>CADDXX010000080.1:1374227-1423180 GCA_902810485.1 Alauda arvensis
AAAAAAAAAAAAAAAAAAAAAAAAAAAAGGGAGAGAGAAACAAACCCCACCAAAAGCAGAGGAAAGCAACAGAGCTTCACAGAAGAACCTCCTCCGAAAACTATCTCTGCTGAGACCGAGATTTCTCTGGCGAGGTGCAGAGCTTAGCTGATTGGTGAACAGTGATTGTTTTCCTCTTTGTTCACAGTGGCTAAGTTCTGCACCTGAAGAGAAGGGAGAGGAGAGTCTCTGCAGGGCAGAGAGCATTTGCTGGCTGAGATCCCTTGCTGCTGAATGGGCAGATTTGTGATGAATGCATGTGTCTGAGGTTCAGTGTATGGAGGATAAGAGGCAGAGGCAACCTAGGAAGAACTTTCAGTTTTAGTTGAGAATAAACAGTGCTCCTSAAGTTCTCAGTCTGATTGCAAATGTAAGGCATTGCCTGCAGTAATTTGGTTAYCATGCTTTCCTGAAGGTCAGAGGAAATAATGTTTGTGACTTTAACCTGAAATTGTCAATAAAGCTTTTGTTTTATAGTCTTCTCTTTAATATGGATGCTGTCATGATCTCTCTGCAGTTTTAGCTTAGCACTGTGTGTTGTTTGCAGGAAATGGTGGCAGCTCCAGTTGGAAACAGCTTTCGGCAGCTGCTGTTGTTCCAGGCTGTTGATGGACCCGTCCTCCGGTGCCTACTGAGCTGATATCAGTTCTGATTTTACACACTGGCTCAGTTCAGCAGGAACAGGAGTCGAGCCCTAGAGCAAAAAAAAACAAACCAAAAACAAACAGATGTACCTTTCCTAAGAGCCTTTGAGAAGTGTTGTTGCTGTTTTCTCTAAAAAAATGAATCWATACACATTATGATATCCGGATGTTAGGCACTGAATGGCCTAAGGTGGAAAAGCTATCTCAGTACTGTTTAAGAGGACTGTTGGCTAAAGATGAGAAGGTATGTGGATATGTAGCACATCACACAGTATAACTCTGGTAACTTGTCTCCAACATTATTTTCAGATTATTTCAGGTTATTAACCTCTAATAACCAAAAGCGTTAGTGCTTCCATCATGGATCCTCMCTGTCTTCTCCAGACCTTGTTGTGGTAGCTCTAGGAAGCTAAAGAAATCATTGTTAACTCTGTAGCTACAGTTACACACTACTGATAACCTAAAAAGTAACTCAATTTGGAAAGCTGGGGCAATCAAGAATGCAGAGWTATTGATTGTGACAGAGTAATAACTTTAAATGCTGTTTCCGTTGCAGGAAAGATCACAGACAACTCTTTTAATAGATCTTCTACTAAACCCCGATGGTACTAGGATTTCATTGACCCAGGACATCAAAGGAAGGATTATGTGACTGCTAAAACAATCAGCTGACAGAAATATTTACCTTTCTGTATTTCTAGAGGCTCACTGATAGTGAGAACACATGCACACAAAACAAACTACACACACATACGTGTTACTCTGGCTTTAGGTAATTCTTTGGTACAAGAATTTTGGGATTTATCCTTGCACTTTGGTAGTACAGTCATTCTGGTTTGCAGATGCTAAAGAGTCTTGATTTGAATAACTTTATTAAATTGGGCATGCTGGAAATGGATGAAACTGTACCRTGTAATTAAAATTTTGTTTGTAACTTTTATGTTATATTTTATAAAACCTCAATATAAAAYCAACAGTGGCTGGAGAGGGGCTTGTAAGATTAGATAGATGAAGAAAAACTGTGGAATGGTACCTGCCATCATCCTGGTGATGGGATGGGACTGAAGAACAAAGATCATCATGTTTTCTCTGTCATGGTTAGATTAAATTTTACCAGAAATGTCAAACCTCCCATTTTATGAAAGTGTCTTTCATACCATTGTGATGCTTCTTTTGCAGTGTTATGTCAAGTGTATCTCTTCTTTCTGATCGATGAACCTCTACATTTTTAGAAGACATCTTAATTGTTCCTTTCAGAGAGTAAGAATTTAAATCACAAAAATCTTTGAAATTATTTCCCTTGTACTCTATTGTTTTATATCAAATCCTCTTGTAAAAATAAATTATTTTTTCAAGTACATAGTCTTTCCATTGCACAGTGGTTCAACACTAATTWAAAAACTTGGGAAGMGTTACTCCATTTCTGCTTTTGCAGCAGGAGAAAAGCACCTGGAACTCATTACTTCAGGGATGATAATGAGAAAAAATAAATGGGGTATTCTTTTTTAAAGTTCTCAGGCTCAGAATCTAAAGTAAAAGCCTGGCTCAACAGTGTTTTCAGTACAAAGAGTACAGTTCCTTTTCATGTCACCACATTTTCTGACCTCCCCCTTTGCAGGCATACAGTGTCAGAACCTGAATTAAGGGACACTCAGCAAGTTCTTTCAAATGCAGCAAGAGTTAGGAGATTGTCCAAGAAGGTGCTGAGACACCACAATGACTTCTGATGTAGTGACACTCACAGACGTAGTTATTACAGGATCCCATTCATAACAGAGTTACACTTCATTTCACAGGTTTTTTCTGCAAAGGCCAGCAAAGGAAACCAGCTTGCTTTTTGCCTTTCCCATTGTTGTAAAGGATAAAAGGGAGAGCTGCATAAGACTCTTGCTCAAAATAGGCAGAAATTAAATACATTGTCAGCCTCTTCATAGCCATTACTCTCAAAACTGCAGGGCAAGTAAGATACTACACGCTTTTTAAAATATTACCAAWTTTTTCTTCTTTCAAAACAATCTGCTACCCTTCTTTTTTTTTTTTAATATTGAGCACAGCAGTAGTTTGTTTTGCTTGCTACAGCTCTTACAGTCTGCTTCAGCAATATTAACTTGAATGTTTYCCCCTCACTACAACTTCATGACCCGTCATTCATGGTAGCAACTGAGAAAATGAACAGAAAATAAAACACAAACACCAGAAAGCCTAAAAAATGGCATAGAAGTGGTAGTCGTGGCCTTTCCTCAGGGCTTATAGGGCCTTTTGTTGCTAATCCAAGCATTGTGATATAGAGTGAAGCTCCAGAAGAAAGAAGCTGAAGGTGRCATTGAATAGTTACTGTCACCACAACTCATCAGCGAGCATAGGAGSCTCATGTATGTATTGTTTAGTAGGGTCATGAACATGATATAAACATTACCCTTAGTTTAAAATCCTTCTGAATCAWGTAAAAATCACTGGAAGTGAACCATGTAATTATTTACAGAATCACAGAATAAGGTGAGTTGGAAGGGACCCACAAAAGTAATTTAATTCAGCTCCTGGCCCTGCGCAGCACCAGCCCCAAGACTGACACCGTCTGCCTGAGATCATTGTCTGAATGCTTCTTGAACTCTGTCAGGCTGGTGCTGTGACCATTTCACTGGGGAGCATCTTCCAGTACCCAAAAACCCTCTAGGGGAAGAACCTCTTTCTCATATCCAAACTAAACCTCCCCTAACTCAGCATCAGGCCATTCCCTGGGGTTCTGTCACTAGTCACACAAAGGAGAGATCAGTGCCTGCCCCTGCTCTTCCCCTCATGAGGGACTTGTAACTGCAGTGAGGTCTGTCCTCAGTCTCCTCCAGGCTGAACAGACCAAGTRACCTCAGCTGCTCCTCGAATAGCAAACCAGCCCCCAGCACTGGAGGTGAGGCTGCCCCAGCTCAGAGCAGAGCAGGACAATCCCTTCCCTTGCCCAGCTGCTGATGCTGTGCCTGATGCACCCCAGGACAGGGTTGCCCCTCCTGGCTGCCAGGGCACTGCTGGCTCATGTTCAACTTGCCAGGACCCCCAGGTCCCTTTCCATGGCACTGCTTTCCAGCATCTCATTCCCCAGTCCGTCCATACATCGAGGGTTCCCCATCCCAGATGCAGAATCCAGCACTTTCCCCTGTTGAAATTCATGTGGTTGGTGATTGTCCAGACCCCTGATTTGTCAGGGTCTCTCTGCAGGGCCTCCCTGCCCTCAAGGGAGTCAACAGCTCCTCCCAGTTTTGTATCCTCTGTGAATTTGCTCAGTATCCCTTCCAGTCCTGTGTCCAGGTCATTTATGAAGATGTTGAAGAGCAGAGGGCCAAGGATGGAGCCCTGTGGGACCTCTCCAGTGACAGGTCCCCAGTCTGATGTCACCCCATTCACTGTAACCCTCTGTGCCCAACCTGTGACCCAGTGCTCACTCATCCCATGGTGTGTTTATCCAGCTGTGGGCTGGACATGAGGTTCAGAAGGATCCTGTGAGAGACATTGCTGAAAACTTGACTGGCTTCCCTTGGTCAGCTGGGTGGGTTACCTTGTCATGAAAGGAAACCAGGTTGATAAGCAGGAATTTCTTCTCATGAAGCTGTGCTGGCTGTGACCAATGACTGAGTTGTGTCTCAGGTGCTTTTCAGTACCGTCAGAATAAACTTCTCCATAACTTTATCAGACTCTGAACTGAGACTGACAGGCCTGTAGTTTCCTGGGTCATCCGTCTCTTCCTGAAAATCAAGACAGTATTTGCCAGCTTCCAGTCAGTTGGGACCTCTGGATTTCCAAGAACACTCAAAAGAGGTATTTTCTGATTACATCAGCCAGCTCTTGAAGGATTTTTGGATAAATTATGTCAGGTCCCATAGGTTTGTAGGGATCTAGCTGGAGCAGTAGATCCTGCACATTAAGTTTTTAATAGGCCCTATCAAAAACCTAACAGGAAAAAAAAAACAACAAACCACCAACGTTATTGTTCATTTTATTCACTATTTTCTCTCAAGGTGGTTGTTTCTATATTGAGTTCCTGAAGTTGCAGAATCTAATTGTAGTAAATAAAAATAARCAACAAAAAAGATCTATTTCCAAACTTCCTGTAATTAAATCATGACAAAGCCATGTCTTTTCAAAGAGATGGACTCAATGGTACTTGTGGGTCACTTCCAATTCAGTGTATTCTACACACTGTATGTGATTATGACAACACAGGCATCTATATCAGTATACCTTTGCCCTTAGGTTTCATTTACTTTTTCATAGACAGCCCCCTCTGAATAAAATGCAGCATTTTGTAGGGCTTTTTCCCCCTCCCATCCTCAATTCAGTCCTTTCCAAGCACAGTGGTAATTTTACTCTGAATAGCATGAGAAAGCCCAGTGCTGGACTGTCTCTCACTTCATCAGGTCAGCATCTAGTTAGAATCTCAGATTCTTTTCTGGATGTACCTTTTAGCTCTGAAAATGAATCTCAGATGGAAGATTAAAACTACATATTGTTAGGCAAGGATCACCATCTACTTTCTCATGCTGCTTACTGGGTTGCTTTTTCAGAGTACAGGGAGACCATAACAAGGGAGTGACTCTGCAAGTCCCTTGGCCCTCAGTGGGCATGCATTCATTCCTTGCCATGCACTTCCTGCTGCAACCCCAGAGTAAACCACACCATTTTGCTGACAGCTGTTTTCTGTCTGCAGCTTTGCTGGGAGGCCTTTGCAGCTGCTGCTGTCTCTGTGATTTCTCCTTTAAGASGGAATTAGCTGTACCCTATTGCCCATGCCACACACAAATAGGGAAGGAAAAAGGTCTGGAAACAGAGGTCTGACCAGAAATGCAGCCTGAGCAAGTGGGCAGCTTGAGGAAACAAGGATTTCTGATAAATAAAAAGCCCTATGAAAAAGGATATTACCAAAGCAAATTTTAAAAAGTTATATGAGGCATTGAAACGTATCATGCACTGCAGCCAGCCAGTTCACCTCCACAGCTGATGAAAGTCTTGAGAACTGGTATTTGTGCTACAGAAAATTCCAGGTGCTGTTTTTTGCAGGGCCCTTTGCATACAGAGGTATGTGGGAGGAAACCAATGATGCTTTTGTGAGAATCAACAAGCAGCTGAGTTACCATCAGCCATTATGTTCCAAAGGCTCTRTTAGCTTGGGGTTGATTCTTTCCATGCAGAAGCTGGATTGTAAATATCTGGAAAATCCACACCTTCCAGGTCCCCRTACTGCAGGCAAGTGCCAGCTGGCACATGTAAGTGCTGCAGCACTTTCACTACACAKGACTTAAGAGTGAGAAGTAGTATATGAAATATCTAAGGCCATTCAAATTTTTAGCAGTAATATAATGGTATTTTACTGAAAAAAACCCACATAACARTGTGCTAAGATAAGAATAATATTAGAAATAAGCCATAGTGAGCACAAAACCATAYTTTAATTCACTGAAAAACCTGTTTCACAACACTAATTCTTAAAAAGAAAAAAMTTAGTACATCTTGTGGTCTTTTAAAAAATGTATCTTGTGRCCTTCAAAAGCTATAAAATATCTACCTTTGTGCTACACTTCCCAGTATTCATGAGTCATGTCTGATGTCTTCTCAGTCAAAGATTTCACCAGACACCKAAGTGCGTTTGTCTGCATGGCCTCAATCRCTGATGCCCAGAGGACTCAGAAGAAAAACATTTGCAAGAAAGGAAAAGGAAGCAACCAAATAAAGGAGCCTGACTCATCTAGGATTTCACAAGTATACTGAGTCTAGGCACATAAACAAAACATGAACATACACACTGATATGGCTATGTTCCTTTGTTTCTGTGGACACAGTATACTGGAAAATTTATTTTAAAATCTTACCCTCCTGCCAGGCTGACATTTTATGTCAGTGAAATATGGCACTGCTTAAAGAAATAGAGACATCTGCACAGTCCTTGCACAGAAACCCACCTATTTAACTGCCAAGCATGACCAATTGAAGTTTCATTCTGATTTATTCAGTTTTACACCTGAAAAGTACTTTACTTTTTTTTGTTCCCTAACAGGGAATCACACTGCCCCATCTCCTTCATTCTGCCTTTCATATGCCCCTTCAGCCAACATTTCCCTACACACAAGGCTGCATGTCCCTACAGCCATCTTTGTTCCCATTAATAAGATGGTAATATTACCCTGCAAAACTGACATTAAGATTTTGTAATTGCCACCACTTGTGTTGAAACTGCCCATTTATGCCCTGTTTGCATTATAATCTCCTGTTGCTCTTGATTACATATGAAGGGTTTTTAATAAGCTCCCAGTTTTAGCTGAGGGAAAACATTGTTCCTGTTTGCTTGAGTATTAAAAAAATGCAATTATATGATATAAATGCTGAACTTCTTTTTCTTTTTGTCTTGGTTTAACCCCAGCAGCCAATCCCCATGCAGATGCTTGCTCACTCCCCCCGCAGCAGGATCAGGGACAGAATTGGAAGAGTAAATGTGAGAAAACTCATGGGTTGAGATAAATGCAGTTTCATAGGGAATGCAAAAGCCATGCAAACAAGCAAAGCAAAACAAGGAATTAATTCATTGCTTCCCAGTGTTCAGCCATCTCCAGGAGAGCAGGGCCCCATCATGTGCCATGGTGACTTCGGGAGACAAAACACCACCACTTCAAACATTCCCCATTCCTCTGTCTTCCCCTACTTTATATCCTGAGCATGATGTCACATGGTCTGGAATATCCCTTTGGCCAGCTGGRGTCACCTGTCCTGGCTGTGTCCTGTCCCAACCTCTCCTGCACCCCACCTTCCTCACCAGCATGGCCATAGGAAAAGCAGAAAAGGCCTTGGCTCTGTTAAAGTGCTGCTCAGTAATAACAAAACATCAACCCTGYGTTCAACACAAATCCAGAACTCAGCCCAACACCACCCTCTGAGAAGGAAATTAACTCTACCTAAGCCTAAACCAGCACACTTTTTACACAGATGAAAAGTCAGATAAATAATCRCAAGACTTTATTTAGTTTTGTACAAGAACAGGGAAAGCCACCTACTCACATTTTACAGTTTGTCCCCAGCACTTGCCTCTCCTTTCTTCAATCAAATCATAGCAATGTAGATTTTTTACTTAATAGGTGGAAGGAAGGCATGTCAATTAGAAAGCATCCAGACTAAGAAAATAGAAAGACCAGTCTTATTTATTTCTTAAGGCAGCTGATTCACTGTTACCTGTATGAAGTAATGCCAGCATCAGATGAAGGGTAGATGTGACACTGAGGAAAGCTCTGTATCATAGAACTAAGGTCCA
Organism: Alauda arvensis; assembly: GCA_902810485.1. Lineage (NCBI taxonomy): Eukaryota > Metazoa > Chordata > Aves > Passeriformes > Alaudidae > Alauda > Alauda arvensis. Next base: position 1,382,196 of record CADDXX010000080.1, read on the forward strand.
CACTAAAAGCTGGTGTAGCACTGTATTTTTGCATCAAGAGCATTCAGCTACAAAACCACAAGTTTATAACATGCAAAACCCAAAAATTATTCCCCCCTTTGACTTGAAATACAGCTATTAAAGTGTGCATTTTGGTAGAGGTGCAGTCAGGAAGTTCTCCTTCCTCCTGCTTACTCCCTAAATGTCTGAAAAATCAAGAGCTAAACTATCTTTCAGATTCACAAAAGAAAACTGAATTGATAAGAAAATCATTAAAATGGCACCACTACAGGATGTCACTTGGCAGTTCTTCTTWTACTTTCTTTAAGTGCATGTGGATTGCCAGACTTTACAATGCATTTTGAAGAAATGTCCCAAAGCAGTGTTAACTGTTTAAGTGGTGTACCAGGTGGGCTGTACAACTGCATGATTTTTGAAGCAGGGGGGACAGCATTGATACCAAATTCTGTTCTTTCATTCTTCTACAACAAGTTGGCCAAATCTGAAGAAATCAGGGCAGGGAAAAATTGACTTACAGACTGCTGTGTGGTTAGACACAAGTCTGAGTGAAGGATCTCAGCAGAAAACCAGATATCCAGCCCATGCTTGATTTTATATGCAAGTTCTTAAACGTCGTTCTATGATGTTTACATAGGTTTAGGGTATTCAATTTTAAAAAATAAAAACAACAAAAGAAAAATACAGAGACTGGATCTACCATTTGTACATTCATCTTGGATCCTGGCCAGAAAGGGAGAGTAAAAAAAAAAAAAAAAAAAAAAAACTTTAAAGAAAAAAAAAAAAAAAAAAAAGCAATGCTTCTGCCTAAAGAGTAGGCGAATCTGAGAGCTTGCTCTGCCAATACAGCAAGCAGAAGGAGAACTCGTAAAATCAAGATCAGAAGAGCCTAGATGAAAAATAGTCAACAGCTGTCATCTGAAGACTTTAAATCCCAATGAAATTATCTTTCCAAAACAGATGTTATTGCTTAATTGCAAGRTTTGGGCTTACATTTGCTCAGTATCCGTTCATGGTCTAGGTCAAGCCAGTCAGAGAAAGAAGCTACAGCAATTCAGTCTGGCATGGAAAGTGTGCAGCAAATTGCTCAGCACTGACCATTTGTTCCTCAGCAAAGAAGCAAACACACAAGAAAAGAAAGCTGAAACACARTAGTAGGGTTTGAAATGAACTTGGAGAAATTTACTGGTCTATGGAAAAACTGGTACTTTTGTCAGGCTTCCAGAAAAGATGTTATTGGTCTTCCCTACTAGAAACTCACAAAGTGCCTGAATTCACAGACACCTATCACTGATTTCCATCTAATAAATTAATCCTGTGTCATATTTCAAGGCTTCTCTCCTCTTCCATGGAATCTGAAACTGGCTTTTCCTTCTCCATTCGCAGACATCTGAAGCTGATAAGGAAGTGCAGCAGAGTCAGTCATGAGATTAAAAGCACTTAAACACTTACTGGTAGTCTCTACAGGGAACAGTGGTACAGAAAGGAAATCTGTATCACCARCTACCATTACAAGTTAGTTGCAAATAGAAAAGCTGAAGTCCTATTTTCAGGAAACGTATACTTGGTAGGAGTTGTAGCATCATTAGTCAAACAGAAGCTGCTTTCTCGTATGTGAAATATTAGGGAAATTTTTAACAGTAGCAGGCGAATGACATATTGCATGTACCTGTTTTGGAAGCCTCAAAATAAACTCACAATCCATGAAATAAAATGTTAAGGAGTGAACTGTAGGTGCAGGCTAAGTGGCAGATACACAAGACATCTCAACAGTGTAACTTAAAATGTTAATCAAGAATATGCAAAAATGTTATCTCTTCAAGATGGCATTTGTGCATCTGCAAAAGTTCATGGGCTTAAGCTATTTTTATTGAAAACGACAGAAGAGAGAGGGTAATTGTTTCTGAGGGTCTGGTATTTCATTAAGTGAGTCTATCATCTGACATAGTACAGAAGAGTTATAAAAGAGGCTTTTAAAGTAGTAAGAAATGTGAAGTTAGCTAAATATACAGACTTATTAAAGACATTATTGCTGGATTTTTTCTGCTGCTTGTTGATACGTGGGTTAATGGAATGTCATGTATGGAATTGTTACTTTCTAATTCTATCAGTTTAATATAAAAATCACAGCTAAAAGTCTACAGTTGAGTTCCAAACATGTTGGGTTTTATCTTTTTTGTCACTCCCTCCCTTCACACACATGCAAGAATACAGAACACAAACTACAGCACCACCCTTGCCTATGAACTACATCACTACAACTCCGCTAGAGCCAGCTGACATTTCAAATTCAGTGGCTGACAGCAGTCCAGTGCTTATCCCTAGCTGGGTCCTGGCAGCTCAGACAACAGTGAGCACACTCAAGCCGTCAGAAGGATCTTGTGAGGTTTATTCCCTTCCAGCAGCCAGACAGCTGGTTAAAGGAAGATGGCCAGTGCAAGCAAGGGAAATGCCTCTGTGGCATCCACTAGGGAACAGACCACCTAACAGCAAATCCCCAGAATAAGCTACTCYCTGCTAGGGCAGCAAATGGAATGTCTACCATGAGCAGATCTTTTAAATCCAGGCAGGCATTTAAGAAAAAACTGTATCACAAGTAATGAAAACYTGCCAGAGAAGTGGATTTAAGTAGGCCCACATCTGAACACTGCAATGAATTAAGTGTTGGTGGGATGCCTCTAGCACTACAGCATCCACCTACATGGGTTTGACTACTGGTGCTGCCCAAGAAAACATGCTGGTTGCTTAAGAAAGCCGTTGCAGACTATCAGGAAAGCATAAAAAATTCAAACACATGCTCTGTGTGCTCATGGAGGACTCCTCCCATAACATTCCAGGTTTTGACTTCTCAAACTTGGGTCTAGTAGAAAACTGCCTTTCCATGTCAGAAATTACCACCTTYCTACACCTCTCTTACATCACAAGGAAAACTGCRTTTTAATGGAGTATGACATTACTCAYTCACAAAGAACATTACGTGCTTTATGCCGACATTAGATAATGCAGCAATGAAACTGTGTAAATCTGATTTAACAGTGTTTTGGTTAATAAACTGCAAGTAATTCATGCTAGATGTTTTATCCTAGACTCTACAATGCTAATGCTTCAGGAATTTTTTAAATTGTATTCCTGCCAAGCCAAACATATACCACGGATTTTGGTTCACTGAAACAAATATTAACTCTCTATTAACACCTTTTGGCACTTACAATGCTGAGAGTACAGAAACTTAATCACAAATGCTAGAAGCAACAGATTAAATGTTACTGTTGGTCAGCTAAATCGCAGTATCTGAAAATACATGACAAAATAAAATACATTCTGCTTTGTATCGGCACTGTACTGAGATCTTGATTAAATAAAACCCACAGTAAGGACCTTTTAATGCCTGAAGAAAATCCACAGAAACCACCCAGCACCATGCTGCAAAGCTTGCAGAATTCAAAAAGCTCTAACTTAGCAGCCTTAGACTGGAAAGAAGCWTAATCAACAAAGAAGTAAGATTTACTGTCTTTATTCTTATTCCAAAAATGCCTTGAAGCAGAACAATTTTGAACCATTCTCTACATTCATTATTCTGTCCAGAACCAGGGTGTGTGCTGCAGAGAGAACACAAGGGAACAACCTACTTGTAGTCTGATTTCAGGACTGTTGACTGGTWCAGCAAAAAAGTACAGCCTTGAAGGCTCCAAAGAACATTTCCAGAAATCAGCAATTACAGATGAAAAGATGCACATTGGATGGATAATGCAGAAGCCACCATATGAGAAATCTTCCATTACTCAGATCTACCAAACTGCTCTGTAACCTTCCACTAAAAAAAGTAGCTTCAGCATCCCACAAAATCACAGCTTATATCAAAGTTAGGTCATAATTCAAGCATAGTGAAAGAGTAAGGAAAAAGAAATACCAACAATTTATAACAACTATGCTAAAAGGAGCAAAAAGAATGCCAGTACAGATGTATCTTTTTTAAGTTACAGACAGCATCAATTAGGTTTCTTCCTTAGAGCCTCCTGAATCAAGCAAACCCTCCTGACTACTTAAAGCATTCCATTTTTCTGAAAAAGCCTAACACAGGAAAACAAGAATGTACTAACTGACTACTAATCCTGGGTTTTTACTGCTTTCATTGTACATTTTCTTCCTGCTTGAATTGATTTATCTTTATTTATGAGGATATTGTTAAAGGGAGTTAGAAGAATTTCCATGCATTTTGTCAGTGGAAAAATAAAAACACTGATAAAGAAAAGATACTTWAAAATACCTGTCCCAAAACTGCCATACACATCTAAATATAATACCCATATCATTTGCCTTATTAATCTGCAAGAATTAGATAATGCAATTCTTTGCTAACCTTTCTTCTATGTAGATAAAATAATATATGGGCACAATATGGAGAAAACACAGTCAAAGAGCCTCACATCCAAAAACCAGATTAGACATTAAATGAAAAAAAACCCAACCAAACAAAAAAAACATTCTTCCTTTGGGTTAAAATTTTAGATTATTTATCATTCTAAATAGAGCACTCCACATCTGTTTCCACTAGATGAATACCTCTGAGTCTGTGACAAAAAATAATTTAGTTTAATCCCATGCTTTTCAGTTATGGTATTCAGGGAACAGAAAACTGGGTTGCTTGATTTCACTTTTCTTTAGATATGCATGCAACAGAAAAATTAATATGTATTTCTTTCAGAATTTTCAATACAAAATATTTTTAATCAAAAAGAGAAAAAACCCTTTTCTATGCAGACATATGTTATGTGTTTGCTATTTTTTCAATAGCAAACTGACTAAGAGGGCAGGTAACTTCCATAATATGACTCACTGGGAACAAAATTGTAAGAAATCAGTTAACAGCATAACAGAAAATATTTTTCCACTTCTTACAGCCAAGGGATACTAAGTACACTGTTTTTCTTTCCCCTTGCTCAAAAACACATGCCACATTCAGAAAGCTTTATGAATTCAAGATACATGTCTTGGATTTTATATGCAAGAACAGTATTCCAAGTAGCATGTTGGAGCAGCATAGCACAAGTGCTGGCATTACAGATAAGTAATACAGGAGAACAAATTACTGAGGAAAGTTAGGATCCTCTGTCACTGCTAGAGACAGGTTCACAAAACTTCATGGGAAAAATATTTTCCTAAGGGTAAAAAACACAAGCCATTGCTACCTGTCTATGCTCCTTGCAGGAGAAAAAAACCCAAACAAAGAAGTAAGCAAATTACTGCTGGACACAAAGATGAAGTTGCAACCTTTATAGGAAATCTGTCCCTTCAAACTGGAAAATGTCCTTATGTATCTATTTTGCTTGCCCTCTTTTGTCTGAATAAAAACCCTGTAYTTCTTAAATGAATAAATAATAGCATTAGTCATGGCACATTGTTAAGGGGGCTGTACTGCAAGCAATTTTATGCCTGCAGTATCTGTTGACAAAGACCAGCTATTGGTAGAGTAAAAGCTGCAGTATTGAAAACCTCCCCCCRCCAAATCCAGCAAATCTCAAAAGAGTTTCATTCTGGAAGCATTTTCAAAAAGAAGGAAAGAGTTCAGGAAACATCACTCACTGATTTCCTGAGAACACCATGAATCACTCAAGATCATCACTGGTTTCATAAAAGCAGAAGCACAGAACAACAAAGTTTTAGTAACAACTTTCCAATCAAGCAATTGAATATTACTTGCTTAAAAAACCCCACATGCATAATTTGGGAGAAAAACTGATCCTCAGCCAGATAAACAACAAGGAGATGAGTGAACTGCTTTAAATGATGTATGTCTCRTTACAAAAGGTACTCAAAACAAAATTTTCAAGCATCTTTAATATTTACTATTGGGTTTCAAAAGATTAACATTTCCAATCAACAGATTATTTTTCAATATAGATGAGTCAGTGTAAATTAGCAGCTATAGCTTATATAGGTGTTCTTCTGCCCTTGGTAACCAGCAGTGCCAGATGCTAATGTCTGACGCCTGGATAAAGATCTGATTTGTTGGTTTGATAAATAGATGACAATAAAATTCTAAACTTTCAGTTTCAGTTTTTGAAGAAGTTCATTCAGCAGCTTCATAGTCCTTTGGTTTTCATCTCCACTATGGTTAAATCTGTATGCAGTACGGATAAGAAGGTTATAAACTTCTTTGCTTGTATCAGTTACCTCAGTAATCTGAAAGGAAATACAAAAGGTCCAATTAGGCAATTATGTTGCTAAATACTAAGAATTCTTCAAAATACTTGCAAGAAAACCACACTCTTTCCCTCACCACTGAATATTTGAGAACCTACTTCTGCCCAAGGGATCTCTTTTCATAYATCCCAGTGGAGCTGAGCAACTTTGAGATTTCTGTTGTTGTTTCAAATGTAAGTGAAACAAATCAAGAGGCCAGAAAGTTTTTAAAGATATGGATAAACACTATAATTATTTGCAAGTCATTGCCATAGAAAAGAACTAAAAGCACATGAAGGTTCTCTGTGTATCTGGGGAGACATTTCAATTCTGTAAAGCTTTCAAAAGTAAAAATAAGTGCCTCCCCCAAAAGATGACAAAAAGACTCTAAGATGCAATTTTTGCATATCAGGAAGGACTTGACTCATCATTATCCGTGTTACACCTGAAGTTTGCTGTGCTAAAATGAACCATGCATCCCAAATCAGTTCCACACCATTCTGGCGTTCATAAATTGTCTTTAGTCCTTTTTAAATCACAAGAGCCTAGCTACACATTAGTGATTAAACAGATACAGTCAAAATTCATCAGACTGATAAACCAACAAATTGCTCTACAACAGCTCATGACCACTCTACACTGGGAAATACTCAGTTTTGAAAGTTAGTTATGTGGCTGTCTATAAAGAAGCAGAATATTGCCTTCGGTCCTCCTGGAGGGATTTAAAGTAGCAGGCTATTACATTACAGCATCACAGCTCAACAGCTGCACTCTTCATGAAGAGAAACTAGAAATAGCAGTTTGTAAAAATATATACAGCCCCCCAAAAACTTTACCATTACATTCTTATGCTGAGAAGAAAATTGACCATTTGTGAACTTGCACCCCAGGATGTGAGAAACCTTAGCCCTCCTTAAAGAGAAAAATGTTATGTCTTTTTAGTCAGCCAGCTGACTAAATGTGTCACAAAATCARATGCCTTGCACATGCCTTATACCCTATACACGTCTCTACATAGGACCACACTGCTGCTGAATGGAAAAACTTCTGGAAGTATTAAAACTGCACACTGGCCCTAGACCTGTTTGCATGGGAGGCATGCACTTCTTACAAGAATATGATCTGATAGTCAGGAAYGGATTTCTAATCCTACACTGAGATAGCACTGTTTATCTTAAGAGTTTTACAGTTTGCACCAATATACCTGAAGGCTGTCATCACTAACAGGAAGATACTSTGGCAAGTTTCCAGCCTTTTATTCCTCTTCATCTTTTTTTACACCCTAAAACACACGGTCTTAGCYTTTAATTCTCTCCTCCTCTCTCAATTACCCCACTGTTTTCCTCACAGGCTTTGCCAGTGCACCAAGCTTCTGCCACATCAATGCTAAGAGCTACTGACTGCTAGGTAAGACCAGCTGCTCCACCCAAYTGCAAACAGCAAGAAGAGAGTTCCATAATGCCTGCAGCAGCTGGATAACTTAGGGAGTGATTCTTATGGTAAAATCAAAATTTTTGCATATGCTATCCCCAGTCCAAGTGAACTGCAGGTATCCCTTAACTGCAGGCTGTTACTCCAGCTGTTTCTGCATCTGTATTGTGACAACAGCAACCCTGTCAGTGAGATCAAGAAGTGAACAGAAAATATTCTGACAGTAGCTGACACAGACATGTAGCAGGTTAGATATGGCTGTTTTAGTCACAGTCTCCTTTAATTCTCTGTAATGTGTTTTCTTTATTAAGAGGTAGAAACTTAAATCAAAAATAGTAAAATAAGTATGTATTTAAGTTAACCTGGAAAAAAAAAGGAAACACTTACATGGTGAATACATTCCTGGGCAAGCTTATGTCCACCAGGTGAAAAGAGCAAGAAGCTGGTCAGAAGATGTGCTGTAAGATGCTGGTTACAGCACTGCTCTGTTTCCCTGTGTATAGCAGCCTCCAGGTCTTTGAGAGAAAGRTCTGCACAGCTGGACAGCATCCTTATATGACTGTAGACTGCTTCAGCTTCTACCTGTAGGAAATAATTTCAAAGGATGCAGGATCAGAGAAAAGGTCAAATCTATGGTATTTTACTGTGGATTTATTCACTAAAAGAAAACGGGATCCTCAGAGTAACAACTCAAACATGAAAAAAGTTTGAATTTAAACAGCAGGAAAACCAGGGAAGGAAGGGCTGTAACACACTGATTCACACACATAGAGATGTACAGAATGTACTTTTTTTCCCMCTTTGGTCTTACAGATGAAGCAGACAGGGCATCAAGCCAAGATTATACCTTTTTTTAATAATATAAGGAAATGGAGAAAGTCCCTCAGAAGAAYATGGTCTGATTTTTGCATTGTGGAAAACAGAACAAAGGCTCCTCAAGGGCTCATTTCASTATTGCTGCTGTAAATCAATTACATCCCCATGCAGCCTGACCTTGGCTGATAAAATGTTCTGGTAAGAATGTGCATTTTAACTTCTTCCTGTGTTGTTTGTAACTTCATGTTTTTATGTTGTGAGTYAGACAATAAAACCTAGCTTTTAGTGGGGGTAGGAAACAGAAGAGTTKGGCCCCTCTAGAAAAAGAACTATAAGCAACTACTGCAGAAAAAATCCTAACAATAATTCCATTCACTGTATTAAAAATTAACTGAAAAAACTTGTGGATGGAATGCAAATTCCAGTATCAGCTGGAACAACAGAAAAACACACCGCTTCAGACCCAAAGGAAAAGAACACCTTTTTCTCAAGGATATTCACTGAGACATTTTTTTTCAGACATTTGTCTGACGTTGATCTACCCTTTTATTGATTTCACATAATATAGCCATTAAAAGCTGCTATTTTTGAATTAATTCCACAATTACATGTGATGCACAAATGGTACCAGGACCTACAGAAAGGTAACTGGAATTCCTCACAATTCTTTATTCTTCTGTGCAGCATATGAGCCAGAGACTGCAGATGGAGAGTAGCTGGTGCTGCTCCAAGTGCTCATGTACCCTAGAAATCTCATTCTTAGTGCCAGCTGCCAAGTTTTGCTCCTTCAGTGTTTCAGACYCTAAAGGTATGAAAGGAGTGCAACAAAGGAATAAATATTGAGGAGCAGAATATTTAGTCCTACTAACATATAAGTGAACTCTAGTGAAACTCAGCAAAAATAGTCTTAAATAATTTAAACCCTTTGTATTACACTCTGTCTAATATGAAGGTGTTACCCAAAGTACAGAGCAGGAAGACAAAATCCTATATCATGAGTGCACACCTTTCCACAGAAAAAAAAAATGCTGACTAAAAAGCACTCCAGATTGACATCAGCCAGAAGTTCCCATGCCATGTTAATCCTTAACTAGTGAAARGTGCTGGGTTTGAGGTGGAAACCACTTCATTTGAAAGAGCTGAGAGCTAATCTGCCAAAGGACAAATTTAAAAAGAAACTCAAGAAACTCAAACACCTAACTAAAGGCAGAAGCTTTGCATGAAGTGTGGGAATGCTTCTGAAGTAGCCTGACCAATAAAAAAAAAAAAAAAGGTCTCAGCTCAAATGCCTAAGAAAAGAATGATAATGAACCAAAATATCAGATCTCTGGGAAAAGATKAATCACTGTGTGGGTTGTCAGTAGAAAAGCTTTTTTCTCTCTAAAGTTTGTCTTATGTTATGACTGAGTAACAAACTGATGGAATAGAGGACACACACAGGGAGATGATTTCATATATGGGACAAAGTGATTTCATTCTGTGGAGTTAGAACAATATTCCATACGTTGATCTGCACCTGTAGTGCAATAGTTTCATTCACTCTTTTTTATTGCTCACATATTGCCTACTTTCCCAAAACTAGATTCTAAAAACAACCCTGATTTCTTTACTTCACCGTAGCTCTAACCTAACTCTGCTCAGCCAACATCCCATCCCCCACCCCTAGACTATGAGAAATTTAGGAGAAAAAAAATTTTGTAAGTGATTGGGATGTGATCTTGCATTTGTAGTGCCACCTGGGAAGCAGAAGGGGAAGGAAAGGAAATAAAATATTGCATAATGCACTGTTGTACATGGACCATTAGATCTAAATTTAAAGCATAATTTTTCTTACTGTGGTGTACTGAGCTGCATTTAAATCCACAAGAATCAAACTTCTGGGAAAACTGGACAAGCTGCAGCCTTTTGCATTGGGGCTTTGTAGGTCCAACTGCTTGGGCTAGTTCAGATCTGCATAATAGGTTTAAATTAAAGGCTTTCAAGTATTTGCTTGCACACACAGATGCACAGCACTCTTGGTGCAGTACACTSTGTAAGGTTAGAACACTGCTCCTTCTGTTACCAGCCCAGCATATGGTATTATCACATATTTATTGCAGCATCACATGCCAAGAACTGGAGAGAAATCAGAATAGCTGGGCAAGGTTAGGATTCAAGGCTGTGTTTGATAAGKATCTTCACAGTTTCAGCTGCTGTGATTTCTCCTGTTTCCTTCTCAGAAGATGCCGTAACACAGGCATGCTGAATTCTGCCACACTGATTTAAAAAATACCATCACTAGGGTATTTTTATTTATGATTAAAAACACCCTGGTTATCCGAAAGAAAGGCAAAAGAGTGCTAATTTATACCACATATTAAAAAGGAGGGAAAAGCTTTTCTAAATGTSAAAAATGAGAAACAAACCCCAACTTACAAATCTCCACTGCAACACAATTCCCAGAGACTCTGTAAAGTCAATACCTTCAATTTTTCTGGTGTGCACTATTTGTCTTMCAGCAATAAGATATAATTAGACTACTGACTGCTTATTGCCACTTACTATCGCTGCATTACCCACCAYTGTTTGAGTCCTTTGTTGATTTTCATTCTTGGGACAGTAGTAAAATGCCAGCAGCCACAGCACAGCATCTGGTTCTACAGCACCCTTCAGTAATTGTTCTGCTGCAACATCCAGCCACTCTCCAAAACAAGCAACCAAATACCAGATTTCAAATAGGCCAATGACAGAACTGGAAAACAACACAGATAAAATGAGGTACTTCTCATTATTTAATAGTTTTAATTGCCTTAAATTAAGTACGAAAGTTTTAAAACAGTTAACTTTAAAAAAAAGTCTTTAAACTACTCTTCAACAGCATGGAAGGACAAGCAGAAGGACAGATAGATTAATAACTAGGAAAAGTTATTCCTAATAAATTTGGCAAAACTTGAAAGAATTAGATGGTTTTCTTATGTTTTATTCCTGGGGACTCAAAAAGCTGCTGTGCCACCTTTGCAAGGAAWCTACAAGAGTTCTTAGAAATTCCAGGAGTTGCTGTTCCCTTTATTTTGAAGACTTTCTACCATTACAGTGCCTGTTTTGGAGYCGTGTACCCTCCACTTCTGTCCCCTCTGCTGTTTCTGCCCTCTCTGTAGCAGCACCTTTGCTCCACTGGCATTGTCAAAAGTGGCYCTTCACTTTTCTTGGGATTTTCCCCCACAAAATGTCCATAAGTTCATCAACTGATTTCTGGTTTAAAATGTCATGTCATATTCRCTGTTCACTGAGAGTACTACATATAATAATAAATCTCAGCACAGGAGCAATCTGTTGATTAGAAGGACACAGAAAGCACTTTGTATGAGATTCACATTTGGTATAAAGTAAAACCCCTGAAAACCAACCCATATGCAAAAAGAGCTCTGARAAGCAACAGGACAGTACTGTGTGACAGAATTTTCTTCTCCTCTGTAAATCTTATTAAGTCAAAAGAAYAGAGAATCAGGAATAAAGCAATGCACTGAATATGGTTTCTTCATGGATATTAGGATTTAAAACTTGTTAGATCCTTTTTCTTTCTAACTGGGAGAGGTGTTCTAAAGGAAGTAAAAGTCTAAAAACATAATTGTTTTAGGAGTTCTAAAGGAAGTAAAAGTCTATTCTGGCAAGTACAATACTGTTCAAATTAGTGTACTATTTTAAAATAAAGGGGGAAAAAGACTATATATAAACCAAGAAAGGGCTGGGCAACAAAAGAACAGACATGGTAATATTATTGTAATGCATTATGATGGATGATACTTGTTTTATTTTTTGCTCTAAGCCTGAGTTATGTGTTTCTTTAAGCAGTCAGGGTGAGCTACGGGTCACACTCCAAGGACAGAAAGGTTTGACACACTTCAGGGAAGTGTGCTGAACTGCAGCTCATACAGAAAGTGAGAAGCTACCACCAGACAGCCTGGCCTCAGAGGGAACAAACAAAAAGCTTTTTCCTGCTACTCAGCAACAAAAAAAAAAGGCCCCTGTGAGTTAACTGAAACCAAGCACGGTTGCAAGCATCTTTGTTCCAGTACCCAGGGGGAAAACTGGGACAGAGTGGCTGGASAGCAGCCAGGCAGAAAGGGACCTGGGGGTGCCTATTAAAGGCAGACTGAAAAGAAGCCACTGTGTGCCCAGGTGGCCAAGAAGGCCAATGGCATCCTGGCCTGTGTCAGCAACAGGACCAGGGCTGTGACTGTCCCCTGTACTGGGCACTGGTGAGGCCACACTTTGAGTGCTGTGTCCACTCTTTCCCTCCATTTAGGAAGGATATTGAGGTGCTGGAGCATGTCCAGAAAAGGGCAACTGAGCTGGTGAAGGATCTGGAGCACAATCCTATGAGGAGCAGCTGAGGGAACTGGGGGTGTTTAGCCTGGAGGAGGCTCAGGGGAGACCTTATTGCACTCTACAATGCCCAGAAAGGAGGGTGCAGCCAGGTGGGACTTGGTGTCTTCTCACAGGCACCAGTGACAGAACAAGAGGACAGTCTTAAGCTGCACCAGGGGAGGTTCAGGTTGGACATTAGCAAGGAGTTCTTCTTTTTTTTTCAGATTTTCAATGTCTGAAAAAAGAATCAGACATTGGAATGGGCTGCCCAGGGAGGTGGTGGAGTCATTGTCCCTGGAGATGTTTAAAAGACTGGATGTGGCACCTGGTGTTGACAATGTGGTGTTGGGTCATAGGTTSGACCTGATAATCTCAAAGGTTTTCTCCAGCCTAATGTTGTTTTGCAAGTCTGGCTGGRCTTGGTGTTCTGTGTTTCTCTTGATACATTTCAAGTTGAAATCAAAATTAATTTGGTCTTTTTGAATTTATAAGCTGTTCAACATTCTTTGTGCAGCGAACTCTCAGAGCAGACCTAAGCAAACTCGTATCCAAGCTCTATACAGGTCAAGTCTCATCACACTCCTTATAAGAAAGAATTACAAGGCAGCAGCAGATAGAGATGTATGCTTTTTCATTTTTTTCATACAGTCCCAGAACATCCCCTCCCAAAGTATAATTCATGTAGACAAACAAACCCCAAGGGCAGCAGGTCAGAAACATGCAGTGACAACCCAAAGATTAATGCAACAAAAATGATACTACAGTCGGACAGTCATATACATAAGAAAATAAGGAAGTCTGCAGTTTGGATGTTTGTACAAGCCTGCAGAAAGCCAAGCTCCTTCATAAAAAAGGGTTAAAAGTTTTGAGAGAAGTTTTGAGAGAAGTTTTGAGAGAAAAATGGGAGAATAGACAAGTAAGCATTTCCATTATGCAGGTATATATTTGTTTGAAGGAATGACAAGTTTTTGCTTCCTCAGAGGGAACAAATTGGTCAGGTAGAGAGACATAAAGCTCAGGTACAGTAAGTAATCCAAGTCCTGTTCTTAAAAATCAAGCCCAACTCAAGAGAATAATAACAGAATTATGAAATGCAGCCACTAAAAACTYCAAATGACATTACTTTTCACAAAATAACAAAAAGTTTGAAGATCTTATACTGCTTACCTAACATTCGTATCTTCTACTAAGGCTTTGACCATATCAGAAATGTGTTTCAAGTGTTGAGACCAATATGTACTTGGGAGTTCTGAGGATGAGGGATGAAAACAGAAATCTTAAAATCATAGCCTGGCCACTAGAAYGTAACACTGAAGCATTAAGGCAACTATAAGATTTCTCCAAATTTATTCRGTTATCACAAAATATTTTAAATTTCATTTTAAAATATTGCAATGTTCAACAATACCTATTACTGTGTTTCATACAACAATTCATTGATAGAGCCAATAAAAGGAAGTACTGCTAGGAATATTGAAATGAGGCTGATGYTCCTTTGCTACCTCAATATTAATATATAATCAGTGTAGTAGCATTCTCAGAGGCTCTTGTACTGAGATTTAAGAATTGTTCATAAAAAACCATACCAAATTGAACAGTGATTTCTTGATTTGAGTGAATAGGCAACCTGAAAGAAAATTAGGYTTGCAATCTAAAATACCAGTATTCAAGCACCACAGAGAAACAGAAAGCCTGTTTCTGGTGAAATACATATGAATTTTTCCATAATGACGATTACTGATATTATAACATAAGAAGACTGAAATATTTTTGCAGCCTCTGTAATGTGGCTTAATTCCTACATAGTTATGCAGTCTTTCTTTGTTATTCACTTCTGATTTAGTTTTCTTTACAATTACATCTGTAGTGTTGATACACAACAATCAGATGTTCCTGCAGAAAAATACATTTTTTGTATTTTTGTACAAGAATATTATTAAAGAATATTATTAAAATTGCTAACTCAAACACACCCTAATAAGGAAATGGCAAAAAGATATCTCTATCCCTTTTAAAGTTACTYTAAGGCATATACAGACCATGCAGATTCATAATGCTACAAATACTTTATGAAAAAACTTACCAAAAGGACGTCTGACTAAACCTCTAACAAGAGGCTGGTGATGGTATGGGAAGTAGGCCTTCAGTGGAAATTTATGCTAAGACACAAAATCATTATTTTAGGAGGTTTCTGGTCAGTCTTCAAAACAAACCCACARTGAATAATCTCATCTAAGGCAGTAATTAACAATACAGATTGACGCGAGAAAACAAAAAATTAACTCTTTAGTTGATTTTAGGTTTTTGCATAAAAGAGTGGGATATTTAGGAAATACTTGCTTATGAAAAGTAATTATTTATAGATTTCAAAAGTATATGCAGGAAAAAAGATTCAGAGCATGAAGAAAATGACATGTTACTAGTCTTAATCTTTTTCCCTGTAGTCACATTAGGTTTTCATTCTTAATATTCAGAGCTTAAAAAAGACACTAGTTTAATTTCATTTTCCAATGTAAACAGATTCCCAGATGATATTAAACTAAGCACTATTAACATCTACAGAATCTGAGGGCGTTGTGTAGATTATTGCCATCTGCTCAAAAATGGAAACCTAAAGTTCTTAGAACCTGATMCAGCAGCAGGCAGGGCAGTCACAGATAACAGGCTTGCCCTGTTTATCTGAGAATGTGCTATTTGCATGCTGTGAACATGGCTTGTGTAACTGAGACCAGCAGTGGCACACCTTCAATCTGTTTGTTCTGCAAACATGTACTACAGGCATGTCCAACATGGAGCATTTATTTGCAAGTGCAACACCAACTCCCTTTGAGGCAGCCAGAAAGGCAGCCAGGCCCACACAGTGATCCCTGGCACAAAATCYAGCTGGAGCCCAGGAACTACCAGAGCACAGCAGGGTCGGCACTGGGAACAGTCCAATTTAACATTTTCATTAATGAACTGGATGAAGGGGCAGCGAGTTCCCTTGGCAAGTTTGGTGATGACACAGAACTGAGATGAGTGGCTGATGCATGAAAGGGCTGCCATCCAGAGGGWCCTTGACAAGCTGGAGAAATGGGCTGACAAAAGCCAAATAAATGTGGACAAGGAGAAAGTATTAAGTCCTGCACTTGGGAAGCAGTAACTCCAGGCCACATGCTGGCAGTTTGCAGAGAAGGACCTSGGGACCCAGTAGACACYTGAGTGTGAGTCASCAGTGTGCCCTGTTACAGAGCAGGGAGTGATATCTTGAGCTGCATTAGGCAAAGGATTGCCAGCAGGTCCAGGGAGGTGCTCCTTCCCCTCAGTATTGTAAGGAGCCATTCCAGCAGCCTAACCTGAAATACTATGCCTAGTTAATGACCTAGTTAAATAAAGAGCCACAAGGATCATTAAAGGACCAGAGAACTTCTATGAGAGAGCCTGGAGAAGAGAAGGSTCAAGGRGGATCTTRCCAATRAATATAAACAACTAAAAGGAGGGTGCAAAACAACAGAACTAGGGTTTTTGCAGTGGTGCACTGTGACAAAATCAGAGGTAATGGCACTAACTCAAGCACAGGAGGTTCTGTCTGTTTATCAGAAAACACTTCTGTAATTTATTTTTACGCTTTCTTTTTACTGTGAGGTGGCCAAGCACCACCACAGTTTACACRGAAGAGCTGTAGAGTCCCATATTGACATAGTCCTGGACAACTGGTTCTAAGTAGCTGTGCTTTGGAGCTGGGGAGTTAGACAAGWTGATGTCCAGTGGTCCCTTCCAATTCTCAAGCAGCTATGATTCTCTCATTTACGCCTTTGAATCTCCATACCATTAGCCTTAGAACTCTTCTGTCTTCTTTTTTAGGAGTAAGAAGGCATTTAGCTTGAAACACAGACTGGGAATATAAACTCTATAAAATGCAATAGAGCTGTAAATCCAATGAAGACTGTAWTTAGTAACTATTTTCTATTAGCATATGGCATATATATGCATGYATCTTCTAAACAAACATAAAGGCACTTTCTACTACTTTTCTTTTTCTGTTCTGTCAACATCAGTTAAGTGAAATTACAGCTCATGAATATATACACTCTTCTTAGACAGCCTATATATCACTGGTATAGTAAGACTCTAGAAGTCTACTTGCCGAGAGGAATTACGGTAAGTAATAAAAATTATATATATATATATATATAATATATATAATCCCTATAGTAAAGTGTGCATGTAGTAGCCAATTAACTTGCACCAAAAGTTCCCATGAAAAAGCAGCCCCTTGACACAGTTAWTAGTATGCAAGACAACCCACAGCACATGCTACATACGAAAACAGTATTGTGAAGGAAGTGGAAAACAAATTTTAGTAAACTGTCTAGGCCAAAAATCTTTGTCATATAAACACAGTATTTTAGCCAGCTCTTTCCTCACATATGCYATCACAAAATGCAAAACAAGGTACTATCAGACAGAACAAGTTTGGATGTGGCTAGTTATAATAACTGCCATGATGTATAACAGGAAATAAACATTGAACACTGGTTTAAAATATTTATCTAGCTATTTAAAACAAAATTCCCAGATGAAAACCAATGATAATTCTGAAATGATCAAGGGAAAATAATTAATGAGGAAATGAAAATTTCCATTAAATAGAAATATGAATTTTGACTTCATAAATTTAAAGCAATGTGACCCAACTATCCTCAGGTCAGCTTTCACTAGCACCATAAATTTAAAGRAAATCTGCTAGAATAAAACATACCCTAATAATGATCTCTGTATACCTATTCTTGAATTTCTTCTTCAATGACTACAGACATGGGACTTTTTCCTAAGTAGGTTTAAACCCCATGTTGCATTTATACTGTTTTCAGTCTCCAAAAACATGTAAGAAGAAAGGCTATCCTAAACCCAGAAGCACTGTCTTTTCCCACTCTTCAGCCTTCTTTCTGCCAAACCTTGTTCTCTCTAAATCGTCTACAAAGTCACCATAAAATACAGCTATTTCTGACTGTTGCCACACCTCAACAGAATCACTCTCCTCCTATCACACAAACCTGTGAACTGCCAGACACAACCCAGATCTTTTGCAAATTTTATGGATGCATGTTTGCCTAGAGTTTTTTCAATAAACTATCTATAAATTCCAAATGTTCTCAGTGACCATGCAGAATCCATTTCATCTTCTATCATTAATGTTTTTACCATTCTTCTACTTAATGCAAATGAAGCATATTAAGTCCTGTCAAGGGCAGTCAGATACCACAGATACCTTATGAATATATGTAATGATGGTATGACCAAGGAAAAAATAAYAGATCTGACTGACTTAAAGTTTAGGAAGCAATCTGTACCTGCCTTTTTGCAAGCAAACCGCTAGCTAAAATTACAGTGGGTTCATAAACTGTGAGACAAGGGACTTCCAATTCTATCATTTAAGATGATACCTCAATTAGAACTCCATGCCATAAATGTATACAARTTAAATAAAGGAAACTCAATATTTRAAACCACTTCAGAAAAATAGGCAGTATTCCTTGTTGCAATGACAGCAGGTGAAGGACTTTCACTCTGAAGAAAACGTATCACCTGCACAGCAGGATTAGCTCCTGGATGTCTGATGGGTGTGGAATCTTTCATTCTCACCCACTGATCCCCACCTGGGGCTACACAGTGTGCTGTGCCATGCAGTCAGGGTGGCACAAGATTATCACGCACAGCACAAAAGTATGAAGCAAGACAGCTGCCTGAAGCTAGAAGACAGATCCAATCACACTGCTAATTAAAAGCCAGTATGCCACAAGTTTCAAGAAACCCCAGCATTCTCTTAATCACCATCTCCCTCAAAAAGATGCAAAAAAATCACAGGAACTGGAWATTTTCTTACATTTAAATGGAAGGTTTTAAATGACAGGTCCTTCCAAACTTGTATCATATGAATTTGATTTCAAAAAACAAACATGATGGCCAGGATATGACCATGTGGTTTGGGAATCTGTACTCAAGATTGCAACCTGTAAGTAAGATAYGATTTTTCATATCTGTATTTTGAAATTTTAAGGTAAGAAACTGATCTTGCTCTTGTTTAAGTTAATCCAAAAGTAATTCCACTTAATTCAGTTCAGGAAGACTTATATAAAAATCTGTACAGAAGAGAGACTAAGCCATGAAATTTGAAAGTTTAGACCACGGAAAATTTCAGAGAGACTACTGTTGAGGAAATGGAACTGAAACCAGTATGTATGTATTCTATGTCCCAGCATGTATTCTGTGTCTTTTACCTTCTGAACAGACAAATATGACTACTCAATATCCTACTTAAAATTATTTAGGAGCCTGGGAATGCRGTTGTTATCTCTGCTTCACTTATTATCAGAGCCTCTGCTACTGCCAAAGAAAAATGCATCTAGCATTTCTCCTCCTTTTTATCAAAGATGAATCTTCATGTTCACTCTTCAGGTAGAAACTTCAGCATCAGGGGAAGTGAGCCTATGAAAAGCACTTCAGGCAGATGTACTTGAGGGTTAACTTAGGTAAAGTGCTCTTACATTTTGGTTTCATGCTGTAATTGTATGCACAGGTAAAGATGTTTGAGCTGAACTTTGGCATATCTATGCAGCTACAGAGGGGTGCTATTATTCACCTCATTATATTCAGTTACTTCTCTTAAAGTAGAATTGGTTTKCTTTCTTGCAAAATTTTGCATTTTCTCAYTGGGAARAAAAAATACTGAGAAAGAGATCTTGACTAACCTGTTTGTATTCATTGTGATGAGCCTGAAGGAAGAGCTGTGTAAACACCTGTATTATTGTCATAACTTCTGGAGTTCCATCAGTTTCCATCAGTGCATTCCTATGCATTGAAAAGTTAGATATGACAAATCAGATAATTAGTCTGCTCATCACAGCACTGCTAACTGAAATGAAAGGAAAAGGGATATTCTTTGTATGCTGTAGATTCTGKGTCAGAGTTCATTACACCACTAACAGAAATACTAACTTTGCAGGCTCATTAGATTTTAATTTTAAAAACCCGAAAAAGCCATCACACACAACCCCTACAAATAAACCAGACTTTGTAAATATATACAATATATTAGCAGACACATAATTTATCCTACCTAAATAAGTATATAATTAAAAAGACTAGCACAACTTTATTAGCCATATTTGGCATCTGATGAGTGTATTGTGTTCAGAGCAACTACTCCCATAATTTAGTTAAGCATACTTTATAGTGTTTTGTGGGACTACATCCCACRGGCCACTCTAAAGGTTTACAAAGGTGAATGCTTCAACTCGCCCTCCATAGTGCAAAATAACCTTGAGCAAATGGAGCAAAAGGAGAAAAACACACAGCTGCAATGTTCATTCTCTTATTTGAAAGACACATAGAAGAACACAGAAGTGTTCAAAGTAAGTTGCCAGTGAGATACAAGTATTAGAGATTTCATTCCTTCCAAAACACACTGGAGCTAACACATCACTGTAACATAGAAATGTCAMAAAACTTCAGGCAAATATAATCACTGATACAAAAACAAGAAATAGTACAGGGAAACTCAAGATAGTTTAGATGTATGGACTTGTGTATAGCCACACACTGCAAGAAAAAATTGGGAAATAAAAGCAGTAAGTAATATCACTGTGATAATTTAGTACAATTAATCTCAATATGCCTGCAAATAGTAGGACTATTATAGAAAGAGTCACAAAGCTTAGWTCCATGCTTCTAATAGAACACTAACCCCAAATATAAAAGAAGTTTTGTGCCAGCCACAGAAACCTAACACAGTTTCCAAGAAACAAAGTACACTTTCTTTATCAGCAGTTCTCTAAAATCTCACATGTGATTACAACTGGAATACTATTTTAACATCTGCACAACACTTAGTAATAGTTGGAAGGATGTTACTGAAATACAACAAAAATAAACAGAAGGCTGCATAAACCAATTGGTCTACAAAACCCAGCTAACATATATAGCTTCATGTAAGTATCAAGAGGAGGTGAGACATAGTATTCTTAAAATACATCAAGGTTTTAATACCAACAATGTAGAGGAACAAGCACACTAAGCAGAAACAAATCAAAGTAAATACAGGGAGCCTACAGAAATGTAGGCTTAGAAACAGGAAAACATAATTTTTAAAAACAACTTGAAACATTAATAGAAGTACAAAGTTTTACCAGGAAATACTGTGTTGGACAAAGTAAAATTCCTGCATTATCTGAGAAACATAATTTTATCCATTTCTACTGTCTACCAAAGGGAAATAATGCAAAAGAGTAGTGAAGTCATGTGGTCTTTTTAGAAAATATTTTAGATAGCATGACCTTAAATAAACCAAGAGGCTTGGACAAATTTTGTCTCCCTGTACTATCACAATATACAGCCTCCAGCCTAAGACATCGGTACACATCTGCTGAAGTCACATCAATTTTTAAATGCATCTGGCTTCGGGAGAGAGATTCATCTCCTCAGAAAATGCTATCTGTCTGAAGACAGGGGACCACAGCAACAAAGGACTGCCAGAGCAGTGGCTCCTAAGTACAGTGGTCTACAGTTTCTACAGCCAAGAGTCTCCTGTTAGTGCCTGCACAACCCTAAATGTACACACAGACACACAAATGCCCCCAAATGAATGTGGCAGGGAGCACTGTTTTCCTAAGAAGGGAAACACTTGATGAGCAAAGGATGTCAGTCACTAAACACATTAATTGTTGTATTGGAGTTGTCAGTACTGATAACCCTGGCAGTAGATCTGCTTGAAATTAGTAAGTATTAAGTCAAGAGAAAAGAAGAGAAAAGCCACTGAAAACTGAGTATAAAGGACCTGAAGCCCCCCCCACCCCGGTAAGCAATATATTGACTGTTTCAAAATAAKTTTAGTGCATTCAAAACTAAATTAGTTATTAACAGGTGGATCAATAGTTTAAGGCCACTCAGAGCTTATCTTACAWAAATTCTGAAAAGCATAAAGAAAATTCAAAGCAGACTACACTGGTAAGTGCAAAAGTTTTTGCTAAATGCTATTTTCATGCTGGCATAGGGCCAAGATATTGCAGCATTTTAAATTCTCACCTCAAATCTGTATTTCAACCACAAATCTCTACTGAAGTACAAAATAAATTACAAATTTTAAAGGCCAAAATACAATGTACTCAACTGTACCAATGATTACTATAAAGTAACTTCTATTTAAAATTCGTAAGATTTTTAACATTTTTCATTATTTGCAGTGTACTACACAGGACTTTATAGCATACAGGTGAAGAAAAAGATATCCTGAAATTATAGTATGTTGCTTATATATAGATTATAATATTGCTTCTGCTCTTGAAGAAAATATCAATGTTTAAATGGGTTATTTAAAGCCCTTCCCACAGTTATTTCAAAACTTACTTGAAAATTTCATTTATAATTCTGAAAATAGCAGGATGGCTTGCTGCTTGTGGCTGTTGATAAACAAATGAAAGAAAATTAGGTATTAATAAGAAACAACTCACACAACTGTCATTGCATAATTTACAGCTTAACTCGTGGATGCTATTACATAGCCATTATTATACWGTAACTCTAAGATCAACTCTTACTAAACCCTCAGATTTTCTCAGGATTAGAATTCCTAGGATTCTGCACAGCGAGACCAAGCAGGCTCAACAGCTGATAAATGCAAACACCTGGGATCCCAAACTGTTTATGACAACAATCACTACAAATACTAAAGGGAGCAGACAGAAAGAACAGGTTGTTGCATGCAGTTGCTAGAGGCTAGAGACAGGGAGCAGATTTTCAAAAAGCTTTTCTTTCCTCTTTGCAGACAATCCTTTCTGGATGTGCTTTCAGACTCTTGCTACATCTTCAAAATTAAATTCCAGAAATTAAATTGATTTTATCACCTTTATCTTTAATAGTTTTGCATGTATTTTCAGCCAAGAAATTTTTTCACAGTATTATTTTCTTTTGTGAACTTCAGAGTTGCTAGTTCAAGCTAAATATCTCAGTGCATCAAAGTATTTTTTTAAATTAGTGAAGCCTTTTACCAYGCTGCCACACAAAGGACTGTTTTGAGAAAGTTGTTATATTAAGCATGCACCAGGAAGCACACTGCTTTCTAATTCCATATTCTTAGGCTTTTAAAGAACACGAAGAAAAAACCCCATTTATACATTTCCCAAAGGAGTCAGTTAAAGTCTAAGTTGAAAAGCAAATCCTCACTTAGTCCCTCTGATATTAGCACCTGAAGATTTAGTAAGAGTATAGTTCCTGAACAGCCTAGACTGAAGCATGTTCAATAAAACACATTCTATAAACTTTAGGAAGCATAGTATTTATAAAATGGCATTCATGAATACAGCTCAAAGTGCGTAACGCACTACTCAAAACTTGTATGCATTTGTTTCAAGCTAAAAAGTACCAAGCAGAAAATCAATATAATGCTGCAATAATATATAGAAATTATGTTTATAAAAACAAGTTATTGCAATAATAATAATAATAATAATTTATTATTGTTGTTGTTGTTGTTGTAACGAAAATAATACATTTTTAAGTGCACACAGGGAGAACAAGGACTTTGCTTAATACGACCGCATACGATAATATTAGAAAACGAACAACCCTTAACTAAAAACTGTGTAAAAAAGCTCCTCCTCTCTCCCAGCTGYCTCTCCCAGATGCTGTGAATAGGAGGCGAACACCTCCTCGGGCTGTCCTGCCCCTTCCGTTCCCTTGGGGCCGCGGCTGCCGCCGGGCTGCGCTGCGGAACGCGCGCCACCTCCTGCTCCAGAGCAGCAGCAGCAGCACATCCCGAACTCCTGCRCCCCAAATGAGACAAACAGCAGGCACGGGCTTCTCTGGGTTTTGGGGTGTTGTTTTTGTTTTGTTTTGTTTTGTTTTTGTTCTTTGTTTTGTTTGGGAGTTGTTTGTCTTGTTTGTGGAAAGATTAGACTGGATCTCCAGAGCTGCCTTCCAGACCCAGCCATCCTGAGGTTCTGGAGAGCAAGGGGAAGAGTATTGTTTTCAGTCCTGTGGGCTGAAGGGCTGATTCACTAATTCCTCCCCTGTCTTTCAGACACTATACCCAGCAGGCACACTTCTGTGATGAGGAACTGACACCCTATTGCTTAAGGGAGGCTGGATACAAACCGGGAAGGGTCCACCAGCACGCCAGCTAATAGGTCAAATCCTAGTTCTTTGGAACAAGTACAAAATAAATGTGCTGTATACAACARTGAGAAAAATCCCCACTTCTTCCTGGCAGACAGCAGCAATCCAACAGTACTCACTACAAGAAATCAYAGTTAACAGCCCCTAGGATTTTATGTAAGCTGCTGGAATCAATATGAATTTCATCCCTGGTAGTCAAAAGGGAAAAAAATAATAAACAAACCCAAGACCAAACCCCACTGTTACCTAATTTCACAAGACTTTGATCARTGGACTGTATGGAATTAATTTGCAAGCACTCAGAACAAGAAGGCTGTGATAGAGCCAAAGTCTACCCTGAAAGCTGAAGATGCCTGTTGTGTAGCAGGACAAGAGCAGGTAGCACAATTCTGCTACTGCCAGCAGCAGTTCTGGAATTTGGGAGGGATTATCATTTTCAGGAGAGATTTTCATAACATTTTCTTCTTGCTGACATTATCCCCTTATATTTTCAAAATAAAAAGACATTTTACATTTCAATAATCTTGTCCACAACTATTCAATGCTTTTCTGAGAAATCAAACCCTATGTATTGTTCAATCACTTCTGAAACATGCACGACACAGACAGCACAATACCCACTAAACAAAAATATTTAAACTCAGAGAATTGGAGCTGCATGTGTGGTATTTATGACAGAAAAAATATACTTTTAACRTAACATTTTCCAGACACCAGTCTTATAGAGCTGTACTACTTATGTATCTGCATTATTAGAAAGCAGAATCTGAAACAACTCATTTATTCAGCCAGAACTGAATAAAAAATAAGAAAAATACATCTGTATCTACAGTAAGCAAGTAAATGGGAAAAAAAAAAGAGAATAATCTGCAAATTCTTCACGTCACAGAATGTGTTGTAACGACCACATGTAAGAATAAACATGTAAGTAAACATGGCCACAGTCATACAGATTTAAGGTGGTAACTCTTGATTTCCAGACTCGCATGCAGTTAATTGGACACAACGCTTCTAGAAGTTAAACACATCTAACATTAGGAAACTACAACAGTGCTGTATTTCAAATGTTGTCTGTATCTTCCAACTGTAAAGGTGTATTTCTGAATTTTACATTTACCAGTTTAAAATAGTAAATGTTCCCTTTTTTCTTATATGAAAAGACAAATGTGGTTTCATTTCGAAGAACACATTTCTTTTAAAGCACAAGTATATTTTTACAGAAGTTTTAAAAAGTGCCTGAATCTATCAACATGAAGAGTAATGTACTCTATCCTTCCTCTTCCTCATTAATGTCTCTTTCATTGGCTCTGTACACTGGGGAGGGTTTTGGCTGTACAGACTCAGGGGCAGTGGGGATAAGGCTGTGAGTGCCTGTGGGTGACAGTCACAGGGATGGCCAACAAGGCAGAGATCCTGCTGGGAAGTCTGTCACAGACCACCCAGCCAGGATGAAGTGAAACATTCTATCAGTGGATGTTTCATGGTCATTAGCCCTTGTTCTTGTGGGAGACTTTAACTTGTCAAATGCCTGCTGGAAACTCAGCACAGTGCAGAGSACACAGTCTGGGAGGTTCCTGCAGTGTGTGGAAGGTAACTTCCAGACACAGCTGGTAGGGGAGCCTGCCAGGGCATGCCCTGCCAGACCTGCTGTTCACAAACAGAGAAGGGCTGTGGGAGATGTGGTGGTYAGAGGGSATCTTGGGCACAGTGACCATGGAATGACAGAGTTTCTCTRTTCTTGCTGAAGTAAGGAAGGGGATCAACAGAACCTCTGCCTTGGACTTCCAGAGGGCAGACTTTGGCCTGTTCAGGACACTGGTTCAGAGAGTCTGTCAGGAAACTGCCCTTGAAAACAAAGGGGTTAAGGAAGGCAGACATGCTTTAAGAAGGAAATCTTAAAGGCACAAGACCAGGCCATCTCCATGTGCCAATAGATGAGCTGGCAGAGAAGATAACTCCCCTGGATGAGCAGGGAGCTTTCATGGGAACTCAGGGAAACATGGAGAGCTTATGACCCTTTAAAAGAAGGAGCAGGAACTCAGGATATCATTAAGTCATACAGAGAGAAAACTAGAAAGGCAAAACCTCAACTAGAACTCAATCTGACCTCTGCTGTGAAAGATTATAGAAAGTGTTTTTCTAAATACATTAACTACAAAAGGAGGGCCAAGGAAAATCTYCATCCTTTCCTGGACATGGAAGGGAACAAAGCCACCAAGGATGAGGAAAAGGCTGGGTTAATTCCTTACCACAATCTTTAACAGAAAGCCCTGTTATCCTCAGGGCAGCCAGGCCCCAAAGCAGGTAGACAGGGATGGGGAGCAGGACAGACCCCCTGCAAAAAGGAGGAAATTATTAATGACTTGCTGCGCCACTTAGACAATCACAAGTCTGTGGTGTCAGATGGGATCCACCCAAGGGTACTGAAGGAGCYGGCAGAAGTGCTCATTAAGCTGCCCTCCATCATTTATCATCAGTCCTGGCTGAAGTCCCAGGTGTCTAAAGGTTGGCCAGTGTGACATCCATCTACAAGAATGGTGGAAGGGAGGATCCAGGGAACTACAGGTCTGTCGTCTGACCCCAGAGCCAGGGAATGTTATGGAACAGACTATCTTGAGTGCTATCACACTGCACATACAGGAAAACCAGGAAATCAGGCCCACCCAGCAGGGGTTTGGGACAGGCTGCCTGACCAACCTAATTGCCTTTTATGACCAGGTGACCTGCCTATTGGATGAGAGAAAGACTGTGGATATTGTCTACCTGGACTTCAGCAAAGGACCACATTGCAAGGACATTGAGGGGCTGGAGTCCAGAGAAGGGCAGTGGAGCTGGTGAAGGGTTTGG
This sequence comes from Alauda arvensis, assembly GCA_902810485.1. Taxonomy (NCBI): domain Eukaryota; kingdom Metazoa; phylum Chordata; class Aves; order Passeriformes; family Alaudidae; genus Alauda; species Alauda arvensis. The sequence goes on from CADDXX010000080.1 coordinate 1,408,968, forward strand.
AGTGTCCTGTGAGGAGCAGCTGAGGGAGCTGGGGGTGTTCAGCCTAAAGTAAAGGAGACTCAGGGGTRACCTTATCACTCTYGACAACTTCTGGAAAGAAGAGTGTAGCCAGGTGGGGGTCAGCTTCTCCCAGGCAACCAATGAGAGGACAAGAGGACAGTGTCAACCTGTGTGTACATCAGGAAGATTTTTGTCAGTGAAAGGGTGGTTAAATATTGGAACAGGCTACCCAGAGAAGTGYTGGAGTCACCATCCCTGGAATTGCTCAAAAAACTACTGGATGTAGCACTTGGAGTCATGATTTAGTTGACACRGYTTTTGRTCAAAGGTTGGACTCAATGATCTTGGAGGTCTTTTCCAACTCTAATGATTCTATGATTCTATGCTGACAACGTGGAAAACAAAATGCAGCAAAAATAGATGGTTTATAAAGAAGAAGCCAATAAATTTTAAGTCCACTCAATCTATTGCACTGTTCTTGCAACATACCTTTGAAACAAACAAAACTACTTTGGAAAGCTTTCTCAGAATCAAACAGAAACTATAAATGACACCAACTCAATCACATCTCTTTTTACTTTAAAAAGAGCTTCCAAATTTTGTGTATATACATATCTATGCATTCCTGATACAGCACAAAATACTATGTGCATTTGCTGCTTGTTTAGTTGTTAATGCACACATACAAACCCTAAAGTTACTTCAGAAAGGAAGACATCCACCCAATCAATTCCAAAGAAGCTAACAGACCCTCACTGATGGCCACTTCACTTGTTTTTATTACTTCTGAATGACTACAGAATTTCCAATATTAATTTCAGTTTAGCCACAAACTCACATTTWTATGGCATGCTATTATGTTTGTGAGTTAGTGAACCATCACACAACAATTACTCTTGGAATTAAAATATATGAGTAGTAAATATCAAATTTCTTTTGTAAAAGAAGTACAGTGATTTACAACTGTTTGGGTACCTTAGATCTCTCTGAGGTTTATGTACAGTATGATACTGTATCAAGATACTTGATTTAGATAAATTACTCTGATAATGCAATTATGAAAGAGCTTATTGAAATTTCCTTCTTATAATGCRCTATAATCAAATCACGAACATATTTCTGACTATTAGTCCTCTAAAGGTTTTCTTCCAAGTAGGAAAGTAGAAATCTAGTTTTGTCTCATGATTCTGCTATTACCATATCCATAAGGCAAGCAGAGCTTATATCCTAAAACAYCATAATCCAACTGCCAAAAAATCCAACTGCACATCCACATTCCTAAATAAATATTTAAATATCCTTAAGGCAGGCTAAATTAAKATAGTGTTGGATGCAAAGTGCTGACTAATTTAATGTCACACAAATATCTTTACAGTACCATGTASATGTTGTACAAAATATCCTTATGCACCTAGAACACAATTTCTAGATCACATCATTTTCCTTCTATAATGCCTCTCTGAAGCTTCTCATCCTGCTGTTTTTACCTGTTATGCCATCTCCCATTTATGCACCCTCCCTCTTATCAATGCCTATCAATCATCAATATCCAGCTGCCTCCTGCTCTCTTTTTTATGGCTCCATTAATTCCATTCTTTGTCCACAGGATGTCCTTTCTAAACCAGCTTTCAAGGCTGCTACACTGGTCTTGCTAGTCTGTGAATATCTTATTTTGAAAGCACAAAGTYTTTGGAGCAGAGGCAAATAAAGACAACCTAAGTGTGCTAGTACAGTAATGCTCCATTCTTCTCAGGATGTGAAGAAAACTGAAGTATTAACATTTTTAATCACAGAAAACAACACCTGAAACAARTGTTTGACTTCTTTTTATATACTGATAACCTAGATTTAGATTTCTTTTTTTCCCTTCTGGTACATGGTGTAGTACCAGATACTACATACAATTCACAGTATATCTGATATGGAAAAATTAGGCATAGACCCTGTACATAGCCTTGTTTGCTGCAATACCTAAATCCCCAGATGGCATATGAAGAACTGCTGACACCAAGTCCTTTATGAGATCTGCAAATATCATAATAGATCCCTAAAATAAGAGATTTGCAGGTTCAATTAAACAGGAAGACTATTTAAAGGTAGCATTCTTTTCCTGACAAGAATACGTACTCTGTAAGCAGTTTCATAGGCTGAAAATAAAATACCATGTGCCATTTGTTAGTTCTGCCATTTTATGGAATATATAATTTGAGTGCATAGCACACATGCTATTTCACACTGCAATTAACAATTAAATTTACATTTAGTGCTGCAAATGAGCTCATTATTTTGGAAAATGTCCCGTGCTAAGTTTCCTCTTAGGAAAGATATTTTGTGCTCTGCATAACACAGCATTTGAAAACAATTTTTAATTACAGTTTAGCAAATGTTTTGCATTAAGAATTTTGTTTAGGTTTGCAAACAAAACCAAGTAACTAAGTCCATWGTAAAATTATCTACAAGGGATTCCAACTGTTCAGACTGCTGAACTCCAAAGGCACAGAGATTGAAGTAAACACAGATTCAAATCCTTCCTGGCCAGAGTTTATAATTTTTTAAGACAGAGGAAGAAACTCAGCACCCTCAGCACTGGGAACCTTGTTTCTTTACCCATTCTTCATCACTGGATGAAATAATTTTTTCTCTTCTACCAATACAGTGTAAAAACTAAAAAATTAGTGATCTTTGTAAGACTCAAGATTTGGCTTGCGTTAACAAGTCGTACATCTCATAATGGCCATTTATGCTGACATTTCTGAAAACTGTCACACCTGAAGCATGAAAGAGCAGTATCTAATGTACCACATGTTGCACWTACCAGCAATGAGTCTTTTATGACACAAGCCACTTCTTCCAGTGAATTCAACTGAATGGAAAACAACTGGTCTAAAAGATGCAAGGTAGCTTTTTCAAGGCTTGGTAAGTGACGAAGCCAAAGGCTGAAGACAGCTGATTCAGGAAGGGAGATCTTCTTCCTGGTTCAGAAAGGAAAATACTGTTTTACGAGAGTAACTAGAAGGAAGACAAAAAAAAAAAAAGTACCTTTTTTTTTTAAAAAAAAACATACTGGGGAAAAAAGGAAGAACAAAGATCAACCTGAAGCAAGAGAGAGAAGATCTTGTTWACAGTAGTCTGTTCAACAGCAAATCATAATAGCAAAGAATGACAGGAAATCACCATCATCTACAAATGCAACTTTACCACACRTGTTTAAAATCTAGAAATTTGGTCATGATGGATCCAATCAAATGGAAAGAGAAGGTTTAAGTCTAGAGTTCCCKTCCTCTCTCAAGAAAGCTCCAGTCCCTGGATCTTGTGCTCTCTCTCCAACCTGGACTAGTTCCTGCAGACAGCTACTGACAGATGAGCAGGAAGGTCCTGCACAATTTTTCTGCTTACAACCAAAACATTACCTATCCTTGCAGAGAAATACCAAAAAAACCCCAAAACCAACAATAACAACAAAAAGGAAAAAATAAGAACAAAACAAAACAAAACAAAAAAAAAAGTCAAAACCAAAACCACAAAACAACAACAACAAAAATTACTTAGAGGTAGCTAYGTCTTCAGCCCAGCTGCACAGACAAGATCTATTTAACAAATAGTTAAGAAGACAAGTTGTCTCTTCACTAAAGACTTCAGCTATTGATGTTGTATCACTGCAGAAGAAAAGGCACAATGTGGATCAGCATGAATAAAAATACACTAGAAGAAGTATCACAGCACAAACATCCTAGAATAGTTTTGTAGCTATTGTGATAGTTGCAAATTAAGAGGTTCATACCAAAACAATACATAAATAACAATAAATAACCRCCTTGAGAATAAATCAAGTTAAGATTAAAAACAGATAAGATAAAAACATGTTAAGATAAAAAACATGCAAACTAAAGCTACTGATAAAAGAGAAAAATATCAGCAAAAAGAATAGTAAAGCCATTTTAGGATCTATTTTCAATGTATTTATTTTTCCATACATTTGTTTAATTATCAGCTCTCAGAATTCTGAATTTAATTAAAAAGCCTGTATTTTTTTCCACTCAGTATTATTGTAATGACCTTAAAGTGTACGTYTGGAGACAAGAAATACATCGAAGTATCCAGAATTTCAAAACTGTAAAGCAGTGCTTAATTTCAGGATGCTGTTTTATGAAATATTACCATTAAAGCATATACACATGAGAGTAAATTAAGAATGACAAAAGATTAGCTGATTTTGCCACTACCAACTTTACTGTTGTTTTTGTGGTAGCATGGCAGATATTATTGATATTAGGGAAGGAAAAGAAAGCTAATAAGCTTACACAGAGGTGTAAGAGATATAAAAACCATACAGGAAATTTACTGTAGTGATTATACTCCCACAGCTGAACTTGCAGATGGTCCCACCAGGACAATTTTGAGTTCTTTGGAGCACTGCAAGCGCCCTATTTTCTGGGGCAGGCTTCACCCATGGTTAGAAAGAAGACATGTTCAGAACACAACAGAGTGAGGGAAAATAGAAGYCAGTTGCCAGAGTGGGGAAGAAGATAAAATACAAGCACATTCACATTAAGACCACATGMGTTCATGCAAAGCACACATGACCTGTATCTGCTCTCAGAGAAACCATGCCCTTTTGTTGAGGACCCTGCAAGAGTCACTTAGCCAAAAGCCCTGTGAAATCTGATAGTTTTGTTCACTGTGATAATTAAGTAGCTCAACAGTTAAGAAAAGAGACATTTATTTCAGTCAGAAGAACCTCCTATGACCATCCAAACAAAGGCCTTACTCACAACATGAAGTGTCAGAAGTCTGTCATGATGAACTGCCCATCAGCTTACTGATATGAGAACAAACCATCTGCACAGAACCTGTGAACTTGCTCTCAAAGTCTTTCAAACTTGTGGAACATAAACAGTCAGAAGCCACAAAAGATGGGCAAGTGAAAGAATGAAAGATAGCTCTGTTTTTTGGGCACATCTTTCACTACAAACCTCCACATTCACATTCATTTTTCATTCCTTTTCCTCAATGTCTAGTAACGTGCATGGATTAGTTATTTTACTTTTCCACTAATTGTCTATTATTGTCTGTAGTCCTCAACRGATCACCACAAAAATATTAATTGGAACATCTTGGACATTATGATGAGTAAGTACAGTGGAAGCAATTAAAACTGATTAAAAAATTAGAGAAATGGATAATTGACATAAAGTGTTCACAAGGCACATCTTCTAGTATAAAAAAAAATTGTTTTTAACACAGTGCCTCAGCTACAACTCTAATAAAGCAATTCTAAAGAAAAACTAGGCTGTGCTTTCCCTGACATCTTCCCTTTCCTGGCATAGCCACCTTTGCTGATGTTCAGCTTTACTCAGCTGGTTTTCATCCACAGACTGATTTTAGCAGAACAGTGAGCTTAGTGGTAGCAAAACAAGCAAAGCTACACTTCACAAATCACTCCTCTCTCAGACTCATTAAAACTAATCTGCTGAAAACCAGGAGAATTTAAAATCTGGAGAACCAATTTCACAAAAAAAAAAAACCCAAAAAAACCAAAAACCCACAAAAAAACCCACAAAAAAACCCAACGAGACCCAAAAGAATTATGAAAACATCAAACATAAGGATTTATCTAACACACAGAAAAAATTAAAATGGCTCCCAAATGCATGTGAAATTACGGATGGTAACACACTTACATGACAAATAAATGACATTTCCATGAAAAATTATCACAATTTCCACGAAATTCCTAAAATCTATTAAAAGCTTTAACCTCCTTTTTAGGGAATAGGTAAGACAAAGTCCCAGTCAATATTTCAAGCTCTGTTATGCCACAGTTTGTGCATCAGCAATGTGAAATTCTGCTTTGGCCCACAGTCTCAGCTCTGCTATTCAACTGCAAGGGAAATATCTAACTAGAAAGGTGTACAGTCCATTCAGCATACAAACCTAGAAAAAAGACACTGAATTGAATTAATAGTCTTTATGAAAAAGCAGAATAATAATGCAAACCCTGCTACTTACTTTAAAAAGGCCTCATTCACAGCCTCTAGAAACTCAGAGGTGAGAATTTCTTTTGATGAAGCTCCGTGGTAAAGAAGGAGAGTTTCCAGCAGTGGAGTTAGATCAGGCAAAGTAATGAGAGGCACACAGAAAATGGACACAGCATTCACACGACTGGCTGAAGTGCTGAGGGAAAAAATAAACACAGTTCATATTTCAGAAAAGTCATAAATTCTAAACTGTAAATAARTAAATAAATAAAYWAAMWAAAAAAAMMGGACATTAATTAATTACAGAATATWAAATGTAAGACATGCATACCTAACTGCTGAAAAATTATTTACTAGAGTGCCTGTTGGTATATCATTCCATATGGTGTGCAAAATGTTAAGAAGTCAGATAAAATTTTGATACTTAAATGCTCAAAGCAAACCTTGTGAGGGAYATCAACACAATTCTGAACTGAACCCAGTTGTGTTGGCTCCATCACCACATCCTTCCAAGCAGACACTTCTCTGTCTTTCCCAGGAAGGGATTATTATAGAAAGWCTAGAGATTCATAGCTCCAATGTCAGTTTCCTGGAGCCCCAGAAGAGACAACCTAGCTGCTTTTCAGGCCTACTGTTGCTTTTTTAACCTCTCTTTCCTTTTAACAGAAACAATTTATGAATCCTGCCATCTTCAAGTGCTCAGCTGGACAATTTTTGTCTTGCAGATCTACAGCTGAAGGAATGTGTAACACTTTTGGATCCTAATGTGCAAACCACTTGCTGGATCTTCTCACTAAAACTACATGGCCGGAAATTATTAAAGACAGTGGAATCTGGAACACTTTGGAACTTTGAGAAAATTAAAATGGCAGACTAGATTTGCAAAAAGAAATCACAACTTTCCCAGAKAATATATATTATTTCTGGCACATTCTGAAACTGTAGCATTGACAGGAAGACACTTATTAGGACCAAGAACTATAAAATACTGAATGCTAGCAAATTAAAATATTGGCCTATATTGCTTGGAAAAGGCTTCCCCGAGTTCCTGCAAATTTCTCCTGATTCACTACAAGAAGTACATTCTCTGAAAGCATTTTCTTTGAGGAGTCACTAACTCTACTCCTGAACACCTGCAATGGGAATTAACAGGATGCTCAGTAATATGGGTACGAGGTATTAATCATTACCATTTAAACAGAGAGAAAAATAAAACATGACACATTTTCATGTGCAYATGAAAAGATGCACATTTCCAATTTTTTAAATACCACTAAATGGAGAAGGAGAAAATTTACACCTCTAAAAGCAAACTACTTTTGTCTCTGGAATTTGAATAAACATCCATATCATAATTTCTACACTCAAAAATCAACCTAAGTTCAAGGTTTTCCCTTTCTCCCAGCAGAAATCAGGTATTTATCTTCCCAACAGTCTCAGCCAGCTTTTCAGCTAGGTCTGTTTCACCCTACTTTCTAAAATGTGGGTGTTTATTTTCTACATGGAAAGAAGCTTTGTGATCCTCCTCATTAACTGAGTCCATGGTTTAAAAACTAAAATCAGTTCTAAACAAATTCAGCTCATTTAATRTTCCTTACCAAATATCTAGGTGCAAAGAAGAAGGGGAGAAGAATAGCCAAGTTTTTGGCTCATGATACAAGAAAAATATTTCAAACAGCCTCTGCTTTCCTTTACAAGCTATGTAAAATAGGTCATAAAACTCTTTTATTCATAGAATCCCTTTAGGCTCTGAAGGGCAACAGAATGTGGACTGGCATTTTCTTTCATTCAATTAATTAATTATGAATTATTTCAATTTCATAAATATTTAAATGCTTTTATTTACTTATTAGTAATTTTACTATTTAATAACAACAATAGTTTATTACATAACACTTAGTGCAATTTTTTTGTCACTAATTTAATTATGGATATGCATTGCATTTTTGTTTTTTACTCTATTATTAGTAATTTAATCTAATAAATTGAAACAGAAGACCCTATTTGAATTCATGGTTTGCATTTAAAATATCCTCATTTTTTTCTTTTTTTAGCTGCAGTTCACTTTATTTACATACAATYAATAGGGTCTACTGACATTCAAATGACATAATTTTCATACTGAYAAAAGGCTGCGCTCTGCATTTCAAGGTCAGTGGAAAGGTACAAATCCAACAGCAAAAAGGCATGATCATGTGAAAAATAGTGACATCAGCACCATTAGGCAAATGATCTCTGAAGGTYTCTTCCAACTGTTCTGTGACTCCAAGGTTAAATACAAACTCTTACATGAAATCAAACTTACAGAATTTGTCCACACCTTAAATTATCTAAGCTAAGTATCCAGAACTTCTCAACTGAAGCCCAAGCTGCCCAAGACTGTAAAATGATCCTCACTGAACTGTAATAGCACAACACAAAACATATCAAAATTATGCTTAGATAACACCTACCTCTCCTGAATGTGAAGTCCATTGGACTGGTTTTCTTTGAGTTCTGTTACTAATGAAATTACCATCTGTTAAATAAAAACCAAATACATTACATTACATTTACTGCCAATAAGCAGACATTAGTTGCATGGTTCTCTGTGTGACTGATGCACTGTAAAGGTTAATAACTTCTTCTGTTCATCTATTTTGATTTTTTAATTTTTTAACTACTGATGTCAAATAAAAGCTCTCCAAATCACTGTACTGTACAACTGTATTGCAAAATGTTACTTTAGCACATTATATACTTTACACATTCTAAAACAAAAAAGATATTCATTTTAGCTCTGCTTCCCCAAGAGTTAAGGCATAACWTTCAGAAGAGCATTACTATTAATTTTACAGGCTTTGTCTCATTCAAGTCAATATATTATGAAATATTATTCCCATTACTTTTATATATCTTAAATATAAAAGTKACTTCAGCTAACATTTAGGGCTCCTCTCTCATTTTAAATGCAGCAGATATAGAAAAACAAAGCATTCAAAAGTTACATTCTAATACATAAAATAATAAATATAATTTTAAATCCATGGGAGAAAATAATGGTAGACTGGGGTTTTTCTTTTGTTATAACACAACAGCAATGGGAATTTTGTTTTTATGAACATCTATTACAGTGTAATCTAATRAAAATTTCTCATTTGTCCAGAGATCTCCCACTTCATTTTTTCCCTTAAAAGGTTATAAAAGTAACTGAGGTAAGAAAAGATAAACAAAGTTCAGTTCATGTTCCTTATCACAATGACAGCTCCATGTATGTGCTTATAAACTGGTGATGTATTATAAACAAAATCTCAATTACACAAAATACTTACATTTTTAACCAAGTGACAGTAATAATCTGCTGAYGTGTAGCCCAGAGCTGATAGGAACGTACTGGTTTCTGCTTCATTACTTTCCCACTTAGGGGAACAAAGGAGATGGCACAGCAAACTCTGTGAAATCAACAGAATGGTAATAAAGTACCAGGCCACCACAAGCTGTGTAAAGGGACAGGACAGCTGTTRAACTCTGCCTGGGGCAAGGCCTTTTGATCAGCTTGTGGCCATTCCACATCAGTGATACAGAAGAGTAGACAACTCCCACCAACCATAAGGAAAATGCTACAGCTGCTACAATCAAATGTGGGTTCACACACACCACACGATTTCAGCAGCTGTCCAATAGCAATGGAGACCATTCACATCAAAACCACAGACCTTTGCCAGGTCTCAGTTCTCTAGGAGCCAYTTCCATGATCTATAGTCTCGATCAGTACCATGATCAAGAAGAGAAAGTACAAAATTAGCATCTACTTTTCCATATCACTTTTTCAAGATGCTCTGGGATTCAGGGTCTGGTCTCATAATTTGCTTAATTTCCCCATGATTTTGAGAAGATAATGATAAAAATCTTATCTTGACATTTACTTCTCTACCAATTTCACTATTAAATGCTTTACATCTCATTAAAACCTTTTAAATGCGTCATATGATAATCTARGCAATCGTTTGATAAGAGATTCTAAATCAGATTAACAGATTTAGTACACTGGTTCTGCAGGCATGTACAGGGGACTCTGAGCATAGTACTCATGCTTTCCTAGTTCTTCAGCTCTATACTTCATTCAGCTCTGCTGACATTTGGACAGATCTTACACCCCAGCACCTTCCCTAGCAAACACACTATGAAAATCAAAACTGGGAAATCTTGAGCAGGTTTTTGCATCCTTAGGTCACAACTCAGCTGAGATAGTTTTATGTTGATTATCAAACTATCTGCTCKGCATTTTTTACCGCTTTCATTTCTTCCTGTTCTTGACTGCTGCTATATRTATCAGCTTGACTATGCTGACATAACAGTTATGTTCCCTTTCCAGGGTTCATTTCAGGGCTTTATGTATCACTGACACTTAAAGTATAAACTTTATATAGCACTAAGTTTATAAAATTCTTTGTAACAGAAGGTCAGGATTAGTATACACTGAAAAAGGCCTTAGTTTAAAAAACATATGATTAAAGGAAAATTCTGATGAAACCTCTGTGACTTTCATGGGTTTAGGATGCTTCATTCTGTGCATTCTTATTGATAAAAAGAGGAATGTGATGAAAGATTTTTGAGACAAAAAAAAAGAATCTCATTAACTCGTTTTCTCCTTTCAGAAACTCAAGTACTTAGACACGCTTTTGTTGAACATCCCTAAGCATCTGCTTCAGAAGCCCTAGAATGAGATATATTCAATCCATGTGTTCCATTTTTGATTAATATGAAAGAGAAGAATCAGCAGAAGAACTCCAGAGGTCTAAGAAAATTCAYTGTTATCAAAGTAAGTAACAAGCATTTGGGATACCTTATTTATAGTACTTCAGGATCCTCTGACTACCTTGAGGAGTTATGTTAAATGCCTAAATATGCTTTCTCTTCATTGTACAGCTTTTTTTTCCCAGATAGGCCTCAAGAGGAGCAACTGCTGCTCTATTGCCACCCAGACAAATCCCAAAACCCAAAGAGGAGGAAAAATACTRTGGCAAAACAGTTTCAAAGTAGTAACTTACATTCAATTTTTGCATTCTTAAGACAGARAAGAGCAGATTTTATAAATGTACAAGCCTCTGAATATGTCAAGAGTGAAAGCTAAAATCTATCACACTTTACTATCTCCCAACAGGCCTTAATCAATTTATTAATAAAAAATAATAACCCTYATATATTTTTATTGTCTTTTGCAACTATTACTAAAGTTAAATTTTCTTTTCACAGCATTACCAAGGTCACCTATAAAAYAGGACAGTTTGCCAAGCAGAATGAGATAAGGACCAAACTGCAAGTCTTAAACAAAATAAAGGAGGCGTTACAACAACAAACCTGGGATTCCACTTTCACTAGAGGTAAGAGGGGGGCTTGTAAACTACAAAGTCTGTTAGACTGCTCAGTGATAGCCTTACAAAAAGCTTGACCAGTGACAAWAAATTTAAAAATCTCTGAAAAGGATTTCACAGGCTGACGTGGCAACAAATKACAGCTAAATGAGGGAGTGGCTAAACCCCTCATATTTAATCTGTAACACTATAAAATTCATTATCTAGTGATCCTTTCTGTAACCAGAATTTTCCTAAGGGTAAAAATCAATTGAACACTCTCTTTGTGAAGAGTATTTTCAAAATTACTTTCCTCCCTACACTTCTGTAACAGCCAAGTTAACCAAGCAACAGAAGAAAAGACAAAATGACTATATATCACCAGATTCTGCATATGTCCTGCAACACTCCCCTGTGCTGGCTTTTGGTTCGGTATTTTTTTGGGGTTTTGCTTGCTTATTTACTTGCTTGGAGTTTTTTGTTGTTGTTGTTGTTTCATTTTCAATTTACTAGACCTGTACAAGAAATTTCCAGATTTTTTTACCTTGAAATGCATAAAATCTCTGAACAGCCAGAAGGGGGCAAGGGAAACACAGACAAGATGAAAGGAGCTATTAGGYCTTTATATAAGACAAATAGGTATTGAAGATGGAAAATATTTAAATTTCAGCTCTATGTCTTAWGTATTTCACTTTACTGACAGTGTTGCAGTGGAAAGACTGAGACATCCCYACATGCAACAAAGATATTTGTTAATAGTAAGTTAAAGCATTTGTCTTTTCCAGTTTAAAAGCTTTCTTACTCTYGTAGGACATTTACAGAAAGTTCTCTCTCTAGAAAAAGTAGCTTATTTACTTCTCCTATAATTCTGGTTGTAAATGATAATTCTTCTACTACTCTATATTATCAGAGAGCTGTCTGGAAAAAGAATTAATAGTGATACTTCACTCTTGATGGATGTGTTGTTAGGATAAGGAATATTTAATGTCTTCATCAATGGAATGGGATAGAGTGGGACAATAGAAACAAGTGCAGTCCCAGCAATTTTGCAGATGACATCAACATGGTGCAGCTGATTCCCTGTGGGAAGGGGTGCCATTCAGAAGTAGGAGRGGCAGGCCTGTGTGAACCTCACAAAGTCCAACAATGCCAAGTGAAAAGTCCAGCACCTCAACTGGACTTGGACARTCTCCAATATCAGTTATCAGGGATGAATGGATTGAGAGAGCCCTGCAGAGAAGGGCTTGGGAATATTTGAGAAATACTTTAAGAAAGTACTATAGAGAAATCAAAAATATTTCAGATTTTCTCACAYATATAGGAAGCAATACCAATATTCAAACCTTGTGACAGGTTCCAATATTACATTATGAATGCCCCCCAAAAGCATTTTGGAAAATGAAAAAAACATGACATATTACAGAGCCACAGTATCAATCAGTTATTTYGTACTGATGACTTCTAAGGAATCATTCCAAAATCAATACCTACGAGGTTTTCAAGCACATGATGAGAAAATTATCAGTACTAAATGCACTCCTGTATTGATGGTATCAGTCATGGATCCTACMCTACTCCAGAAAAATTAACAAATGGAGATCTACATAACCATTAGTTAATTCCTGGCAGATAATAAATTACCATTCACTGTCTAATCCATTAATACTACATTCTTCAAGCCAGGAAAGTGGATCTACAGCAGAAATTCTGCCCTTAAAAGGAAAAATAACAAGGTGTCTTTTACTTTTGCATTTCCAGAATCAAGATGGCTGATTTTGGAAAACAAATCAGTCAGGCATATTGTAATATCAGAAGTGACTTTTTTCTTGATTTCACCACGGAGTAAGCAAGAAGCAAACACCTTGGTTGTAATTGCAAAAGAAGAAATCCATCCCCRTGGCCTAGGATTAAAGGCATCCTATCCAAAATTGCATTCAAGCTGAAAGTGAATTAATGAATTTTTAAACAGCTCTCACAATGACCAGCTTCTTTGAACAACCTTGCATGTGACTTTATTTTCTTGATGCAATTTATAATGTAATGTAATACTACAGATAATTCAAAATCCATTTCTGCAAAGAGATTTATAGCATCTTTAACAGACAGATAATCCTATGACCATTGCCACAAGGACATAAACTCATAAACTTTCTTTATCAGTGTAAGCATACTGCTTCATATGTACAAGATATGAATACCTCCACCACCTCCCCACTCCCACAGCAAAATTCAGTATGGAGTATGGGATAGGATATGATTTGCTGAGGCAAAGCAAGGGAAAAAAAAAACCAAATTGTCTCCAGTCCTTAGACCTCACAGTGATCCTTGTCCTGTGGATAGTCCAGAGCTGGGATATCAAGACAAAGAAAACAAAAGAGAAGAGAAAGAGAGAAAAAGAGAAAGAAAGCCAGAGAAAAAAAGAGAGAAAAAAGAAAGAAGGGACCTGATCCATTCCCTTTTATAGTTCACCTACTGCATGCTCTTAYGTAAACTAGACTTGTCACACAGTTTTCTTCACTCATGCACAGCCAGCCCTTCTCCAGGAAGTGAGATGGGGGTGGGGGACTACACATGAGTCTCAAGGCAGAGCAGGAACTTGGCTCAGAACAGCMCAGCCCCAGCTCCACAGGACTCTCTCCTCCAATCACACCTTTCYATTTTTATTGTTATCTGAGTAACAATACTCAGAATGTTTGAGACAAAACATTAGGTCTGATCCTCTACAATGCYCCCTCAGTCAGTTTGCAGATGAAACCAAGTTGGGTGGGAGATTTGATCTGCTGGAAGGCAGGAAGGCTCTACAGAAAGATCTGGACAGGCTGGATCAATGGGCTGGGGCAAATGGTATGAAGTTCGATACAGGGAAGTGCTGGGTCCAGCCCAACACTACAGGCTGGGGCAA
>CADDXX010000080.1:1423966-1450684 GCA_902810485.1 Alauda arvensis
AGCTAACTCTTCTGATACTCCTCTTTAAGTAATGAAGGCCGATTTCCATGTGCTATGGGGGATTTGTTGAGTTACCCCATAACTTCGTTTGTAACAACCATCTCATTAGGCACATGACCCTAYGAAAGCCTGGAAATTAATTACTTTTCTGGAGCAGAACTTGTCCCTCCACTGATTTAAGTAACATAGCTGCAGGCAGACAGCAACTCAACTAGTGTCTACAAATTCAGCAAGGCAGGAAGTGCTTTAGGCTCTGATACTGTAGGCCCCCCCTCCAAACAGGGACCCAAAAGCTCTGAACCCTTTTACCCCTTTTCTTTCTGAAACAGCCAATATCTTCCTGCACACGTCAGTGGGGGAAWATATAGAAGCTTGAATTAAATGCACAATCACTTCTGAAATTAMACATCAACACATAAATAGAACTTTATTTTTATTACAAGATGACAAGTTTTATGCTCATAACTGCGTTTGTGTAGTGACTGTCCTGGAATTTATGACACAGTTTCAAAGACATTCCAGGGGAGCCAGATAAACCAATTTATTTCTGGAAACTTCTCAACACASTCTTTCCAAAATATTTATGGTTCTGAATGTCCCCAGAAGCAGATGTGAAAATCAATAGCTCCAATGTATTTTGAACAGTGGAGATGGATGGTTTCAATGGGATAAGCCATTCAAACCTGACACTAATTAAGACTTCCTAGCCATGACACTGAGCTCTTTTTGGCCATCTTTGATGAGTCTATCAAAGCAACAGTAGACAGGATGAAATGGAATAGTTTGTCATTTATTCTAAAGAAAAACTTAAGTACATTCTGCTTGAAAACAGTAAGTGCAGTTTTTTTTTTTTTTGAGAGGAGACCATTGATGACATTTTGCTGAAAATTATGATCTGTGTGGATCTCTTGGGGTAAGTACAGCATGGATACCCAAGGGRAAATTTCTGAAATCTGGTCAAGTAACAGCTTTATTTCTGACCTTTCTATCTGCTTCAACTGGAACCAGATTTCCTCAGCTCTGCTAAAAGAAAGCAGGTATATTATKAAAAACTACATCTTACTCAGAGGAAGCTTTAGAAGTAAGTGCTATTTCATACTTGCATTAAATCAGACTTTGGAATGAGAATTTCTTGTGTATTTCAAGAGTCTGTACATCAGTGTTGCTCTTAGGTGTTTCCTCTACAGCCAGATGGCCCATGGCCTTCAACACAAGGAGGTGCTGAAGACATGAAGTCAAATTCTATTTCCAATCTGGCTTAAAAGTACTTCAAAACAGTTTAATCTACTACCACATTACAGATAAATCTGACAATACGATTTCCAGTCATAATTTAAAAAATAAAAATACTAAATAATAGTTTTGCTTTAAATCCTAACAGCCCACATTACTTCCTAAATCATTTAAAGAGTCCACAGTAAGCAAGATACACACATTGCTGATTTGTTTTGTAAATATAAACTAATTTTTTTGTTTGCTACCTTTTAGCAGCTCAGATCAAAACAAATTCCTGTAAGTACTTTTTAGTAAAGTTTTCTTAAAAATCCTGCCTAAAGGTCTATGAGTTTTATTTTGTCTCATATCCTCTAAATTAAATGACTGACAATAAAACACAGAKTTGGTACTTTTAAAACCTTCTTACTATGAAATAAGCAGCCAGTTCTCTAGACTCATAGTGATTAAGTCTGTAAATGACAATGCAGTAAGTTCATTTAGACACCATTTCACCAACTGTTCATGAAATCAATTCTGGGACTGGGATAACATAATTCAWATTATTTCCACACACTTCTCCATTCATAACAAAGCCTTTGATTTTTAATTGTGTTTCTAAGACCTCTTGCTCACTTGCTCCATGGCTCCAGAAGACAGAATAATAGTTTTCCACAAACCAAAATCAAAATGTAAAAAGATATAAGGTATCAAACATCATACAGATTTAAATAACATCTAGCTTTACTCAAAATTATTTTGTTTTCTCAACATTTTATAAAATTCTCAGTGTATAGATAAGGGGAAATTACATGGTATATATTTGTGAACAACAATTATTTGAGAGCATATTACATTACAAAAATAGCAAAAACTCATTAAAAAAATAAACTTTACATATACCATTGATAGCCTAACCAGAAAGTCCAGTTCCTCCTTTAAAATTAAAACTGGTTAMAGCACATTGCAGACAGACAAAATGTTAAATTACATACACACATACATTTCAATTATTATCTAGTCAACACAACTTCTCACTTTACCRAAGTGAGTCTATTCCAGTAACCACTCAGAGTTTGCACAAAAAAGAAACCACTTCAGTTTCAATTAACATTAAGAAAGCTTGGCATATTCTTCAGTAATTTAGTTAATTAGGGTCAATGTGCTTAAGTACAGGGCTAGGAGAGGTTTGCTTCCTACATTTCTTTCTGACATTTACTGTCAGGGAGTTTTCTTGTTTCAGCACAGTTTATGGACACATCTACAGGATGGTTTTCATTAGCTAAATTCTGTGCCAGCACACTAAATAAAACTGCTGGCCMTAAGTCCATGTTTAGGATTTATTGGAGCTTCTCATTTTAGTCCTTCTTCACTTGGAACAAAACTCTGATATCTGCCTACATCTAAATCTCCATTGATAACCATGAYAGACTAGTTGATAATAAACAAATTATTCTGCTAAACACTCCTACAGAGACAAAGATCTTGTCATTCCAGCAGGTGATCAAGTTACAGAAAATCTACAGATAAATTACTAGACTGAATTACTATTACTTTTGAGCTAAAAATAAAACATACAAAAAAAACCCAACAGGAGTAATACTGTTCTTTCAGAAAAGAATAGTATTCTTTTCTGAATAGACTTCACTGCTTTTCACATATTCTCAAACATAAACATATAGATTCTGTGAAGTTCTCCACACTCTATCTGATGATGACCCTTAACCCTGTCCTGTCCCTGAAGAACTRAGCAGGCTCACTTCTTTCAGTCAGTGTTTTCAGTAAAACTGCTTTAGGTGCTCTTATATTAGGCCAATGTCCTTAAGTTTGTCTCAGCAACCATGACTACAATTTTCTCTTTAAAAAGTTTTTAAAGCAAAAAATACTCTAAAAGATCATTAAAATCTACTAGAAAAACTGAGAAAAAAATTGACTGAAAAAAATTTCAAAAACCCATTCAGACAAATATGCTTTTTCTTTAGAAACTGAAGTATGCTATGAACTATATTACTCTTGCTGATACATTAATAAAAATACTAGGCTCGTTTTCTACCTCTTTTTCCTAAAATGGATGAAAAATGTTACATGATCCTAATTTCCACATGAAATGTGGAAAAGAAAATTATAGGGAGGGGAAGGGAAGGCTGCATTGTTTTTCCCTCACCAATTCCACCTCAGTTACCTTCTGTGACACTGGTACAGTAAAAACATGCTGCACTACTACTGTGGCTAAGACCATGAAACTTTTTAATGGATGAGTTCCAAAGCCTAAGCTCCATCTGCAAGTCAGTAACGAAACCCTCAGAAATCATAGGAAAGAAGCTGAAGAACTATTGGGCTGGCAAGCTTTGAGTCTACTCTTGGTCTCAGACAGGAAAAGCAGTTTCAAATTTTCCCTTTTCACTCTCCTTTCTCCTTAAGAAACACCCACATAGAAAGTGCTATTTCTCTCTGTATTAAAAAAGGGGAGACTTTTGATGCTGAAATAAARCACACATTTACACTAACTTACAAAAGGAAATTCAATAGCTCTACCGGAGTCAACCATAAATCTTTTTTCTTTTTTTTTTTTTTTTAAAGCTCTCTGGTTTCACTAGCCAGTGATTTAGAATTCATTTCCTTCTTCCCTCCACAATTTTCAAATGCCAAAAAGCAACCTTCTCACTGAAGAATTCCTTAAATCCACACAAAAAAATGATGTGGAAAAGAGGTGCAAATATTGCACCTAATTTACAATTATATTCAAGAAAAATTACTTACTCACTTTGGAGTTGGACTTCCTAAGTATCATGCTGTTAAAAGTTTATGTGGAGACAATTGTCCACTTCTTAGCAAAAAATGCACAAAATACATCTATAATGGTGATACAACTACTGGTCACAGCTATATTAGATAGCATTAGAGAGAGCAAGAATATCTAATGCCTGTAGAATTTCTTCAGAGATCTCTTTTTGTGTCTCAGTAACAAATCATTATTCTTTACTAGAGCCACCTGGCATGACTGAAGTGTTCTGAGAAATGTCAGCTGGCTAGCAATTGGTGACACTTGCTGTTAAAGCTCAAGCAGCCTTGCAGGAAAGCAGAATTTGGTTTCTCATTTTGTTCTTTGACATACTTAGCCTTTGTTTATTTTGGCCCAGAAGTTGAGAAATCCTTTATAATCATGTTAGCTTGGCATTGTTAAAGAATTATATTTGAAGAAGAGAGGTCTGTTTTTTTCCAGCCCATTCATAATACCATTCTATTTTCAACCAGAAGTCTGTGGTAATGCTTGCAAATTTGAAAACACTGCAAATTCTCTWATATCCTACCAATTTAAGTATCTACAGGTGACCAGAGAAGGTCCAAATCAGCTTAAAACGTTGAGCCTCAAAAGAGCTAGTGAGAAGACTAACTATTTAGCTGYATAATATTCAAAATGACCAAGAACTCCCTTGGGTTGACTTTACAAAAGTGAAAGAACAACAGAAAAAAGAAAATACTGACAGTGAACTCAATAAAACTTCAAGACAATCAGCATCAGAAATAGTTTATGTGCTGCATGTGAAAAGCCATCTTCATTCTAAAATGTTTTCTATGTTAAAAAGATCCAGCCCCAGTCTCTTCTTGTATGAGTAAGTTTAACTTCTTTTATCACCCTCCTATCCTCTATGAACAACCTTTTTTTAGAACATATTCTACTAGAATCTTGAACCTATACTATCATTGTATCAATTATGCATCTTTGATTCATCAGTCAGTTCCCATTTTCATTGCAATACTTCCCCTCACCCATACCTAAGAATGCTGGGGTCTCTGACCTTTTACAGACTTGTACATTAGCAAGTTTAAGAGGCAGACACATCAAATTTCTAGCAAACACTGCTATGAGATGTGGGTTTCCTAAGGTGTGTACACCTTAGGAAGTGCCCTCAATTCAACAGGACAAAGCTCTTGGTATCTGGCACAAAGGATGGTAAGAAAAGTGCCTGAATTGCTCTTTACTCCCTTGGGACACATTGCAAAACAAGCCAACTTGATTCTTATAACTAAATTTTTACTAGTAATTTAAAATTTGAGATGTCTCTTATCACATTAAGAGTATTAAGTCATTAGGCTTTAATTAATTATGTCAGATCTTAAACTTGTGTCTATGTTTCACATAAATCTTTTGTCCTCTTTTGATTCAAAAGAAAATTCACTTTGAACTATCTGTTACCCACTGACACTTCTGACGTTTCTTTCAAGCTTATTTACATACTTGATTCCACATATCATTAATTGCAATGTAAAAACTCATCCATCAAAATATATCCTTTCATGCACATGCACTTATAAAATAAAATTGAATTATCTGTCCTCAACTGCAGCTGATTTACATACTCAAAAAGGCCTGTAAATGCTATGTAACTATTTYCATGACACCAAGTTTAGCTGCTTAAATCTATTCCATGAAACTCAGATTCCAGATGACTATACATCAAACATCAAGGAGGTGAAATCAGTTTCCAAGGGAGTAAACTGGCCACAAGGTTAAAAAACACTAGAAAGTTCCCCTTCATTTTGGTTGCGGAAAAGGTACTGTGCTAATGGCTAGAGAGCCAATAAAGCATTTTACAGAAATGGCAAAACAACTGGGCATTGAAGAAAAAAAAACTGAGAGAATGAAAACAAGATGAAAAGCTTTTAAATTAAACATAATACATCATTTAATGTAAGGGCTTATTTCTTGCTGCAAAAACCAACAAACATTCAGGTTTTAAAGTAAAATGCATTTTAATAACAAAAGCTGCAACAGAGTACAACAAACTTTTTTAAGAGCTCTTAGATAGTATATCATATACTATGTAGYTCAAGCAGAACTGATTTGGTAGGTAACAGCTGACAGAAGCAAGCAGCCAAAAGGAGGGGTGGCTATTTTTTCAAAATTAAAACCCCTTAATGGTCTGTGGAATGCTGTTTACTTCAGCTCTGTTTTACAACCACTGCTGCATGGAGAAGGGATTGACTGAAATGTTTGCAGCCTGTGGCCACCCACACTAYGGGAAGCACTATGATTAAAAGAATGCTATATTGCTGTATCTGCCAGCAGTCTGCTCCATGCTGTAATTATTATACTTGCCGTCTTCTTTTAATCTATTGCATCTGTTCTTTAATCTCTTTCAAGTCCCCAGTGTAAGCACTGTCCAACAAGAATACCACTRAACCTGAATAGCAACTTATTTTTAATGTGCACAAATGGTCTGAAAACYGGATACTTTAAATACTTCTTTTTTAAGTTTATGAAAACATTTTACCCTATAGGATAGCCAGTGACAYAGAGAAAGCAGATCTACAACTGAAATACTCACTTTAATCTGCCTACCTAAAGATACAGTCTGGTACACCACCAATTCACCCACATCTTTATAAAGAGCTAAGCTGTTGCTTTAGATCTTTGAAGCACAAAAACTGTGCTTCAAAATCTAGGTAAAACATGTATCTAAATAGCACTAATGTATCAGAATTCCATCTATCACTTTGTTACTACATACACTGAACATTTCTGACTACCCTATGATTAAAATTGCTCCCTTCCTCTGTAAGAATATTTAATAGCAACAGCAACTTGGAAAACAACTAAATAAGCCCAAAACATCAAAATAAGTAGCAATTCTCTAAGCCGAAATTTTATTTTGAATTCTGATCTCTGCATTCAGTGGTAAGGGAGTTCAAAACTTATACTACATGCACTCTCTTTATTTTGTTTGGTGTTTTATCACAAAAAATTAAGCAGTGCAACACTATTGTGAACAACACATATCTGTTATTGCACTCTTCTCTAACAAATGGTTCAAGTAGCCCAGACCATTTCAACAATTTTGCCAGGAGTTGGCTGCAGATGCTCCTGTGAAAAGCACTGATTGTCTACTGGCTGTAACYGTGAGGTAACCAGTGTGCCACCAGCTAGCAAAAGAAGGAAACAGTATATATCACAAGCAAGACTGACTGAAAACAATCAAGGACTGAGTAAAAGCCCATTTATCTCCAAGCACTCCAGATCACTTTGAGGAAATATCTTTAGACCCTCTTACATGTAAGCCGTTGATGGAAGGCAAGGGTAAATTCCATATATAGTGATTGAGGGAAATTGCTACAAAGACTCTTGAAAGACCAGTGAAAAACACAGGAAAAATTAATASGAAAAGTATAAACAAGATTCATACTTGAATCAGCGTCAGATGTCTTTCATCTGAAGGACACACTATGATCTCTGCAGTGATCAAAGTCCCTGATAGTTATTTGCACAGGTTAGAGGAGGAATGACAACACTTTTCCAAACATGCCCAAAAAGCCRTAGGATCCGTAAAACCACAAGAGTGACTCTAAGAAAGTGATTAAGTAACTTTGAACTACTTTGGCCTCCAGGAGACTTAACATTTTCCATTTGTCTCTTGGATGCCTCCTGGAACACAGACGTCCCTCTCCCTACAACTGCTAGGGAAAACCAGATCCCCTGCTCCATGCCTTCCCATCCCTCTTACACTGACATTCCCTTCTGATTATTTTGTGTTTTATCAYGGTAAAATATTGCAGTGATAGTATTACAAAGGTAAGAAATAGCCAAAAAAAACTAGTTATTTATCTCAGTCCAAATACTACTAAATTTTTTTCCCTTTAGAGAGGGAAAATGGCAATAAAAAAATTAGAAAATCCTGTATTTGTAAAAGAACCCTGTTAAAACCTATGCTCTGTGACACAGATTCTTTCTCCTTTAACTTTCTCAGTAATAAATTRCAGGTGAAGTATGTTCATAATTTTAACTCAGATATCTCTCTTCAGCTCTTAATCTCCTTCTTTCAAAGTTGTCTAGATAAGAAGGAAAAAATAYGTTTCTCAGTATGTCCTCTAGCAACTTATAAGCCTTTTAATAGACACATTACCCATATAAGTCATTMTAGTAGTATTCTTATCTCATAGAGACATCCTTTATTATAAAKCCAACATTATTTTAATACTTCTTCCATCAGATGGTCTTGGGGCCTATTTCCCCTGTGGAATGACAATTCACAAGTGATTTAGGCTCCTCCTAACATAAAAAAGCAAACTAAAGAACAGATATTGAGGTTCACTCTAATTTGTGCACTACATATTTTACTCATGTTACCCTGAATTCCTGTCTCCTAGAAAAAGGTGAACTTGAAGCTTTTCTTCTACAAAAAAATAATTATTAAAAGAATATCTTTTAGGAAAAGAAGACAAAAGCTCTTTACATTATATTTGGCTTACTTACTATCATAAGTCCTTTCCTAACAATTTCTAGTGTTTTCCTAACCATCTGACAAAGCATGCATACAAATAAAAATATGCATTGACCTTGAAGAAGATCTAAYTCCAACCCACCCACCATCAGCAGGGACATTTGAAGGTGTTTGATCCTTGCCTGAGCTACCCTGCAGCCCTGCCTGTGGCTGGCCACACACCCTGCTGCCCTGCAGCCTGACCCCTGGCCACGAGTTCACAGCTAAACCTTGGGCTTGCTTTGTCACTGTGGGCCTGGTGTGGCACACACTGGACTCAGGGCTGACCCTGGAGACTGTCACTGGACTTGCTCTGCTCTTCTTGTGCCACGGTGCCATTTCTGTATCAAGGTAAAGCTGCAGCTGCCTTCTCCTCACCCACAGATCCTGGCTCACCTTCCCCTGTGGAGCAGCCTGTCTTCGCAACTGTGGCAATGTCACTGTTGAGCTACTCTCAACTGCCCCTGGAGTATAATGGTCKCAACACTCAATTTCATTAGGTGTCCCTAATAAGTCTTTTAATTAGCCTCTCTACTGAATACTCTCAGATCTTACGTGAATTAACCTACATCTAGTTTTGCCTCATTGAATTTTTCTCAAATGCTTACTGAATTTTCCAGCCAACAGCAATTCTGTTCAAGGTCTGAATTTACCTTTGCAAATGTGATACTTACGAGGTGAAAAGTGTTCCACTTCTGAATTTATTCTCAGATCTTTTGGCCACAACTGGTTTATTATTATTTAACATGAAGCTCCACTTTCACCAAAAAAAAAAAACCAACAAAAAACATCCCACAAGAATTTTACTGCATGAACTGAKGTCAGTGGATGACTAGGATTTCTTACTCTTGCTTTTGTTAGGCCCATGCCATGAACAGCATTTTCCTATTCTAACTGACATGACAGCAGTGATAATACCTCTGGGGTTTTTTTGCAGAAATAGCCACAAAAACTGAAGATAAATTATTTATTCCATTATGTTTTGAAAACCTTTCAAGATCTGCACAGATTACTTCTTGAAGAGCTTTGACCAAGAGTACACTTAACACAAGGATGGTCCAGGCCRCTTGATGAAGATTATTAAGAAGATGTTTTACACAGTGCACCCACATGCACTATGTTCTTAGTACAATCTGTCTTGCTCTACTCTTCTCCACGGGTGTGTTACGCCTGTGCAAAACCCTTTGTGCTTGTTTCACTTAGCTCAGGAATTCTGCTCCTTTCAAAAATGACTTAGAGACCTGACCATATTCTGACCATATTCACTTATAGTTGGATTTGGGTATTATTATATTCTTCCAGAATCATAGAACTTCTTGGCTTTTAGAAAATATGTTCCTGCCATCTGGTGACAAAAAGCAACTGCTGTACCCAGCCCAAATGACAACCAAGTAAAAAAAGACAGCTCTCCTGTGGAGAGGGCTGAACTGGAACTGTTTTTCTAAAAGCAAGCCTGATGTTATGGAAAGCTACATATCTGGCATCAGCCAGAAACATCCCTCTTTTTGTGTTATTATCACACATTCTCTTTTTATATATTTWAATGAGTAATCTTTCATTGGTGTTGGGTTGGATTTGTACACTGTCAAAAAATATACCAGTTATTCTTCAGAACAGATGGCCACAGAATATCTGGGCCTCTTCAGCTTTGCTCTGCACTTTGAGTACTACTCTACTGAACTGAAAGATTTATTTATTTATTTATTTATTTATTCATTATTGTTCGCTGTCCCAGCTTCTGGCAAAAGTTATTCAGTTCCATCAAGTATTTTTAGATCTGTATATCCTTTCAGCTCACCTTTTTTCCTCTCTCTCTCTGTCAGATTTGCTTAGCTAAGTGGCCCAGACAAAATGAGCATTCCATTTTCCCATGCTTTAGCTTTGACTGACATAACCTTTTTTGTTTTCTTTTGGCTCTARTTGCCCAACTGGTACTTGATTAATACAACCAGCCACAACTTTGGTTTATATCTGCTAACATATAGCTCACCACTTGTTCCAAATTTTAATTTACACTATAATCTCTCAGCTGTGAGTTAGCCTTTAAGTTTGTAAGACTGGRGTTTGTTGGATCCAATTCTGATGGCTTATCAACTTCGAAAATACATTAAAATGTGCATTTCCCACCCTTTCCATAGGAGATAGGTTTATGTAGGATTAAAAATTGGATTAAAATTTTTGTGAATGTTAAGGACATTAGCAATTGCACAGCATAATAATAAAATTTCTAAAAATACAACCCTCCAGTGCTTCAAGGCATTAACCAATCATAAATTATAGGAATAACCTAAAAAAACTCCAAACATAAACAATGCAATATGACAAAATGGATCACAAGCCTGTAATTATTCAGAATCTCTTGTGTGTTCACAAACAACCATTAGCATCAGGAAATATGGGAACTGTTCTTGTTTCCTTTTTTATGAGACATATTTATTTAGTAACTGCTCTTAGGAGTCATTAAGGAAAGGAAAACTTTTTTAACACAGAATAGCTGAAGATAAAGTATAATGTACAACAGCTAACTTCCAKTTTTTATTTTCACCCTCTGCTGTGCTCTGATGAGACCCCTCCAGGAACCCTGCATYCAGCCCTGRRGTYCCAGCAGAGGAAGGACATGGATCYCCATCAGATGATGGAGAGAGTCCAGAGGAGGGACRTGAAGATGATCAGAGGGATGGAGGACCTCTGCTGTGAGGAAAGGCTGAAAGAATTGGGATGAACCTGGAGAAGAGAAGCCTTTGGGGTGACATGAGTGCAGCCTTCCAGCACCTGAAGGGAGCCTACAAGAAAGA
This sequence comes from Alauda arvensis, assembly GCA_902810485.1. NCBI lineage: Eukaryota > Metazoa > Chordata > Aves > Passeriformes > Alaudidae > Alauda > Alauda arvensis. The sequence continues at coordinate 1,435,233 of CADDXX010000080.1, forward strand.
CGGAGTGACTTTTTACAAGAGATGTGGTRACAGGACAAGGGGAAATTAATTTAAACTAGAACAGAGTAGGCTAAGATTTGATATTAAGAAGACATTATTTACTGTGAGGGTACTACAGGACTAGCATAGGTTTACCAGACAAGCTRTGGATGCCCCAGCCCTGGAAGTTTTCAAGCTGGATGGAGCTCTGAGCAACCTGGTCYAGTAGGACCTTTCCAACCCTGGCCATCCTACGGCAAGTTTCATCAACTTTTGGCAACCCACCGTGTAATACTGCTTTTTCAAACACATGCAGGGAACACCTGGGAAGGGCCACAACAATACTGCCATTAGTTCAACGCCTGACAACACCTCCGTTCCATYCCTGTGCAGGCAGGGATGCCTGCCCGGCGAGCACTCAGGGCAGAGATCGCCATCTCCCGGCTCCCGGCGGCGCCAGCTCTCCAGCTGACCGCGCCCGTGCTAATGTGCTGAGGGAGGCTGGCTCCTTCTGGCGACAGACCACACACAAAAGAGCTTGTGATTTGTTGTACCCAACATCCTGGGGAAAGCCTCACGCCTACAGAAGAACTCGTGGAAGAAGCACCAGTGAAAAGACAAAAAAAAAAAACCAAAACGTAACACAGTAAATTAAAACGTGGGACCAGCAAACCAAGTAATAATGATGAGAGACCCGCAACGAACATTCAGAATAGACAGATTAATTAGTCTTTAAAAAATACAGAGCATGACCATAGATAAATGAGTTACTAGGAAACTGTGTAATAAGGGAAAACAAAGAAGGGGAAATACAAAAAAAAACCTGTGCTGTTCAGAATACTACTTTTCATTTTCTAACAGTGAGAAGGAGGTGAGAGAAAAGGAAGAGATGTTTCTTTATGYTTCTTTTCACTCAAGCTATTTGCATAGTGAATTTTTCATTGTAAGTACTTCAGAACCAAGGTTTGAAGTGTTCACACATAAACTGTTCACATACACTCTTTAATATAACAGATCCTTGGACAGGAAGTCCTAAGTGCTAAAAACCCCCATAAATATCAGTGAAATCAGTGAAAAATCACTATCAAAACAAGTGAAAAACAGATAGAGTCTTGCACATCTGTGGAAAAATTACAGGCAGAAAAATAAAAAACTCGGTTCAACTAAATTGCACTGTGAAWAAAGCAAAGAAGATCATGAAATTAATTTTCTTATTAGTGAGGGTCCTGCACTGTTGCCAAAAATGTCAGGAATCTTAACAGAGAATTCTCACTCATGCAACCAACATTAGAAATTAAGAGTCAAAACAATGCCACACAATAAGGGCAGCAGGGAAGCTGGCTTCTAAACTTGAAATTTCTATTAAAAAAAAAGTTCAGCTTTCCTTGGAAGTATATTTATTAGAACGCTGTGAAACAGAAAACCGTGTATATGTTAATATGAAATGAATATATGTGTACTTTGATTCAATATGAAGAATGCCATCTACTGGTATATAAAAATACACAACACTGTTTCTAAGTTTCTCAGTAACAGCYATCATAGTAAGCAACAATGCTGTTATTACTATGTTCTACAAACAGTTTCCAGTTTTGACCTTTGACTCACATRTTCAGCATACTGTATTTTAGCAAATACATATAAGCCAACATAAGYTTCTACCCATAAAATAGACAAAGAAGAAAATACAACTGCCTTATTTTAAGGCCTTAAGACCTTACTGCTGCCTAACAGTATTTAAAGGGGGCTTATAAGAAAGATGGGGATAGATATGGCCATGCACAGGATACAGATTTGCAAAAGAACTACACATTTTCAGAATGAAAAACTTGGCCAAGCCAAAAAAAAAAAAAAAAACCCCTCTAAAAACACAGGGCAAACCTTAGAGGTCTTCCACTCCTATGTTTATGTATTATGTGTACACAGTCCTTTTGTATTTGTTTGAGGGACTCTAAAGAACTGAAAAAAATAAATCTGGAAAAAAAAAGAGATAAAAWTTTTAAAAAGGATATTAACTTTTTGTTTTACCCAATTTGAAAAGAGATGGGCTGTGACACTCTCATATGCATGTATGGCCTTCCAACACAATACAATAAAAGTAGCATTGGAAATAAATTTGAGAGTCATAAACAATTCATAAACAGAGCTTATAAACTGAGAGCAGAGAAGAAGGTGTGGCCAAGTTATAAAAAGGAAACCTGCTTCAGAAAAGCTCTCATTTGCAGCAATCTGAYTGCAAGAGTAATGTGCAGTGAAACGAAGCTGTTGTAGCCACATCACAGAGAAGTCTATCTTAAAACCATACATACTTCACAGCTCCAAAAATCTCTGCTCACAAAAGGCCAGCTGGAGAAACTAAATAACTTCCTTAGAGACTGGTTTCACCAGGTCATGATTGTTTTCATTAGTGAGAAATCTGTGGCAGCCATGTATCTTGGCTCCAACACTAAGGCTCAGAATCATAAACAAAACAAAAAATATCTACCATTTTAAGTAGCATCTAATCCTAAAAACACTGCAGTCYACACTGCACACTTCAATTTAATGTCAATAAATTTATTTTCAGATTCTATTCTTTTAAAGGACTTACAGACCTGCACAACTATAGTTTCAGAAATGTAGTGATAATGCATTTCAAGTAGGTAGCTACCRTTCCTGCCATTAAAAACAACACAGCTTTTCTATGACAATGGCAGGAAAGCTAAAGAGTAAGATAGCATTAATTACATTAAACATTAAATGCTTTTTTTTGCAACTTTGAAAATGAAATTTAGTAGCTGAAAACAAAAGACTTGAGATCAGCCTTCCTATTAATGACCTTAGCCAAGGATGGACTGAAAGGCCCCAGTACTCCTCAAGGAACTCATGTTTGCCATGACAAAAAAAGCAAGGCGTAATTTTATGGTCAATGTACATAGCTATTTAAACAAAGGGAAGAAGAGATGCAACATTAACTTGACCAAATAATGTAATTTTCTGATCAGATGAAACCTTCCATTTTGTTTTTTTAAATATAAATCATTATCACAGATGACAAAAGAAAACCGTCAAGAGTAGCAAAACATTTACTTTAGGTTCTTCTATAAAAACAAGAATGATAGTCGTTATTGCACCACAATTGTTGGTGACCAGAATTACAGTGATGATCAGAAAAGGGAAATACAACCATTTTCTTCAAAAAAGTTTTATGATGATGCCCACTGGGCAGTAAAAACCTGAGAAGAAATTCTACTGATTACAGAAAACAATTTAATAATACCCTTTCTTTTAATCCCAACTGCTGTATTCTCATGTTGTGCTACATTCACCTTAGGCAATCAGGTAAAGTGCTGAATGATTTAACGAGCAAGTAAGATATGTTTATGTTTTGAAYTCCTCCATGCCCTCTTTCCTAACCTTTGGATTAACTCTTAACCCATCAAGTCACAGTGGCTACTATGGYGATTGAAACACACAGAGTAGGTGGAAACATTTCTGCAGATTACAGCGCRGTTTGAATCAAATCCTTGGTATGTTAGTTTCAGTATAAGAAAAAAGCAGCAGTCCCACCTCCATCCATCTCCAACTGTTTGTCCCTGCTTACATGACATTTTTTCTCGTATCAGCAACACCATCAATTCAGATGAGTCAAATGTTGATTAAGACAGTTGGTTTTTTTTTCACTTTCTGTAGTAGACAGGGTACATCYCTCCCTCACCACTTAACATCATTAATGCATATGTAATTAACGTGCATCATTAATGCATCATTAATGAACATGTATATGTTATGCTACTAAAAACCAAAATGGACAAATTTTGCTCTGTTTGATAAYGAACTGCATGCTATTGTGCCCCTCCTATTTAATTACAAAGAGTACAAGGAACCAGCAAGACTGAGTTAGAAAAGGCAGAAGGGTTTTTCTGTGTCATTTTACTTTGGCATTCAAGCATTGCCACACTTGGAATTAAAAGTATACTAACCTCAGTCAAAGCCTCCTGAAAAACATTAAAGACAGGAAAAATATAAGGAAGATTTTGCTTAGTATTAAATTTTCCAAATTTTCATGGTAGGTGGTACAGCCCACTAAACAGGTAWATATATACAGGCACCCAAAGCCACCTAAAAGACTGTGAGAACATACTTTTAAGACTACTGCTTTTAATTCAACAGTAGTTGTTTACTAACATAAAAAATGTGCATTGTCATCATCATCAATTATTTTATAGTAAYTTGTACCTCCTAGCATTATATGCATACCTCATGTTGGGGGTTAGATTTGTTTCTTTTTTTTTTGTTTTGCCTTTTGGAATTTTTTCCCTCAAGTTGCTAAGACACTAAGGCCTGAGTGATTGTCGGTACTTAACGAAAGACAAAAGAAACCAGGGAAGGGAAGACCGAAGGAATGGGGAGCTGGGGGGTGGGCACTCTTACCCTTGGCACTTCGAGGAGAGGACGAGGAGAGGCTTGCTGCGAGAGGAGTTTCACTGTCACCACCGACTCTGCTCCTGGGAAACCTCCCATCATCTGCTCGTGTGCCTGGGGATTTCTGAGCTCTCCTCCTGCCCTGCTGGAGTGGGCCCAGCCCTGTCCTGCCGCCGCTGKKTTTTTCTGGCCCTGCTTTTGCGGCTTTTGCCTACGCTGACCTCACACCMTTTGCTCAGCCAGGACATCTCTGCTGCTCCAAGCACCACTGCAGAACTGCCCATCTACCTCATCACCAGCCCGGGATCTCCCACTGTCACAGCTTGGTGCCTCAGAGCCACTGGGATCAGACCGCCCTGGACTGTGTGGCCCCTCGAGGTTCTTGGTTGTGCCTTATTATTAATGCTGTAGCTGTTTGTTTGCTTGCTTGCTTGCTTTGTTAGATATATAGATTATATATATATTTTTTATTTATTTGTTTATATTTATATTTATATTTATATTTATATTTATATTTATATTTATATTTATATTTATATTTATATTTATATTTATATTTATATTTATATTTATTTATATTTATATTAGTAAAAAAACCTGTTATTTGCATTTTTTCTGCCTGAAAGCCCCTTAATTTCAAATTTATAATAATTTGGAGGGAGGAGGTTTGCATTCTCCATTGCAAGGGGAGAGTTCCGGCTTTCCCTAGCAGAYACCTGTCTTTCAAACCAAGACACCTRGATAATCTGACATACAAAATAAACTAGTAAGTAAGAAATTATCTACCTAGAGAATTCTAGAAGTATCCTTAGTCTTAGCAGAGTTGTACATAAATAATGAGGCTGCTACATTCTCACAAATTGCAAGGATTAAAGATTAAAAAAAAATTAACAATTCAATTTATATTTTTCTATGGGTCCATGGAAAAAGGAAGGACACAACAGAACTGCACCCTCAAATTGTTAGTCAGCAGTGTAAAATATTAAGCATCAATATTCTGCAAGCTATTTACATGCTGATGTGCTTTGTTAATTCAGTGTGGAAATATGTAAAATATGAACAATGCCATGGAAAACCCTAATTTTGGGATTAGAGATTCATTATTCATTAAGTCATTAAATATAAATCCACACACAAGCACTGCCCCTTCCCTCTTTGTCTTTGAAGAAGGTTTGGATATAATTAAATTCTTCATAGGCAGGAGATTAAACAAAACCAAAAAAGAATAAGATTACAGAACAAATATAAGTTGCTTTCAAAACAAACCATGGCATTTTTCCAAGTTATTTATTTTAAAGTAATTGAAAGGTTCTTTATTTTTAATAGCAATTCTTGCTTCCCTTCTGATTTGAGGTTGCTGCTCATTATTCAAGGATACTAGACCTGGTGAATCTAGGAGGTTAAGAGCATCAAAACTATCAAATGTAAAATCATCCTCAACCTTTTAAGATTTAAAACGAGACTAACACTGACTGTGTTATAATCAGAATCATATACACTTCAACACAATATGTATGCAAATTGTGTTGGGAGCAGTTTCTTCAATGACAGAATGACAGTGTGTCTAGCCTATGGATGTGGCACCTTTAAATCATCATTTCAATTCAAAGCAGTGCTGGGAAGGATTCATGCACTTACCCGTATCCAGCTGTTGGCCTTCAGCTCCACAGCGTTCTGTGGTTCACTGCTGTACAGACAACATAAGCACCACATCAGAGTCTTCTGGCTTTCATCTGTAGGGAAAAAAGCAAATMCAAAGATACACTTAGAGGGAAAAGAAAAACCCAAACAAAACACAGACAGAATTACACACAACGACCCCTATTCATCCACAAAATTGAGGGCCTAAATATCAGYCTCAACTCATGCTGCTTCTATTCTACCAGATTCATACCACACATTTAACGTTAATCACTATATACATCTTGTGTAATCATTTCCTTCAACAGCAGTTTAAAAGGTACCAAAGTGTTCAGAATCTATACAACAGTTAGATGATCTTAAGAAACTTGCAGGACCGAGTAATTAATTCACATAAATTATACCTGAAGCTACCTTCAAGGAACTTTCTACCCAGTATCTAAATAGTATAATTAATAATAGACAATCGTCAACAGTAGTAAAATAGTTTATTATATTGTGTCTACATCTTGCACAACTCAAGTATGCTCACTTATGAAAAACTAAAGTTTGTGAAGTATGAAATCATTCATGACTAGAATGTAAAACACTGAGTTCTCTGTAAAAATACGGGGTCTCCATGCCTCAGGAAAATAGCATTTCTGCAGACAGCAGAAAAGCTAAATGATGATGCAAAAAATCCTATTCTGATTTTTCTGTTCAGGATCAGGTTGGTTTTACTCAATTCCAATCCACTGTTTCAAATTAGTTCTCTTCTTTAAGATTCCACTGTAAAATGAATATAACTCTTACTGCTTAGATGCACAGATATTATTATTATTATTATAGAGGACCTGATTATCTGAAATAAGCMGCTGAAGAGCCATTTAACTTATGATTATTTCCTGCAACTTAGTTTCCAATGGGCTTTGGTGGTTTTTCCCCTCGTGTTCTTTGGCACATACTGAGATGTTCTACAGTGAATTTAATGACAGAACAAAACTCTGTGATTGACATGAAAAATCTGAAAACCAGATGTAGTTTGGATATAATATTCATTTAGTAAGCAATAAGTTTCTTGTTAAAAATAATAGAAATAGAGGATACTATCAGTTTTTGAAATTATGAGACTGTTTTATTATCAAGACAAACAAGTAATTTCTTTTGTTTTCTGTGTATTTGTTATCCAGGATGTAATAAACAGTATTATTTAAAMGTGTTTTGTTGGGAAAGCCTGAGGAAAAAATAAAAGGTCTACTAAGTAATGCCTGTATTTTCACCAGGTGACCAGAGATGTTAACACTGATTTAAACCAGTATTCTTCAATAAATGTCCAACAAGCCTGGAGGCCATTACTGACCTCCCACTGACTAACATCTCTGCAACAGAAATGGTTTCCCAAGCATACATTTTTAACTGACCACAGTTTGGGGTATTCTGCCATTGTGAGTTTGGGGACTTGTTTTAATATGGATTTTTACAAGGCTAATAATTTCCTAGGATTTGTAATTCTGAAGTTAAAGGACACATCCTGCATACTGCTCAGCAGAAGTGCTTAAACTCTGATTATATCCAACTGGCAGTSAGACATCAGCACTAACAGACGACTTCATCTCCTTCAAAAATACTTTCCATCTAAACTCTACTATGACATTATCTGGGAGGAAAAAWATAAATAAAGAGTGGTTTATTTGTTTAAGTTAATAAATCACAGCCGATTTCTTCTTGGAAAATAAAGATTTTAAACATTATTAATTACTAATACTAAAATATTGCATGATTATAAAGCCTGGGTTTTGACATACCTTTCAGTTATATAAATTACACAGAAAAAGACAGGGAAGAAGGTATCAAGTCCAAACCTCTTACCTCAAACAACTTATACATAGTTCTAGTTTCTTCTTTTGACTCATACAGTTTATAGTGTATGCCTACAATACATCAATAAGTAATTTTATTAAAATTTTGGTGTTCTTTTGACTTAAAAAAACTAGGAAAAGAGATGAAGAAAAAACTGCTTGAATAGATTTCTGGGGAAGATTTTTTGTCACACATGATGACTTGCTGCRTACTGCAAAATACTTTGCATGTATTGTTCCTTGTCAGAAATGCAAATCAGTAAGATGAAAACTAAAATGATGACAACAAAGCCTAGATAAACTGAGTTGGCACATTTGCAAGCATAATGAGTTTACACAGATTAACACAGATTCAAACTTTATTCCCAGTGAAACCAACCTACACTGGTCTCAGAGATAAACCAAAAGTTTCCAAAAAATAAGGAATTGGTACAACTTGAGATTTTCCTAGTTCMAAAAATTACTTTTTGACCAAAACTGAGGTAGCCTCCCACAGATCAGTGAAAAACAGGAAAAGGGTCCTCTTGCTGATATACCCCATGACACACTCTGAGAGACTCATGGTTCARTGCTGTTTTCACAGCTGCCCTGGARCAGGGGATGAAAGATGGGAAGATTAAGACAGATCTTAAAATAATTACAGCAGCTGCAAAAGATAATCATATCAAAAGACCAAACACAGAGCCATAGAAAACCTACTGGTGGATTTTTTCCTCCCAGTTTTCTAGAAACTGTGATCTCCATGGAAAACCTATCATCATGATACACACTGAAAAGCATTATCAGTATACAAACAAAGGCATTTGATCTCKCTATGGCATGAAAGGCTGCCTAATACCTAATAACCAATAAAAACTCAAAAGTGGAAATTACAGCACAAAAAAAGGTTACCACGTATCTACAGGACTTCTTAAGGGAGGTTAATGTTGTATTCCAACAAAGGGAATAAAAAAATTCTGTAGAAAATGTTACACAACTTCGAAGCTGCTTTGAAAAAACAAGAAGGGAAAAAAGAAAAATTAAACAGCAACCAAACAAAGGGAAAAGCACCCCAAAGAAACAAATAACCAAACAAGAGAACTGAAACATCTCAAACCAAATAACCAGTCAAAAGTCCAAATCTTTATGATCATATTGTACTTCTTTCCTGCCAACCTCACAACAAAAAATTACAAAAAAACAGAGCCAAAGAACAAAAAGCTATGTTTTCTCATAACACAATGTAGTCTCAATAATCCCAAGCACATTCAGTTTACAAATAMCCTGTGGCCAGACAGAAGAAAGAAAACCCTAAGCTTAAARCCAGAAATAYTATTTTTAGAGCTTRTTGTAAAATTTTATTGAAATATATCAGAAAACGTGGATTAGCTAAAATTGAACTTTCTGTGGAAATGAATCCATTCCCAAGCTTTCATGCTTACATACATATATTGACGTACAGAGCCACCAAGAAATSTCCCAGCATTTATAGAACTAATTTGGGATTGGAGACATTTGGATCAAACCAGAAGGGTTCTATTGAGAAGATAATCACAGTCGATCAAAAAAAAAATAAACCCAAACCAAAACAAAAAACCACCACCACTGGAATTCCTAACCAAGACTGAATTCCTCATGTATCCCTGAACTTGTGGTTCAGGACCACAAGTACAGCCATGAGATTTTTCTTCAGTATTCTAAATAAGGCTAACTTGGTCACCYCCTCTTCAGGAGTGTTTATGAGGAGATTATTTTCCCTCAGAGACTGTGCTTCCGGCTCTGCGTGGTCAGCCATGTCAGCTTCCAGTGCCAACAGACATTCATCTAAGGTGACAGGTATTGTGGTTTGGACATGATGCAAAAGAATAATGTTTTTCCTTCTCCATTTATTAGTATGAAAGACTGAACTTAACAAAATTAATTCCTTCTTCTGTGAGGGTGGCCTGGTCTCAGACACATGCCTGAATGAGCTATTTATCCAAATGAGAAATTACATGAAACCCACTTGAGAGACAGCATCTGCTATAGCCAGCACTATCTTAAAGAATATCTTCAGAACCAGTGCCAAACAAAATGAAAAACTGCTGAATCTAAAATGCCACCAGTCCAAGGAGTGCTCAGGTGGCTTGAAGAAGAGGAAGTGGTGGGAATGTATAARCAGACATCTTCAGGTCTATTGATGTCAGAAAATTTTTAAGCATAAAAATGAAGGATTCCATTTTGAGCAAGAAAGTTCTCTGAATTGGCTTGCTTGCCACTTGGAGACAAAAAAAAAAAACTCTGTAGTAAGACTTTATTGTCAAGCAAACTTCAGAGATAATGACCAACTTGCAGAAAAAGTGCTTTTGCAGCTTCAGAAAATGCTGAAGGCACACACTAAAGAYGAAAGAAGTAGAGGAAACCAATAATGTATTGCTGGGATTTTTGTGAAAAGGAGCYAAAAGCAGGCACAGATGGCTTTCAACTCTGATGAGAAATATAGGTGAAGCTACCTTCTACAACACAATGTATTGTCAGCTCAGAAAACTGATCCTCCGAAGACATGCAACAAATCTTAAAAGCAAAGCGTGTGTGTAACTGTAAACATCAATGGTTATCCAAATACTCAGTAACTGTGATTAGAAGGGAAACCTCTCCATTGTAAAAATACATCTGTAGAGTATGAAAAGGCTTTTCAAAAAGCACACATTTGTTGCTCTGCAAAACTGGTCTACGTTTAGACCTGAGGCTCCTTCCCAAATTTTCCTTTCAGAAGTAAAGTGATGACATTACACACACTTACTATGTGTTTTACAGACAAGTTCATTTTGCCTTTGCTTGAAGCTCTCTAGAAGACAAAGCCAAAACAAAAGAGGTATACTGTGCTTGACCTAATAAGCCCTTCTAGTTGAAAAAAATTTGCCCTTTTCTGTATTTCATCAAAAGGAAACATAAAGTAGAAGAGACATAYTATTTATTTTCTCTTTTTTTTTTCCTTTTTTTAATTTGTTGTTGTAATAAGAGCAGAAGTCTGACAAAAAGTTAGTTTAAGGGRCTCACAGAGAAGCTCAGAATCAGTTTTCTGGTTAAATGAGATCCCAAGTAATTTATCAAAATGTTAACATCTCAGTTCCTGAAAGAAACCAGCACTGTTGATGACATAGCACAAGGAGTGTCTTCTCACTCCAAACAGTTTTCATGCGTCAAATTTATTTTCTCTTTTATTCTATTCTCAGCCACACACATATTCACTACTAATTAAGAGCATTTTGCTTTTTCATATGCCTCTTTCCTATGTTACTCTTTTAGTGTTTTAATTTAGATTMTCTGTGCATTTTCACTAGTTAAGGATGGAGAGATGAGGAAAATACGTTGTATGGATTCAATAAAAACAAACACAATCATAACATAGACTAATTATGAAACACATATCAAAAGTTGTTTCTTCTACCTTAGCATATATAATATAATATTCTGATACATAGGGAAAGAAACTTCAGTTGAAAGTAATCTAAAGCACAAGATTCTGAGACTCCAGCAAAATGTAATCAATACAACAAAAAATGAGAATGGAAATAGTGATGCACATAAACACTCACTGGGTTTAAACCCTACTGGTCCCAAGCCAAGATTCCGTAACTAAACAATGAAATTAATTAGATCCAAAAGTGAATTTCATGTTTCTGAAGGCCATTTTAAATAACACATTTTAAATAACGCAGATAGCCTTTTCATCTCAAAATTTTACTTCAGTAAAAAATAATGCTGTGTTTTTATGGAAAAAAAAATCATAGTATATAACAACTCATATTTTTCTGATTTCTACAAAATAAAATTTATGGAACTGCTGCAGAAACATCTTTACACATTCTTACCATATCCTATAACAAAAGGATTCCAACAAAGCCTTCCTAGAAGCTGTCCAATTAAAGGGAACTGCTGGATTGCTACAGTGGCACCCTGCTAAAACATAAAAACATACAAAAAGATAGTTAATATACTGCACGTCAAAAGTAGGTTAAGAGAACYATGATACAGATTGTTGTAAATTACAATCCCAATAATTTTACTCTGAAAGCATAAAGTCTACAGGTATKTAAATTTTCTATAATGTCAACATTCAAGTAAGGTAAAACACGTAATTTCCTTATCTAATACTTAGCTATGATAGAAAATTTGTTCRTTTGCCTCACATTCAGCAAGCAGATCAGTTTTAGTAACTAGCAACTATAAGATTTCATTGTATTAAAAGCCTAATTAACACATATTTTTATTGATGATCATTGTTATAATACACTGTCTCACATTTTCTGAAGAAATTAATACCTACTATGGTATAAAATTATTTTTGTTACTTTGCTTTCTTTAAATTAACTTACTTAATAACTAGCCAGTAACAAACTGACATTTAACTTCTAACTAAATAGAAAGCAGTTCCACTATAAAAGTAATAGATACACTGTAGTTTATATACAATCCTGTGTAATCAGTCTTACTTTTCCATTTTGTAGCTTTACTATCTAATAAATGGAGGCTTTGAAAAATAGTGCTGTGCCAAGATAACATGCAAGTAGCAGGGGTGATAACCATCTCCTGCTGCTACAATAAATTCCTCACATTGTCTCATGTTTAGGGCTAGACCAAGACTTTCTGGGGCCATATTCACAAGRTCCATTTCAGGCCATGCCTCAGATTAAGTGAAGTAGCAACATTTTTTCCCCCCCTTGAGGAAAAAGAAATATAAATATGGGAAGAAACTCCAGTCCCCAAAAACCTTTTACTTAAAATTTAACATTTAAAGTCAGTTCAGAAACAAACCTCACTCTGCAGTCTACAGACAAGAATATTTAAAACTAAGAACTAAACATRAACAACTACTTTTACTCAAGTGAGTGCAGACAATAATTAAATTAATAAATAGAAAAGGCAGCAGCTTATGCCAGTGATCTGACCATGCTGCTAGAATTCAGTGTTATGGCACACACAGTGTRACACTGGGGTTAATGTGTCAGCAGACCCCCTAAGATTTAAAGGATCAGTTACAGTTTTGCATGTTAAGACTTTTAAATCATCCAATTTATGACCTGACAATCAGAATCAAATTCTTGTTTATTTAAAGAGTTTGGTTAAGAGGCTAGAGCATTGGCTGGGAAATTTCAYGTGACATCAACAAATCAAGAAGAAAAAGCTCCTTTCACAATAAATCAGGGAAACAGGAAGCACATTCCTGCTTGCATTACCTGTGACTGTTTCCCCAGTTTGCAGTACCTCAGGTCAACTAGACAAACCTTTTTGCTACTGTTAGCTTCTGGTTTTGTCAAAACATGGTGCAGATTGTTATGGAGGACCGCTTCAAAAGAGRTCACTCTTCCTTCTGAAGTCACTTACCAAATGTTTTATTGTTTCATAAAGTTGATGTAGAAATTCCTGGAGCTGGGGCAAGTGAAGGCACACATCTTTCTGGGATTCCAAYGTAGTGGCTTGACCCCATTCAATAGCTTTATCCAACCAATATTCAAAGTTCAGTCTGGGCACCGTAGTGTCCTGAGCCATTCCACTATCCTGAAAAAAAGATTTTAACTCCACATCAGGCAGCACAGAACACTTAAACCAAGAATCAATACACAAAGAAGGATTTCTGCTACCTTTTTTGYGTGCACACAAGACCAGGGTGTAGGGAGCGTCTGTGTTTACATCTCAAAAGGCTAGCAATTTTATTTGTAACATTAAGAAGTTRAACTAATAACCCCATCGTGACAAAGTAGCAAGGGGGGAACAGCAATCAGTAAATTATCTTAGCATAAATAAAACACCCAGATTTATTTCAGGCTTTTCTTATCTAAATTTATCATCATCAATATTCCACTCAGAATTTTAGAATAATTTGAGTGTGCATTTATTTCAAATGCTATGCATGATGAAAAACTAAAAATGTTTGTTCCAAGATACATGAAAGTATTAAAATAAATCAAAACAAAAGGTGCTAGCAGGGCTTCTCTCATTGTAATTTCTACATTTGTAAATGATTTTTAGCTTTATGGGGAAAAAGAGTATTCTCCTTAATAGAAACTAATAAATTTAGTATTTCAGTTTTGTTTCTCCTTGTATACTGTATACTCCATAAATAAAAGGTAAAAAATATAACCATACGCAGCTTTACATTTARCTCAGTTCTGAATGAAAGCTGTACCATAAATGATCTACATTCTAYGGCAGCTTCACTCTAAAAAACTGGTCTTTAAGAGATAAGCACTATCACCAAGCCAGAACATGAAAATCTAACCAAGCTTCCCCAATAAAAGATACCATAAAAACAGCACACACTTATTTCTGCTTTACTATTACATTTTTCTTTGACAGAAGGATGGATAATAGCACAGCAGGCAGTACAACAACCTTTAAATGTCTCTGAAAGAAATACCTCTTAGACTGAAAGACCAAATGAGCTCTTGCAGGCTTTCCATCATTGTTCTTTCTGTCAAAACTGTTAAGACAACTRTCAATTAACAGAATGTGGTGGTAATTTTCAGAAATGAATTGTTGCCCACTTGGAGACAAATTCAGACACTCATATATGCCACAGAAATGAATGAATATATATTTGCAAGCTATAAATCCCCCCAAAAAAACCCCAGAACCTCCACACCAGCCCTGAAAACCAAGCTTGCTTTATACAGCTAACYCTTAGAAACACAGGATTTGTACAGTATGCTAAAATGAGCCAGATAAAAATTTGAATAAACTTGTTTAATTTCTATGATAAATAAATAAATAAAATAACCCCTAGTAAATCACACCTATCATTTGAATTTGGATTCTGTCCAGAAAAAAAAAAGGGAAAAAAACATTTGAGGTGAAGCTGTTGAATTGCTAGTGTACAATATGTATTTGCCCCATATGTGTTCAAAGACAAGTATGCAAAGACACTGCTCTTGTGTTCTTTACTACACTCCCATTTCTACCTGCAGCTCTTGCTGTCAKCAGAGCTCCTAAGGGATCTGTGCARAGTCAAGATCTCAGTCATCTTGARTATCACAACACTCTATGAGACGCTCCATCACAGCAGCTGGCTGMAATGACATGGGTCTCAGTGGCAATTAGCCATCAAACACTTTTATCACCATAGGGACACAAGACTTTTAAAACAAGTTAAAGCCAGGAAGTGAATGAATACATTTGATTACATTAATGAGCCTACTTGATGTTCCCAGACAAGATCAATCCTCCMAAATAACTGAAAAATCAATCCCCTAATAAAATGACTCCTAAAACTTTTAGGAAAGGAGATAAAAAGGAAAAACAAAACAATCAAAGAAAGAGCAACCACAAAAACTCCAGCATTTTAGGGCCAGTCATAAGTTGATTAAGCATTAATTGAGAATCCAAGTAAAGGAAATCAAGCAGGCTAATCTAATATAACCTGTTTCTACTACTCCAATATGCAGAATGGCAGAGTCATCACTCTTCTTTTTCCAGAASTCTGAGATCCCAGCTCTCCAATAAGAAAGGTGTTTTATCTCCCTGGTTATTACAGCTAAAAAAGTGGATTGCTGGTCCAGTAAGACTCTTTGTCAATTCCTTAACTGGTCCAGAGCTATGGCCATATAAAGAAAGAGTGAGTTGTATGTTGGG
>CADDXX010000080.1:1450797-1467799 GCA_902810485.1 Alauda arvensis
TTTTTTACTGTTTCTGATAGCTAATTCCCTAAAAGTATTTTAATATATAGGAGATAAGAAGAGTGTTGTCCCATCAACAGATTTGCAATTATCACACACAAGACAAAGGAGCTTTATGTTCRGTGCTATTCAAAACCCTCACCCTGTTGTATGAAAGCACCAAACAAAGCACCTGAAGCAAAACAACTTCAACTATACAATCTAGGGTTCAGAACCTATCTATCCTAGAAGGATCAGTCCTGGACTTGATCCTTTTGCATAATTTTCTGATGAAAAGGAAACACCATTCTGTTTCTAAAGCAGAGTTCAGAAATTTTAGCTGCAGCTTAATGTTCAATTCATGGATACATTTATGGGCATAAAATAGAGGAGCCAGTTTTATATGCATTTCCAAAGTGGATTAAAGGACAAATACATGTGTTTTTCTGTGCAATTAATTTTCTGAAACTGCTAAAAATCCTYATAAATCAACAATAAGGAACAAATTATCCCTATAATTAAGAGATGATGTAATCTGCAGGGCATGTTTAGAATAAACCATTTATAGTGACATGTAAAAATCTTTCACTTTTGGGGCAGACAGGGAGGGGAGGAGGAAGAATTGTGCACTTCCTAAAGCTTTGGACAAGAACTACTCTTGTTGATTCAATGGTAGCAGAATCCCTTAGATCAACTATCACACAGTCATAGAATCCTCTGAGTTGGAAGGGACTCATAAGGAACTTTTGGGAACTTCAAGTCCAACTTTTAAGGGAATGGTCCATGTGGGAATGCAACTTGCGACCTTGGTGTTATTAGTACCATACTCCAATTCAGTGAACTCAATTCAGAGTTGAAYGTAGATTTTCAAGAATTACAACCACAAAAATGCTAAAGGCCTTGCTGCTCTCTGTTTTGGAATACGACCAATTCACGTTTTTTATAAAATTATGCTGAGATCAACACAAGAATACAATAAAATGGCATTTCTAGGAATTGCTGCACTGTTCATATGGTCCACTGGCCCTTGTTTAGCCTTCACTATGAGCTTCAATTTATCCTTGATCAAGAATGTTATTAATTTAATACACATTAAGATTTTCAGTATCACAACACACCACTTATTCCACACTATCGTGCTCTGTTTCCAATAGCATGATTTTTAAGCTGTACTTGTTTGCTTTCACTGGAAGTTTCCAACTAAATACTTATTTTATGGATTGTTTACTTTCACTATAGCATCCAGTCCTGCAAAGAGCACCCCAACATTACTGGAAAACACACAGTAAAGTTACTGAATGTATAAATAACCTGACTAAAAAGCAGAGATTCAGATTTAATCTCAAAAACCATCAYAGTATACAGGATATGGTTTATTAGCCAGAGAAATAGAAAAGTGTTAGGTAATCAAAGGTAATTTAAATGTTCAGATCCCAGTATTATATAGAATTTATTAGAAGAGCTACAGGAATCATAGATAATAAATACTTGATTAATTATTTGACTTACAAAACTGACAAGTATATTCCTAAAGTCTTTTTCAGGTTAATATCCATTCTTTTCAGTTAGTAAGGACTAACTATTTATTTATTTTAGCTGCTGAAAACCAAAAACTGCTTCTCATTTATGACTGTATTCTCCACAACATGGCAAATTCAGAAGCCAGATWTATTGTGAATCATCTTACAGTATCTTTCACTTCTAGAAAGAATGGGAAAGTCTTTAGTCCTCTTCTCTGAGAACCCCCAATCCAAYCCTCTTGGCCTCATACTTTCAAGGACACAGAACCTTGGGGAGCTATGGTATGAGGGTACTCATAATACTTTCAGAAGTTGATGGCAGAATTTCTAACAAGGAATTTTATTCTGTCAAGCTAGCTACCTAGATAGTGTCTGAAAGATACCACTTCAGTCACTAACTTTTGTTACGAATCTTGAGGCAAAGTCCCCAAATCTGGCTTTAACAGATCCACAAAAATTGCAATTAAAATTTAATTACTTTATTTCTCTTTGATCTTGTAAATTCAGCTACTAAATTTAAATAAAGCTTTTCAAGTAGAAGGATCTTTGAGATACTGTTAAGGGACGATATTGCCTTATGTCACAGCATTCYAAATAAACATGACTAAAACTTGCATTCAAGGTATAAAGCTCTCACTTTTCCTTGAATCAATGATAAGCAGCTCCATGCTTAATGAATGAACATTTTACTTTCCACCCATCCTCCTCTTCCTCCTCCTCTCTAAAATCCTACCCACCAGCAACCTTAGCAAATGAGGAAAAACACAAAAAAACAGGTAAAAACACTCCTATGACATCAGGGCCCAAGGGTCCCAAGCAGAATAGGTCACCATTAAGATAACAAAACACATGAATAYACATTCCAAATTCCAAGCTATTGTTAAGGGGTTTTAATACTTACAAAAGCAGCAGAACATATTTTGTGCATATTTATTACTCTAATAGATATTARAAGAYTARTATTACCTATTAGGAGACTAAATTYKAGGTAAGCACTTCAGTATATTRTATAATCAAAAGAAACCATCATTTTGACTCCTCAATCACCCTTAACTCGACTGTTATACAGGACAATTGTTACACTAATAAAACAAAAGAGCATTAACTTTTTCAGTGTTCCAAAGATTCTGATAATCATGTCACAGATTTACTACCTAATGCATATTCTGAGGTTATGCCAAGAGGAAAAAAAAATAAAGTAGCAATTATACTGAACATTGTTACTATTTTATCACTTATTACTTCTCTACATAAAATATCTATTTCTTTACCTTGTTCTCAAGTATATTTTTCATCTTCACCTTGACAAGTTGCCTTCTGCTTGCCAAGAACAGAAGAAAATTTAATATATACTCAGACAGTAGGTAAGAGCAAACATAATTTATTTCCTACTTGAAATAGGAAAGAAAGAAAGAAAGAAAATCTGTTACCAGCTCTCCAAAAATAAATTTAAAAAATAGTTTATTAGGAAAAAAGCAATTTTTTTTGAAACTTCAGAGAGGCCCAAGAGTAATAAAGATTATGTGAAAATTAAAAACACACATTATTTATTCCTACCATGTTATTTTTCAGTATACTTTGTTGAGAAATTAGCTTCACAGGCTGGYTCATAGATTGATATTAAGTCTAATCTACACACTGGCAGTCCAGCAGTCAAGAATAACTTCYACCTTTATTTTAGACTCGTGTGCTTACAAGCAGTGTTGATTAGTGTTCATTTTTTATTTAGTAACTTTTCACATGAAACAAGATTGCCTATTTCTCTTTGTGCCTACATCTACAGATACTTTACAGCAAGAAAAAACTGCCTGTCTACATGCACTCTTTCCAAATTAAAACATTTTTAATTTGTATGTTCCCCTGGAAATAAAATCAAAGGACATAGTTTTGCCAAAAGAAAGGAATCAATATTGGCTAAGCGACCTGTGAAACCTGGTAAACTAATTAGCTGTCAACCAGATGGCTGACATTAGCATTCAATGTTTAGACTAGAAATTCTCCTGGAGAAAGTCATTMAGTCTTCTCTATTGCTGCTCTATATTTGTTTCTTCTATTTACATATTTACAAATATTTATTTATAATTGGTAATTCAACAGTTGCCTTCTGAATTACATTATCAGGTCGCAGTTTTCATCTTTGAGTGGCTGTGGCCCTAGCAGGGCTGATTTTGTGGATAGCATATATATTAAACCTCTTGCACAGGTTTCATCTGAGTATCACTGCAAACTGCAAAATGGTATTTCCAGGTGCACTCTGCTGCTCTGCAGGTCTAGAGAAGACTCGATGCCCTGAGGAAGCAAGCTTTGTAGGGATTCATAAAAGATCTCCCTTTCTCAGATGCTCTGCAAACACTACATCTCCATCTCCCTCAAAAGGATTATGTGATCATGATAAAGCCTTCCTCTACCAGAGGCAATGGAACAGACTTCCCTGGGCAGTGGTCACAGCACCAAGCCTGACAGAGCTCAACAGCATTTGGACAGTGCTCTCAGGCACACGGCGTGACTGTTGGGGATGGTGCTGTGCAGGGCCAAGAGTTGGACTCAATAAGCCTTGTGGGTGCCTTCCTCCAAGTCAGCATGTTATGTGATTTCCATTTATCAGGCTCCATCACCCCAAAAATATTATTTATTTGCCTCACATGAAAATTGGTTTTAAAACTTCCTGGTTCCAATAGCTTATCTTGTAGCAGCAGAAATTCCCTCTAACTTACCCCATTTCAAGAGGCTTGAAAATAAAACCCTCTTTAATGAAAAAGCAGAAATAATATCTCAGAACATCCATCTAGCTCTTATCTTCTGCCCACAGAACAGTGAAAGCAGGAGTGATATCACTGAATTTTACATATGTTATTTGTTACCTTTCCATAATGAATCTTAACAGGGCAAAAAACAGTCAACTGTACTTTCAAATACAAAATATGTAAGTACCAGCCCATATAATGGATTTTTAGGAACAAATTTAATGAAAACCTGATCACAATCCCCTGGAAGCCACTTCTGCRAGGAACAMAACAAAGAAGKTACTAATGCTCTGACACCACTTGTACTTTCTTTTTTTTTTAAGTTAAATTTAAGAGGAGAAAACAGGCAATAAAGTAAGGTGCCTTTACGTCTCTGGCGGAAGACTCTATGCAATTCAGCAAAGTACCAAAACCTACAATGTCCTAGTCTAAAAGAATTTCAATGTCAGCAGTAGCCAGAACAAAATCCAGCAAGACCCACATAAAGCTGTCCATACCAGAAGACATCACATGGGATGTGCAAAATCAAAATGCAATCAGGCAAATCCCAGATTTGACCAGTGCACACCGATGTTAAGCAAATCAACACAACCTTCCAGAACAAAAGCCAGACTTGAAAGAAACAGGGGGTTTTTTTTCTTAGCTCACCCTTTAACTCCTTGCTTGTTCTTCCATATACGAATTGCTTTCCCCTTACCACAGAGTAAAAAGTCCAATTATTGCTAACACCCCTTTAGCTTCACTGACAATTACAAGTAACATCACACATCAATTGTGTATGGGTCTCTGAAAACAGCACTACATAAGTTAGATCTTACTTTGTAGGCTACAAGAAAAGGAATGAAATGCTGGCTCTGTTTACATCAATGGCAAAATTTTTGTTAGTATAAATGAAGCCTAAATTTCACATTAAGCTTCCATGACAGTGAGAAGCTCATCCACACAAGAGCTTATCAAGTAACTACATTACAAAAATTAGACCTTTTAGCAATAATGGAAATTCTTTTTAGATTAAATTTATTTGTACCCATTATCCTATACCGAATATGCCAGCTAATAYATCACTGCATATCTTGTGGGTAACCTGATACTCTGTTACAATAGTTATCTGGGTTATCTGACCATACAGTTTTCATTACCYAATTCTAGCAAAAATGCTTTCACATGTAAGCCACAGCAAAGTGAATGAATTGTAGTTACCTAGACAATGAGCAATTTTCATACCAAATATAAATTTTACTTTTTCAATTAAACTTTTACATTGGTTACCACTGTCTCCCATAGCCTAAAACCAATATTAGAGATTTTATACTGTTATTTCAAAAATCTGAAAGACTTTCTTCAACCTCTTCTCTACAGAACAACACCTCAGAAAAGAAAGGGATCTGGAGATGCCAGTGGGTAGCAGCTCAGGGAGAGGCAGCAGTGTGTGCCCAGGAGCCAGGAGGGCAAACCCCATCCCAGGCTGCATCAGACACAGCACCACCAGCTGTGATTGGGATCATCCTGCTGGATTCAGCCCTGGTGCAGCCTCACCCTCAGCCCTGTGTACTGTGCTGGGCCCCACAGGCTGAGAAGGGTGGGAAGGTCCTTGAATGGCCCAGAGGAGGAGAACAGAGCTGGTGGAAGGGCTGGAAGGCACATCCTGAGAGGAGTGGCTGAGGGCTCTGGGTTTGTCTGGTTTGGAGAGAAGGAGGCTCAGGGGTGACCGCACTGCTCTGTACAGCTGCCTTAGGGGGGACCTGGAGAGGGAGTGCTGGTCTGTTCCCAGGATTTCCTGGAATCCAGTAGCAGGAAAAGTGCAAATGGTTCAAAGCTTCAWCAGGGGATGTTCAGACTGGACACTGGGAAATCTTCCTTTACTAGAAGAGTAGTCAAACACTGGAATAGGTTTTCTACAGATGTGGGTTTTGCCTGTCAAGTGCCTTAAAAAGAGGCATTTGGCCAAAGTTAACATTTGTTCAGCTGTGAACTGGTCAGGCGGTTGGACTAGATGATTTTTGTCCCAACAAAAATTCTGTTTCATTCTGGTCTGAATATAAACCAAACCAATCACCCAAATTTCCATCATCACAAAATCTCCTATCACACTGCAAATATCAAGCAGTATTTGTATAGTTCTTGAAGTGGAATACAGAGAAATTYATTTCCTTAAAATTCAGTTCCTCTGGAAAAAAACCCAAAACCTTAGATAAAGATTAATTCAAAGTTTCAACATAGAATAAACAGCATTTCGTGTCAGTTACATAGTATGAGCTGTATGTGTATGAGTATCAGTGACAGAGATGTTGCATCTACACCAATCCTTGGCACTTTCTTTTTTAGAAATCTAAGTTCTACAATTAACAGATATACTACACAGTAATTTGCTCATGTCCAAGCATGAGCAAACTGCACACAGCAAGTTAGAACATTAATCCTCTCACAAGAGGAGTCACATATGACCTGTAATATAGTAGAAAACATGTATTCCTTTGTATTAGTGTACCAAGGAATAGCATTTACTTTCAACTGTATGTACTAAAACTAGAAGAAGGGAAGGGGAAAGCCTAAAAAAATTCCTGCCAGAGMATCTTCCTTCACCTAAGCTGTGGGAGTTGGGAGGACAAGCAACAGGAACCCAACCTATTTACATGTARAGAAGAATGATTACTTGCCTTTCTTCCTTCAGCTTCATAATGAATGAACATTAAGGGGCTTCATATTTCCAAAAATGTTTCTTTAATAGCCATGCAACTGCTAAATTCAAGCTTTCCCCCTCACTTACACGGGTATAGGAAAAGAAGACCTATGTTCCAAACTCTTTATTTCAAGTATTTGAACATAAGGTARAATACTGACTATGTTACTGATATGCAGAGCTACTCATAGTCAGGTTGTAATTCTTATACTAAGAATTTTTCTAAGAACCTCTAATATTTATTYAGTAATGAAGCACATACCTTTCAGTGAAACCCCTCAGTTCTACAGAGGTAAAGCATTTCTGCACAAACATAAGGAAACAGAGGAACAAACAGAAAACAATTTTTTCTAAGTCACTGAGGAAACAAATGACAAAAAAGAGATAAAGCACACAAATCTCACATACACTAGCCTATTAGGAAACACTGTTTTTCAAGGATTTCCTCAAAGATAATCTATTATTCACSTTAAGCTCCTCAAGCATGACATGACAATTCATGCAATGATGGTCAATATTCCACCAAAAAAGAAAGTGACCACACAAGAATCACAGAAAAGTATTTTCTTTCCGTTTATATTACACATACTTACCTTTACACGAACTCTTGTGACAGCTTAATAAGTGTAAGTAAAAAAAAAATTGGTGAAAAGTATTCACAAAGTCCACAGTGAAAGCAAGCTTGCAAATGAAAGAATGCACTTCTCTAGCATAAAAGAAAAAGAGTCATACTTTTTTTCCCCCTTTCTCCCTCTGACTACTCACACTCAGAAATAGTCACAGAATAAAATCTTCAGAATAAAGATGTATTTATGGCACTAAGTACACCTGACAGAAAGAGAAAAATGTATTCTTCAGAAGAATAAAAATAACTTCATGACATTAACATCAACATTTATACCTTTTTGTTGTACATTATCTTAACACACTCCCACAGATACTTGTCCCTGGAGTCCATTGACAAGGTTTCATGCTATTCACAGGCATTAAATCAGGCTATTCATTCTTTGCAAACAAGAAGAGATAAGTTTCCTCAGAAACATCTAGAGCAAAGACTTTCAGTTATTCACTCAAACTCATACCCTAGCAACAATTAGCTGTGTGGGCATTTAGACTGAAGACGGGGAACTGACACTCAAATTGATGAGACAACGATTTGTGGAACTTTCAGTCAATTATTCCTGCATATTTTATGASCATTTACTTTTTAATGTGCTAGAGAGGATCCTGTGACTTGCCAATGATGCCTCTGTCACATCTGTTCATAAAACCTCACAATTTTGCCCCTGCTATGAAATCAAAGCTATATTTTTCTATTACCTTATGGGACGGGAGCTTCCTATGAATGTGGTCAGTTGATGACAAATGAGAACTTCTAATGTAGAGCACAGAAAAAAAAAAATACTACCTTGTGGTATGTCTCTTGGCCTCTTCTCCTTAGACATTCGTATATGTCAATTTAGTTAATACCTTATTAAAGTCTGGAATACTTCAATACTGTCACCTAGTTAATCAAGATTTACTTAAAAACCATGTGCAATGAATCTACTAATAGGGAGGAAGGACAGCACTACAATYTGGCTTCAGGAGTCAGAAGCCAAAGAATCCAGTTCTCACTTCTGACACATCCAACACATGACACAAAGAAATCATTGAAGTTAGTTAAGTAAGACTCATTCTGCTTCACCTCTGCAGAAGCCTGATTAGTTCTGCTCTGATTTTAAAGAATGGTACATTTACTTAAATACTTGTTTAGTTAAAGAAAAAACAAAAAACAATAACAAACAAACAAAAAACCCACCCCAAATTGAAACTAAATATTGGGTAACATCAGAGTTACTCCATTTACATTTTTTTAAAATTTATTCCTCTCAAAAATTTACARAGTTCCTTTTGCTGCAGTAGCCTTGTGGGCTTTTTTTTGCAAAACTACCATAAATTATGCTGTGCAGACTACACTTGAGCAAGTGATCTGTCTTTAGACGGTGTCCAGCAATACCTGTACAACTCATCACTAGTAAAATTATGAAGCTATAGCTCACAGTATTGTTTAGAAATAGAATTTCTMTTGGAAGTTAAAAATGCATGAAAAAGTACTATGTCACAGCCCTGCAACCATATGCAAGGCTGACAGCTAAAAACTAAGAGAAACCTCTCACAAACAGCATCTGACATGAGTCCACCCTGTATCATTACACAGAGTAAAAGCATTCTTGAACAAATTTTAAAGAAGCTGTAATTAAAACTTCCAAAATTCAGAAGAAATTATAATTGATAATATAAAKAATCTAGATTTCTCTTTATTAGATTATTATTTATGTTTAATGAGTTTATGGTTAATATTATACTAATAAAGAGTATTAYATCACAATCATCACATGCCATTTGTCATAGCCATCTGAAATCAATATTATTTCTACAGTAAAACACATAACAAAGTCTTACTAATTTTTAAATATTCTGCAATACTTGCAAAGTTATTGTCCCTCTCCAAGGACAGAATATTTTTATTTATATACTGTACATTCCTGTAACTTAGACTAACTGCATGGTCCTAAAGTGCTCTGGAGAACTGGTATGCGCCACCAAGTCTCAAGCACAAAGAATTTTTTAATTTCCAAAGCTGCATGAAAGGAATTACAGACTTTTGATGAGCATTACCATTGTCTTCGTTTTAATAACACTAAAAATGACAGCAATTTATTAATGATAAATAATTTTTTAAAAATCATCTAATAAATCAAAGACTTAATATTTTTATTTGGGAACAATCTCATGCAATATATACATCTTCCTGTAAATGCCAAAAAATATTCTATTTATATCAAAGGATTCTAACACTTTCTGAGTTCCCGTTTCAGGAAAAACTTGTTTCACCTTTCTCTGTCACCCTTCTCAAGATCCTCCACCCAAATGTCTTTTGAAAGACATTTTTGCCTAAAGCAGCACCTTCACAATTGTAGGGCAGTATTCTGAAACATATGTCTTAGGGAAAAAGAAAAGCAATTATAGTTTAAAAAAGCACACTGAGTGCCCAARGCTCTTYCACTGATGAAACAGCTGTGTYCAGYGCCTTCAAARGGGTATCCTTTGCTGCTSTAAYTCCTCATAACATCAYCCCAACTCCCACCAGTGTCCCTTATGGCTCATGGTATCCTGGTGGTTCATTTCATGTACACCCACCCAGCTGGTCCATCAGCATGTGCTGCCCAGATGGAATCACAGAATMATACAACATTARGGAGGTGGRATGGACCTTACAGATCATCTAGTCCCAGCCCATCCTGCCACAGGCAGGGACATCAGYCACTAAACCAGGTTGCTCAGGAACTTACGAAACCTGGCCTTGAACACAGCCAGGGATGGGGCACCCAGAACCTCCCTGGGCAGCCTGTTCCAGTGTCTCACCASCCTCACAGGAAARAATTTCTTCCTAATATCCAACCCGAAGTTCCCCTCTTTCAGTTTGAAACTACTGCCCCTTGTCTTATCACAACAGTTCTTGATGAAGAGTCCTTCTCCAGCTTCCCTTGCAGGCCCCCTTCAGATACTGGAAGGTGGCTTCTGAGAAGAGTTTTCTGCACAACCTTCTCTTCTTGAAGCTGAATAGTCCTAACTTTCTCCGCCTGTCTTTGTAAGGGAGGTGATCCAGTCCTGGAGGATTACTGCTCAACAACATAGGGAACATCAGCCTTTCTCTTTGACCCTCCCTTCAAATTTTAGAATATATATAGGCACAGAATCACCATAAAATCTTTATCTTGCTTTCAAACTTGGTTAAAATTATCACATTCCATCCTTAGTATCCAAAGACATGGAGAGGCAGAATCACACACATCTTACTTCCTGAGGAAACTAAAATAAAAAGCACAGAAGCTATTACCAAAASTCGATCCATGCTTGTAAGCGAGAAGATAACCTCGGATAAACGGGATCTGTTTCCGACCCGGGTTTTCCCAGTCCCACGCTGCCCGGAGCCMGGTCCCTGCGGAGGGGCCCAGCCCCGCAGCGCCGCCGCTGCCCAGGAGGTGGCAGCAGTGAGCAGCCGCCCCGCTGCGCCGTACGTGCCRGGGGCCCTCCCAGCGACGCCAAATCCCAACAGGTTTCCGTGGATTCGGCAGCGCCTGGCGCTGTGTCTTCAGCCATGACTCCACACCTGCTTCAAATACCAGAGGTGTGGGGATCAATTCTTATGACTTTTCAGTCTTGAGCAAAGAAGGGGAGATGWGCATAAACCCAAATAATGGAGCAAGGAATTCATGTAACTCAGAACATAAACTGAATTAATTTATTTAGTGCAGATAATAAAGCTTCCTTTTCACAAAAGAGATGGGGGACAGCTTCAGATCCTTTAATTACATATCAGGAAAAAAACCCCAAAGTCTGAAGATTCTTCTAGTTTTCAAAAGCCCCCCACTAGACTGTTATATCAGAGTACTTTTACCCAAAGGATTCTTCAGTCAGAGAGAGCATTATCCCATTTTAGTTACTTTAGTTATTCTCCCACATGAAAAATGGCCATTCGGAAAAATTTTTGAGAGAGTGGAAATCTAATTACCTACATTTGTGAACCAAACCCAAAACTTAAAATGTCAAATTCTCCCAGCACTTATGGGGCATCTGTCTTCCCTAATCTTGAGTTTAAATTGAAGGCCAGCTACATTTTCTGACAGTATTCTTTAAAAGCCTACTCTCCTGGAGTTCCTCCACCACATCAGATGTGTCAGATTGCACAGTACAAAAGTTGGCAAAGTCAGCTGGATCAGAAATAAATCTCCCTCCCTCTATCAACCATTTAGGAAGGTATCCATGTATTATTGTCACACCGATCTTGCACATATATCACAAAAGGACCTCTTGTCACTGTTTCCTCCCTACAAKGAGGAGAATAGCAAGAGACAGACAGCAGATGTTGATGTCTCTCTTTGCAGATGTTTTCAGTATCAGATAGTAACTATACGGGGAATACATGAAGGCTGGACATGGACTTTTTACAGGGGGCACGTAGCGATAGCACAAGGGGGAACGGCCTYAGAGTAAATTTAGGCCAAACGTTAGGAAGAAACTTTTCACCCAGAGAGCGGTGAGGCACTGGCACAGGCTGCCCAAAGAAACTGGGGTTGYTTCATCCCTGGAAGCTCTCAAGGCCAGGCTGGATGGGGCTGGCACKGACAACACAACCCCCACAGGAATGAGGCCCGGGGCAGCTCGGGCGGCTCTCAGGAGGCAGCGCAGGCCCCACGGCCACGGCCACCTTCCTCTGCCGACCTCAGAGTCCCAGGGAGGGCCGGCCCGAYGTCTCTCTGCCCATGTCACCCCTTCCCCAGCGGGCCCATCGCCGCCGGCTCCCGCGGAGGGTGAGGGGAGGCCGCGGAGCGCTGCGGACGATGCGCACCAGCGCACCCCCTTCCCGCCACGACAGCCCCCGACCACCGAGGCGCGACCAGCGGGGGGCGGGGCGGGCGAGAAGCCGGCGCTCCCGTCCAGTGCCCGGGAGGCTCCCGGCGGAACTCCCCGCGCCCGCTCCGTCCCGTCCCGCCCCTTCCCGCCGCTTACCCGCGCCCGCCGCGCCGCGCCGTTGGAATTTCGCGCGCGCTGCCCGCGCCGCCCGGGGCCGCGCCTGCGCGGGGGGGCGGGGCCCGGCCGCTGTCCTCTGGTGACCCGSGACAGCGCGGCCGCCGCAGGAAGCTGTGGCGGATTCAGGCTGGGTTGTAGGAAGAGGTTGTTCATGCGGAGGGTGGTTGCCCCTGGAACAGGCCTCCCAGTACCAAGCCTGTCTGAGTTCCAGAGGAGTTTGGGCAAGGCTCTGAGGCACATGGTGTGATTCCTGTGGGTGTCCTGCCCAGGGCCGGGAGCTGGGCTTCCATGGTCCTTGTGGGTCCCTTGCAACTCAGGATGCGCTGAGGTTCTTTGATTCAGGATCTGTGATGCAGCCTGCCCCAGCCGTACACGCTGGGCTTCCCGGCTCAAACAGGGTACCTCAAGAGCCAGAACTGGCACAGAGCCCTGTCGGACTGCAGGGCCAGGGGACTGTAGCAAAAGTGAGGGGCCTCTGTTCCCTGCACACTGGAAACTCGCTGGGTGAACCAGCGAGACGGGCAAAGCCAGTCTGACCCTGGACATGCAGCTCAGGAGCGGCTCCACGGGGAAAACAAAGTGGCAGGGACASTGGTACCCCCAGTGTGGGTTGTGCCTTTTCGGCTGCTGTGCACCAAATACTGACAGTGGCCAGGCAAGGATGCCTGCCYGCAGTCTTTGTCCTGGGCTCTGACCACGAATGAATAAAACCCTTCAGCTTTACYACTTTTGGTAATACGGATGCCTGCYGGCACTCCGAGGGGGGAAATGATGCCTTAAGTTTTAGCTTTCACAGCTTTCATATTCTGTGCTGCTTAGGGGTGTAGTTCTGAGCCTCATAATTAAGTGCTAGTGAGCTATCTTCATAGAATAGGTAGGCAAATCCTTTTCCTGCTGGAGACCAAGGACAACGAGTACAACTTTCAGGTCCAAAAGCATAAACAACGGTGAACTGAACAGAAAAAACAAGAAGGATGAGACCTCACAGCCTCAAGCTGTGATTAGACAATTAAACCACAATATGTAAACGGACCAAAACTTATAAAAGTGTGAGACCTTGTGACCCATCATYCATTTTGTGATCATTCTTAGTCCACCTTGGRTGAAGCCTAGGACAGGCTCTTTGTCCTGCCCAAGGTGTACCCTAAAGGCCTTTCAATAAATATCTRCTTTATTCTCTAGAGCTGTCCAGTCTCTGTTTCAGGTCAGCCTTCCCAAGGCRTCAGACTAAGTGCAAAACRTGTTAAAATTTTGCTTATTTTTAGTTTTCTGARCATAGCAGGTCCTTGTATCCCTGTGAACAAAATGCTATCAAGTATGAGTACAGACAGAGTAAATAAGAAATTTTGTTTTGAATAAACCTAGGGTTGGAAATAATTTACTGAAATTTGTGTTGGTGCCAAAGAGAGAACTATAGACAGGGTGAACCCTACTGTCTCTCAGTTTGTTATGCAACATTAGTAATAAAACTACAAAAGACCTGTACTCTGACTGGTCCTCAAAGCAGTCCTCTTGAAAATCCCAACACTACACAACCTGACTAYTTGGTGCATTTTTACTCATCACTCCCTAGCCCACTTACACAGTCATACTTAATCCTCKTCCTCTCATTATTCCTCTTAAACTCACTTGCTCAGCTCCTTCTCCTGTTTACCCTGGTAGTTTTTTCATTCCTGCCTGATTTTACTTCYATGTTTATTTATTTGCAAAATAGAGCTGGTGGGAAGTTGCTACTTTATTTCCACCCGTGGTTTTGAGAAGCCATAAGCACACAGAATTCACTGTGTCCTAGCACCTTCCTTCAAATATGGATTCTTGKCCTTATTTTCTCCTTGAAGAAACTGGATAGTAAGGCACTCATTGCATTCCTACCTATGGAAAAAACAAAACAGATTATCTGAAAGAACAAAGTCACTAAGACAAAACACTCTCTGTCTTGACCTTAGGTTGAACTGTTGCTTTTCGGGTGAATTTTAAATCATATTGCAATTAAATCATTAGTCTGAATTATAGGCTCATTTGTATTAGACTTGTATTGAAGATTCAAGTCTGCTTGAACATATGACTGCTGAAGTTGCTCTTTTCACAGTTTTACAAGAGCAGCTGATGTTCAAACTCCTTACTCCCATTCAGCTTTCACATTCTTGCATTCTTTTTTTTTTTTAGAGGTTGCCTCTTTTCTGATCACCACTGCTTTCAATTTTCTATAAAATGAGACATCCCTGTCACTACAAAAGCAAATTCAACCTACCCATATAGAGAAATCCCCATGCATTACTTAAATTACTTTTTTTACATTTCATCCTATCAAATCAGAAACACCTGATGAACTAAAGGCTTGTTTGTGAAAGTTTCAAAGTTCTTTCTTGGGAAACAGTGACTGATCATCAGGCAACCCATTGAGACAAACTGTCAGGGTTGTTTCCCGTACATCCAGTGCATTTGGAGAACGCAGCTTGGAGCTTTGTATGTAATGTCCATGTTCACACACTGAGTCCAGTTAGTAACTCATGCAACTCTTTTAATAATTCTTCTCTTTTTTGTCAAGTGAAAACATGGAAGAGTTTGTTTTCTACCATCAAATTGTGTTAACACTTTCTTAAATATCAGCATTATTAGTTATTTCATTCATTATACTTTTTTGGGTTCTGGTATACTKGAAGAAGTTTGAGTGGAAGAAGTTTGATAACATCATTTTTCATGTTTCTGATTGAACATATTCCAGAGTTCTCCAAAGTGTATTTCTATCCCATAGCCAGAGTAGCAAAAAGCTGCCTTTGTTAATCAGCTTGRTGTTTACACCATCAACTTGCTGCTCAGCAAGCCAACAGCACAAAAATTCTCTTGCACATGTGAACATATGGCTTAAGATCATTGTACTATACTAGGAGCTGTAAGAAATAAACCCAGGAATTTAAAAAAAGCCAAACTAGGGCATTTAAGGAAGTCAYGGGAAAGGGCATAAGACAAATATATTAAAAATAGGAGCAAATAGAAACAAAGATGAAAGTAAAATACTAATATGAATAAACTCCAGTAGTAATTTGGTAATACTACCTTCTAAGGACACTAATTTTAAATAGTCAAAAAAATAAGTGGCAATGAAATGAGTAGTGAAATAGGTAGTACAAATCAAGTGAATGCCAATACAAATGTTATGTTACTTCAGACAGGCTGTATGGAGTTTGCCACTCCCACATTTAATAAATGCAAAACATTTGAAGTTAAAAAAATGTTATGGTGGCTATTTCTTTAGCCTTGATCTTTAATTACAGATATTACTACATATAGARGTAACACAGCTGCCTTAGAGAATTACTAATAGTAAGTCTCTGACACTTGCAAGTAGTATTTGAAACTATTAAAAGTCACCAGAAATAATACTGCTATAGATAAGAATTCCATTACTTAAAACCCTGACTATTTCAGAAAGAATATTCCAAATACCAGGGAATTCCTGGCTGCTCTCTGAGAACCCTAGGAATCTCCTCCAAGGTATGTTGCCAAACCCCTGCATTAACTTGCACTTTGATGAGACACAGAAGATATTCTACTTTGGTTCAGGGCAAAACATCGATATTTGATCTTTTGGCCGGAATTAATTTGGTAGGAAAAAAGTTCCMTGTTAGGGGAGGAGAAAGAAATACATATTTGACAAGTTTGAGGGARAAATGAAGAGAGGGGATGGAAAAAAGAAAGGAAAAGTCCCAGCTGTAGCAAGCTTTTCAGAAGTTTGGAATGTTAGAATAAATGCTRGGGAAGGTAGGCTGATGGGATGAACTGCAGGTAGGACACACAAAGGAGCATGGTAAATGTAGTTATCGATGCACATGACCACCACATATATTTTATGCAATTCATTTTATATTGTAGTGATTAGCTAAAGAGCACATAATTGCTCTAAGCTGCAGACAAGTAACAAGCAAATGCCCTCAGACCCCTTAGCTGAAGTGAACATGGTATATACCTTCATTTGGATCTGTGGCCAGCTCAGAATGATTGATACAAGATAATGAAGAGCTAAGGTAGATGCTGCAGCCATATTGTTGTCCTTTACAGTTGGGATGGCAACTGYCTGAGCACTGCAGTGGCAAGCAAAGCATAAGTCATATCCAAGAGACTCCCAGACAAGACCACAGTGTGTAACAAATCACCAGTAGATTTCAGTGTATTGCTGTTTGCTAGCCACAGTAGAGAATTTCTGAGCAGGCAGACGTGGCATTTCCAGATGCTGATTCTATRTTTGAAAATTCACCCACTAAAACACTGTATTTTGGGCAGCTGTTAGCCGAATAGTTAGGCATGTCAACTTCCATGAGTTCCAGGTATTCATTTTCTCCATATCTCCCATTTTATTTGCAGTATAATTTCATGGTTGCTTATGCTTTCTATGCTGTTCCATTAAAGAAACTGTCCTCAGAAAGGAGAATGGGAGTTGTTTCTTGGAGGCATCAGGGTCTGCAAATCCTGTTGATGAACTTTGTGAGCAGTGCAGTCTTTAG
>CADDXX010000080.1:1467832-1530171 GCA_902810485.1 Alauda arvensis
TTGTTGTTGTTGTTGTTGTTGATTTGGAGTGTAGTTCCTGTTGATTTGACATCCTGGGGATGTTTACTTGCTACTGAGCGGGACAGGAACATTTTCTGTGTTCTATGTCCCAAGTGATGGATGAACATGTTTGGTTTCTTCTTAATGCAAACACCATCAAGTCTTCAGCTGGGGAGCCTCTGCAGGATTCAAAAAAATTGGCCCTGATTCAACCAGTATTGTTTAATGTTCTTTAAACCAGGACCCAGAACTGAGGAGTTCTCCTGCCTTCTATTAAGACTGACTCTTATTTCTCAGACTGGTATAAAACATGGTCACAAGGATAAAATTTGGAAATTGTACCATATATCAATCACTTAGCTAATCTTGGCACAGTCAAGAGTTTCATAATTTGTCTTATTATGTATCTTTCCAAAATGTTATTAGAGAAGCTGAAGTGTTTAGGTTGGTGATTATGTTTCTATCTATAGTTTATACATTTTCTTGTGGAAAATAATCCTGAAAATAAATCCTTTCCCTGTACCTGTCTGCACTCACAGCAGGTGCTACACAAAGAAACCATAATTTACATTAATCATTCCCAAGACACTGAGACAATAAAAATAAAAAAAATAAAAAATTCCATGATATCCTGCTGCTGTTGTGTCCTCCTGAACACTTGAATACTGGACAGCATTTCCAGAGTTTGTTCCACAGAATCAAGCACAGCACTTTGAAGCAGGGAGCTTATTAATTTCTATGGYATTCCCCATTGATATTGTAAAAAGTTCCTGTAACATATACAGAAGAAGCATGAAATACTTGCTACAGGATGGAAGTTAATGACTTAGCCTTGACCTGTTCTCTTACTGACAGCTATTAACAGTATGAAATACTCCAGTGAGCATTTCAGYTTCATTCCTTCCTGCTTTATATAAAATACTCAACTAAAAGAGGTATTTACACATTCTAGAACCTGTGAGTTTTTACCAAAATTTAAGATGATAAAAAGGGAAATGCTGTTTTTACTGGCAGCAAGCAGGAACCAAAATTAAAAGTCAGCAAAATATGATAAAGATCATGCTTGGACCAATTTTCAGAGGGTTGGAGATATGGGAAACTGCCTGTTGAGCATTGGTATGCAGCTACAAAAAAAAAAACCTTCGTATTCCTTCATGAATTCCATAATTATTCAAACTCATGAAAGGTTATGAAGCATTAAATCTTACAAAATGAAGTTGCTATCATAAAGTAAATCAGTGAACTCAAAGATATCACACATTGAAAGTCTTTAGCTTTTTCCTTTGCAAACTTGATTATTTTAYATTGATTAAAAGGTGATATTTTCAAATTAAGCAAGTAAATCTCAACAAATTCATTTTTCTTCAAGGTTTAAAAGTATGAGAAAGCTGGTCATTACTTGAAACTGAAATTTCAAACAAGCCCACAACACTGTGAAACATTGCAAGTAAAACAGCTTGTAAGTTCTAATTCCATTAAATACGGAAATTTACTGAATGCTCTAGAAATGTACTAAAGATGCAGCAAGATAGTCATTGTCCATGGAATATAAGTTTAAGAATAAAAGGAARAAAGAAARGCCTTTAAGTGAATAAATTTCTCTRTAACTGCCTTTCATCATATGGATTAAATGCTTTTGTTAAAAATGGAAGCACCAACATAGTTTTGCTTGAAACAAGACTTATTCTTCATCTATAGCTTTGCCAAGGTTATGTCTCCATCAAAACCAAACAAATCCAACATGTCAACAAAAATGCTATACATCAGTGAAAGTGAAGAAATTACCAATATTTAGTCAATGCATGAATTTCCACCATAGTATTCCTAGAGATAATTTCACCAAAAAAAAAAAAAAAAAAAAAACCAAAAAAAACCAGCCATAGAACATAAGAAAAGAGGACTGAATTGAGAGATGGTGAGAAGATACCTCTTTTTGATTTTAAACCAATCTCATGCAGGTGTGGTAAGCTGACCAGTGTGAAAAAATCATCCTTATGGTCTGCATTTTTCTATGTTTGCTGGAYGTTATAAGTAATAATTTGTTCACAGCAACATAGGCCATTCTRCAACTGTAGCCTTTATGCCTTGACAAATCACATGTTTGTGGTGCTGCAGACCACTGACTCACAAAAAAAAAAAAATCCCTTGGTTGGGATCCCTTCAAAATGGAAAAGATCTCCACCTATTGAGTGARAGTGTTAAAAGTAGCTACCAAAATAGTATGGAGAAGTCTGTAGAATCATTCCAGTGTGAGTCAAAAAGAAGCTGAAACAGCTCTGTGACACAAAATAAGAACAGCAGTTTGTGGATTGCCAACCTTCCCCCCACAGTCTCTCTCTATGCATTTACTGAAAACCTTGTATTCCTCATTCCTTCATTTAGCCTGTTGGACACTGCAATATCATGCTTCTTTGACCTCCCAAAGGAAGTATAACTCTAGTATTCCATTGCCTTCACTCCTTATTTAAACAGTTTGTCATCCACACTCCTTTGCCTCCAATGCTCGTATTTGCAAGTCAATGGAATGCATTCTTTCATAAATCTCCTTTCAGTTATTTTAGCAATCATTTTTCCTTTATTGGTGTTAACCTTTCTTTAACCTTGTCTATCTTCAGATTTAATCCCTTCCTTKTGACATCTCTGACAAAATACCAATTTGTTTTCCATCATTCTCTCATTAATACAGTGTTCCTTTGTTCCCTTRATTTCTTGCTTCATTAACTGAATATTTACATTGGGTCACCTTTAAATGATCTATAATCTAATACACTGAATCTTAGTCACAACTGATAACCACTTACATTAATGTAATTCATACTATTCAAAAGCTTTGTACAGCTTTGTACAGACACAAAAAGCCTGGTTGGGAAACATTTTTTCATATACCTCTATAATTGAAAGGTATATATGCAAATGCATAATGAAAAATGAAATAGCAAAAATAAATGCTGTATTATGTTGAAGGAAAGACTGAAAGTATGTATCCTAAACTACAAATAAATACATTTTTWAAATTGTGTTAAATTAATCCAAATCTGAACATTACAATGCCAAATTATTGTCACCTTTAAATAAATCTTAATGTATTAAAAAACCACAACGTGAGAGCACAAAAACTCATAAGGCTGTTCATGCAATCCTAAATTTAAGGCATAGATTATATTGCTCTGTAAAAGATTTTATTAAGTTTGGAAACAGTTGCATCCCCCTGTTTCTCTTGTACCCACAATGTCACGCTCCTTGTTTTCCATGTTATCTCTCAGACATGTCCCCTGGAGGGAGTTTGCTTAAGAGCTTTAGCTCAAACCTGAGATTAAACTCTTTATTTCCTTACCTTTACATATTTGTTTAATTTCATAGGACATTAAAAAAAATCTCTTGCAACAGCTACAATACCATTAAAGGTTCTTTCATATTTGACCTCACAAAATAGTTTTTGTCATGATCTCACACGATATGAAGCTGAATTCCCTTCCTCCAAGTCGCAGTTTTTCCCCTTCTAGTAAATGAGCAAAGTGATGCTGGCATTGTAAAATTATGCAGAAATGGGGACTAAGGAATATGATTTTAAAAGCAAAGTATAATAATAATAATTTAAAAAACCAAAAAAAAACCAAACCAAACCAAAACAAAAAAACCCCACACTCAAATGATAGTACTAAAGAAGCCTGGTTGCTCTGAATCTTCATAAGTTGGCTTTGTGGTTTCTAGGAAGTAATTAATCCTTGCCTTTTCCAATGACTAAATAAATACTATAAGGCCATAATCTAAGGAAAAAAAAATTGAAGCATGAGTAAGTTCAGTAATTGAGAAGGAAACTTAAAGTGACACAGGCAAGTACCTAGAATGCAAAAAGGCTTTTGTGTGGTTTCTTAGTGTATTTGCTGGGTTTGAAACCCATAATACAGAAAAGACATTAAKCTGTTAGAGACCATCCAGAGGAGGGCCATCAGGCTGATGAAGGCCTTTGGGGGAAGCTGTATGAGTGGCTGAGGTCATTTGGTCTGTACATCCTGGAGGAGACTGAGCACCAAGCTCACTGGAGTTACAACTTCCTCCTGAGGGGAAGAGGACGAKCAGGCACTGATCTCTCCTCTGTGGTGACCAGTGACAGAACCCCAGGTTACCTTTCAGGCAACTCCTGARGATGTGTCAGGGGACATTTAGGCTGGACATCTGGGAAAGGTTCTTTATCCAGAGGGTGTTTGGGCACTGAAACAGGCTCCCCATGGAAGTGGTCACAGCACCAAGCCTGACAGAGTACCAGAGTGTTAGGACACGATGTGACTCGGGGATGGTGCTGTGCAGGGCCAGGAGTTGGACTCAATGATCCTTGTGAGTCCTTTCCAAYTCAGCTTATTCTAKAATTCTGTGGTATGGGATACAGCAGTGAAATGTTATAAACATGATCACGTGTGGCTATACATTACAACATGTGAAATGCAACATGTAAAACAAATAACCAAATTAGTTCGGGAGACACCTATTTTCAGTGGTTCCAGCGTCCTCAATATTCAAAACCTATGTGGGAGCTGCCTCTCAAAAATCTTTCTCTATGCCACAGGGTGAGAGCCAAGCTGTTCATGGGAACAGGTGGCCAAAAGGATGAGAAGATAGGGAGYTTGACTCTATCTATATTTTTTCTCAAGGTGTAAGGAGGGTGGAGCAAAAACTCCATCAGCAAGACCTTGTACAACTTTTGTCAGAGCTGCTCTTGTGCTGTAGCTGACATCCTGATGATTCATACTTTGCCAGGCACTCTATTCAGTTAAAGCTGCTCTGTACCACTAAGGGGAATCAAAAATGGACATGATTTAGTGCTGCTCTGAGTTGTGCCAGTGCATGAATGGGAACTGAAAAGATGTGTGATCAGTGGCTGGATAGTGTGATACTGTTTGTCATGGAATAAAGCCTAATTTAGAAACAACAGGGAGAAAGCACAAGAGGTCTTTTCAGAAAGTCTGCAACAAATGAAAAACAGGTTTCAAACTGTCATTTTGCTAGCTTCAGCAGCACTCTATTTAAAATTTTTTATAAAATTTATCAGTGCTTGTTCTGAGAACTTGTAACCATGTTAAACCTACAAAATTCATAGTAGGCTAGTTACAAATAATGATAAAATTAAAAAGATCAATGCGGCAAAATACTCTTTAGAAGACCACTAAGGGTTTTTTTTCTGTGGCTTTGAGGTTGATTTCTCTAGTAGTTTTATGCTCATCACTGTTTTTTGTTCATATCCACATGATAAAATTCCTTAACCAACAAGTGACAAAAGGTATTTATCATATTATATTTAGCACTTTTACAAATCTGTTGTATTAGTCTTCTGTCATGCACAAATTTGAAACAGGCTGATTTAATAGTGGGTTGTTATGAATAAATTTCAGGCTCTAGAAGCTCTGTGTTTCTGTGTAGTGTAGCTGCATACCTAGCAAAACTTCTGCACAGCCTTCTCTAATGGCTTGGCAAAGCCTTAGGTCCTGTGCCTAAGGCTGTGCAGGGTAATGTGGTGAGTGCAGCTGATGTGCATGCTGTTAAACATGAGCTTACAGTTTCTCAGCATCAGGACTAAATTCCTTGGCACCTCACTAATGCTTGTGCTTGAATAGGAAAAGGTGGCCTGAGTGTGCCACTCTGGCCATGCTGTGGTGTTACAGAATGAGCTGGAGAATGTGCTTCCAAGCCAGGTGCTTCCTCTGGTTTGTCAGTCACTGGGTCTGACTCTTCATACTTCTGATGTCRTACTAATGTCTTCACAGATGTTCTGGAAGACAGGGCAGCAATCAAAAATGATTTTGTCTGGCTCATCCTTTTCAGTAATCACGTTTTCCTCACCTGCAGCATGCAATCACTGTAGATAAGGCTCTATTGCCTTAAATGTCTTAGACATTGTACTTACACAAAAAGACTTAATCACAAACAACTTACTTTTTTTTCCCTTGCCATTCTGGTTCTCTGGTGACAGACATTTGCAGACATTAGACATATTTCCCCAGAAGGCTAGTAAATGTCCACAAAACTTGGACTTGTGTTGGCCAGCAGCCAGCATAGAARAGGGTAATGCTGATGCTTCCCTAGGCCACAGCCAGAAACACCAGCAGTGGGCAATGAAACAGCCCTAAGGGTGTCTAATTTCTCAGAGACATACTGAGAATATGCATCTGCTTAGACCTGTCCATTATGAAAGACTATTTTCCTAGCAACATAATAATTTCTGTTTACTTTCTTTTTCAGAACCCTCACYTTGTAAATAGTTTGGAGTCTTTTCTGAAGGAAAGTACTATGTGCATTTAAGAATATTATTTTCTCTGCTAAGAGCTATTTACAGTCTAGGTTGTCATGCTGTTAGGCAGTAACAACCAAGGAACAGAGCATTTCCTAGGAATTAATGGCTTGCTAGGCAGAGTTTTAAGCCTGAGGTACAGCCAGAGGCTATTAACTCCAGCTGGTCATTAAAAATACTTCGGAAATACCTTGCTCTATGGTCAGTATTACTGTTAAAACAAATGTAGGCAGATGGATTTATTTCATGGGTTGCATTTTCAGCTGGTATGCACAGGGCTTTTCTGGAGAATTTACACYTTCTTAACATTAACCAGTCAATTATTTGAGTCACCTCTCAGCATTCCAGTCATACAGTTTTAATTATCCTTATTATGAAAAATGGAAGTGTAGCACTCTGGTAAATTTCATATCAGTTTATCTGATTAGCCTTCCATGTCTGCTGGCAAATATAGCATCTTTTTTTTTGCCTACCAAGGAAACAAAGCCTCTGATATGAGCATTTATTCCCCAAGAAGTAAGTATTTCAGCTTCTCCTAAGTATCTAGTGTGTTTGCACAAAGACAGGATCATTCAAAATAACAGCTGGCCAGCAGGCCAAAATGAAAATTTAACACAGGCAGAGTTTTATAGTSTTTAACAAGAGCCTATAAATAATAAATAATTCAATTTAAAACATCTTCTGGTGRGAGAGTGTAGTAGCAAAAGACAAAGTCAAGAAAATACATTTAGAATTGATTCGCCAGAACAGAATAGGAGCATTCAGTAGAATTATTCCTGCTCAGAGGTGGAGATGGGCAAATTTAGTAATACACCATGGGTTGATTTAAGCTCTACAAAATGAATCTTGAAAGGTATGTATCTGATAGGTCAGATATCTTTCAGAACAGTCATCTGCACAGAGGTTTATATTTTTTGCAATACTCAGATTTTAAAAAAGAAAATTAAAACACAGTAGAAGTGCTGTTATTGCAAAATTGCTACTGCTGCTGGGGCTAAAAGAAAAAAAGAAATTCTGTATGTTTAG
This sequence comes from Alauda arvensis, assembly GCA_902810485.1. Taxonomy (NCBI): domain Eukaryota; kingdom Metazoa; phylum Chordata; class Aves; order Passeriformes; family Alaudidae; genus Alauda; species Alauda arvensis. The sequence continues at coordinate 1,475,142 of CADDXX010000080.1, forward strand.
TAAGAAAAATCACTTTTTACTGCCTATAATGTGGTTGTACTGTGATAATAYGAATAAGCCTAGGTACAGATAAAGCATCTTATGCTGCCAGTTCTCTAATATTTGCAGTTTTTCCCTAAGTACTGATTTTTCTCAGAAGTGAAATGACCTACCTGAAGTTTGTGAGCTTTATCAGTATAAAATCGGTTCTGATCTTGTCAAATGACAGACTTCTGTTTCATCAAAGTTTAACTCCCTGGGTGATTACATCTAGAGGGAAGCATCAGGGCTTAGGGATTTGACTTCACCACTTTTAATAAGACAAAACTAAGTATCAGCACATCTCCTCAGGCACTGTTGGGTTCCTATTAGAAGCTGGGGAAGTTTCTAAAGTTTTACTGGACAAACTATATTGCAGAAGTGGAACTAATTATTTTCTCAAGGTACTCAGAGCTGTAGAGCAAAAGATGATTCCAGGAATCCTGTCGATGTCGTGTTGCACTGCAAAATCTTGTATCCTTTCTACTGACTGCACTTGTAGGTATTTGCTTGCTTCCTGTACACATAGAYACACATACAGATCCTGATAGGTGTTCCATCCTATTTTAAGATTAGTTCCACTGGCTTATGAGTATCTTCTACTTTCAAAAATGTTTTAACACCTCAACAAGGTGCATATATGTCACCTTAAGGCTTTTAAATATCCCAGACTTGACCTTCATGGCGCTTTCTAGGATACAGAAAAGTCCTGAGGCACAAATCCTGTAAATAGTTACATATCTGCTTAGTTTTACAGACTTAAAAGTCCTCCGAGAGTTAGGCACTTAGTAACGATTTGCAGGATTGATGTTTAACTATTTTTATTGTAAAATATTGTTATAGGAGTGTGCTTATATTCCATGACTGTACTACCTGTTTAAATGCATATTTTCTTTCTCTGTCACCAAATTCTGATAGCAATATTTGAATGCAGTCCATGATGTCAGACTCCCAACCTGAATTCAAGGCAGRTTTCCTCAACAAAGAAAAAGGTACTTTCCCAACTTAGGCTGAAATAGTTGCAAATCCTGCCTGTGGCTGGGCATGAATTATGGACTTTCATAAAGTGTTTGAAAATCTRTGCTTTTAGTGTAAGAGACAGTGTGTATAAAACCAAATTTTGTCCTTCTAAATGTGCTTCAAGATGAAACATCCACCCCTTCAACATTAGCTGGATAAGTTGCAGCAGTTACAGTGAAAGGATGCCAAGACTAAACTATTTACTTAAAGGATTCCAATGTGTCCAAGAACCAAATGGCTTAAGTCTTTCAACCAGGCAATTAATAATAAAACCACTATTCCAAAACACAGTTATCAGCACCCCAGATGTATACCCGAATTTAGCAGTATCTGATTGTCCAACATKTTGCATGTTAGCCTGAATAAAAATTTCTCACCAAATGGGTAACTTCAGTCCTGAAATCYATATCAGATGCTCAGGAGCTATACTGGCAAAAGATTTTAGTGCCCCAAGTTTTAAATTGCAGCTTATCTTCCTGTGTACAAATACTTGGAAAAACCCCAAAAGCCCCCACACACACYTTTGAAAATATTTTTCTTTTCAGTGTTGTGCCATGAATTAGTTCTTCTTCATAGTAACAKACTTTTTTTCTTATGAGGATACCTAGATGTCACTCATCTGGGTACAAAGTCTACTTTTCTTTGTACAGAATAGATTGCATCAAAATAAAAGGAAAATTTCTTGTGGCCCTGCACTTTATCATTTRTTATTTCTACATGATGTGACACCTGTGTGGAAGACCTAACTCAAGTGTCTCTGTTTTCTTATGTGAAAAGAAGGGGAAAATTGGGGCAAATGCAAGTAAATATCCAAGTGAAAAACATAAGTGAACATATATAAGCAGCATGGAGGTCCAAAACAGAATGCTGGGAACCAGAAACAACCACAAATTTCTATTCATATTTTAATAAAAGAGATACAACCACTGCAGCTGCAGTGCAGTGCACTGCAAATTCCACAAAGGATTAAACTAAGCTATGCCCTAAGTTACAATGTTTTACTGCCATGCCAGCACCACTAATGAYAATTCCCAGAATAATTGTTTGGATGCATTTTATTCTTTGGAAAGATGATTTATTGAAGGTTGGATACACTACTTGAAGTCAACATTTTATGGGAAAAGCAATGCATTCTTTTTAACAGGATTGCTGGTGTCCTTTTATTCCTGAGTTTTCTGCAAAGATGTTAGAGAGAACAAAGATGCTTTTGAATAAACTTCTTGAATGTGTGTAAATTATTCAACACAGCAACATACAAAGTTGCACATTTCATAGAAGAAATGTCTTCTTTCTGCAGCCAATGTGCAGTTTCAAATTTTGTACGCTGTGGAGTGCTGTGCATCATTGTTCCCAGGCTATGACAAACTGCTTGAATGGGCATGTACCTACACATGCCATTTTTATMAGAGACCAGTACTGTGGCTGTGTTTCTGCTGACCCAGTGAACATCTGTTTTCAGCACCATGTTTTGAGACACATATGAAGATCATGAAGTAAATATCTGAYCAGACTACATGATACCTTTGTATTTATATGTACACAGTAAATTCTGTGTATCATATTTTTGCATTCACTTCAGCTCATCTTACCTCAACTAGTTACAGAAAAATCCTTTCTCAATGCCTCCTYCTGAGTTACTGAGCATGGAACTATCCTTCCATGGAAATGCACAAGGGAATTTAAACCCTGATAAAAATATGGGAGAGAATTTAAATCAAGTTTTATTGTATGAAGCTTAGAGTCACACATTTTTTAAATATTGTAAAAGATTACACAGTTTGTCCCTTTATTAATTTTCTACTTCAGGGCCAATCAAAATCCATTCCTATTAAATAAGCAATAAGCCATTTAGAAAAATGTAATGATAACAAGTTGATCTCTGAAAGCACTGAGGTAACTAATCCAATAATGATTGCATAATTTTTGTTTAATATCCTGTAAGGGACAGATCACAAATCTATGTTTTACATTACAGGGGCAGAAGAAATCTTAATGAAAGACCCTCATTATGAAAAATGCTGCAGGTCAAAAAGCTCTGGTAAAAATGCTCTGACCCTACAGTGCCACTCAAGACAATTGTATTGGATCAAAGGCCTGCTGGAAYATGGAGCATCTGTGGTGGATGAAAGGCTTAGATTTTATCAGTTAGTGTAAGATATAATCATAAAAGAATGGGAAAATATTCATGAAACACGATGAGCAAGATGTGTAGTCACTTTTAATTTTGAAACATAAAGRACTCTTTAATATCAGTATTTTCCTGACAATTTAGTGCTGTAATTTTACTGTAGATTACTACTATCCATTATGATTTTCATATATTTTCAAGTGRCAATACAGCACCCCCTGTTCTCCTGACATTGCAGCGCTGGGTGCAAGTCTGAAAACAGAGCAGCAGTTAAACAGATGATCAAGTATCGAATTTAAGCCGTGATTTACAATGGTGRATGTTTCCAGAACCCACTTCCTTTGGAACAAAGTACAGCAAGAAATAAAAGAGAATAAAACTCTGATAGTTCTTTCTTACCTCTGTAGTAWGGAACAAGAGGGCCAGCATCCGTCCAACAGAGAAACCATAGCTTAACTTTCAGTGCTTCTGAAAATTTAGTAACCTCTTTTGGTGCCTAAATAAAATTACATGATACTGAAGAGGGCCACAGGATAAACYAAAACCAGAAGGGACTTGTAAGAAGGCAGGATTCCCTTTTCACTCGCTTCAGTTACACAGTGTCAGTCTTTTGTATTGTGGCTCTTTCCTGCTTGTTTTAATGAGTGCTTTTTTGTTATCAAAACTTTGTATAAACAAATATTTGAGATGCTATGTTGATGAGAAAGGTTCTTTGACTGTAGATGTGTATCGATGAATTTGCAAGCAGAATTTCTGAAGTTAGATAATRTCTTTATTGTCTGTGTATTCTTAGTAATGTTGTGTTCTCTATGCAGCCAATCACTGAATCCTATTTGCCTTTTAAATCCTTTTTATTAAAAAAAACCAAAAAACCAAAAAACAAAACAAACAAACAAAAAGCCGCACTAAAAATTACAGATTTGACCTTGAAAAAAAGAATCTCATAGGCAAAGGAAAAAAAAAAATATAATGCATTCTTCCCTGTTCCTGGTTTTGTTGTAGCAGAATTTCAGAAGAAATGGATCTAGAACAACACTAGCCCCTCTTATATTTGGGGGGTTTTCTTGTGTCATTGAAAATTTTGAAAATAAATGATAGCAAAGAGGGCCAAATGTCAACTGAGGCATGTTTGTAAGAGCATATAGCCTCCAGTTTGTCAACACAAGACTACATCTCTCAGTCCTATGAACTGCAAGTGCTTTACTTACTCCTGTGAAGGTCTTGCCTTCAAACAATGCCTTAGTCTAAGAGGTTCCTGGAGTGTTTGGCAGAGAACTTTCTGACACAGCTGGTTTGTGAGCCAACTAGAGACAGCAGCTGCTGGACCTGCTGTTTGYGAACAGAGAACATCTGGAGGGTGATGTGATCACTCAAGGCCATCTTGGGCACAACAGTCACAAATTGATGGAGTTTTTGGTTCTCAGAGATATAGGCAGTGGGGACAGAAGAACTGGTACCTGGGACTTCTGGTGATGCCTTTAGTTTTAGCTTTTATGTTTTCCAGATTCCATGTTGTTTCGGGTGTRGTTTTAAGCTTCATATTAAGTGCTAGTAGGTAGTAGGTAGACAAAACAAATCCTTTCCTGCAAAAAACCAAGGACAACTTTCTGGCCCAAAAGCATAAACAACAATGGACTGAAGAGAAAAACAAGAAGGATGAGACCTCACAGCCTGGAGTTGTAATTGGACAATTAAACCCAATATGCAAATAGACCCAAGAGGACAGGGGGTGTGGCCTCTGGATCGGGGGCCAGAGCACGATTGAGGGGCCACCTGGTCTKGTTTGGGTGTCCCAGGGGTATCCTGGGGCCTTTCAATAAATATTTGCTTCATTCTCTAGTTYTGTCCAGTCTCTGTTTCAGATCAGCCTTCCCAAGGCATCACTGGAAGACAGAGTTTGGCCTGTTTAGGAGATTGGTTGAAAGACTCCTTCGGGCAGCAGTCCTGAAGGGCAAAGGAGTCCAAGAAGGCTGGACATGTTTTAAGATAGAAATCCTAAAAAAACAGGAGTGCAGGAGCTGTCCCCATATGCTAAAAGACAAGCAGCCAGGGAAGACCAGCTTGGCTGAACATAGAGCTTTGGCTGAACATAGAACTTTGGGTGGAATTCAGGGGAAAAAAATGAGAGTTTATGACCTTTAGAAGAAGGAATAGGCAGCTCAGAAGAACTAGAAGGACGCTGTGACATTATGCAATGAGGAAATTAAAGGGGCCAAATCCAATTGAGATTCCAAGCTGTCTATCCCATAAAAGACAATAAAAAATTCTTCTGCAAATACATCAGCAACAAGAGCAAATGTAAAGAGGATCTCTATTCTTAACTGGATGCAGAGGGAAACACAATGACAAAGGATGAGGGGAAAAGGCTGATGTACTTAATGCCTTCTTTGACTCAGACGTTAATAGCAAGTTGTCCTCAGGGTACTCAGCTCCCAAGGTGAAAGACAGAGACAAGGAGCAGAATAAGCCCTCAAAACCCAGGAGGAAATTATCAACAACCTGAAATGCCTCTTAGACACACACAGGTCTRTGGGGCTGGATGGGGTCTACCCAAAGGTTCTGAGGATGCTGGTAAATGGACCCAGCRGACTGGAAGTTAGCAAATGTGACCCATTTACTGTCAACAAAAAGGGACAGAAGAAGAATCCAGGGAGCTACAGACCTGTACAGACCTGAGCTTGGGAACTGTCCTGGAGCAGGTCATCTTGAGTGTCATTATATGGCAAAATTATCTTGCCATTATGGGCAAGATAACCAGGGGAACAGACCCAGCCAGTGTGGGTTGTGAAAGACAGGTCTGCTTGACCAACCTCATCAACCTTCTATGACCAGGTGACCAACTTAATGGAAGAGGGAAGTCTGTGGGTGTTGTCCGCATGGACTTTAATAAAGCTTTTGCACCATTTCCCAYAGCATTCTCTTGGAASAGCTGGTTACTCATGGCCTGAGTGAGCGTATCCTTTGTTGGATTCAGAACTGGCTGGATGGCTGGGCCGAAATATTTCTGGTTACTAGAATTMCATCCAGTTGATGTCCAGTTGCTGGTAGGGCTCCCCGGGGCTCAGTTTTGGATCCAAGTCCTGTTTAACATCTTTATCAATTATCTGGATGAAGAGATCAAGTGCCCCTAGTCAGTTCCCAGAGGACACCAAGCTGGGTGGGTTGATGTGCTAGAGGGTAGGAAGGCTCTGCAGAAGGATCTAGACAAGCTGGAGTGATGGACTGAGGCCAATGGTGAAGTGCTGGGTCCTGCATTTTGGCCACAACAGCCCCGTGCAGGACTACAGGCTGAGGGAAGAATGGCTGGAAAGCTTCCCAGTGGAAAAGGGCCTGGGGGTGCTGAGCATGAGCCAGCTGAGCCCAGGTGGCCAGGAAGGCCAATGGCATCCTGGCCTGTGTCAGCAATAGTGTGCCCAGGAGGGGCAGGGATTGCCCCTGTACCCAGCACTAGGGATGCCACACCTTGAATTCTCTGTTCAGATCTTGGCCCCTTGGTTTAACAAGACACTGAGGTGCTGAAGCGTGTCCAGAGAAGGGCGATGGAGCCAGGAAGGATCTGGAGCATGGTCCTGTGAGTTGCAGCTGAGGGAGCTGGGGGTGTTTAGCCTGGGAGTAAATGAAGGCAAGGAGAGACCTTGCTGCTCTCTTATGACTACCTGAAAGACTGTAGCAAAGTAGGGGGTGGTCTGCTCTCTCAGGTAACAGAAGACAGCACAAGAGAAAAATGCCTCAAGTTGAGCCAGGGGATGTTTAGATTGGATACAAGGAAAAAGTTTCTTCATTGACAGGGTTGTCAGACGTTGAAATAGGCTGCTGTATCACCACTCCTGGAAGTGTTCAAAAGGTGTGTGGATGTGGCACCAGGGGACATGGTGGTGAATGTGATAGTTCTGGGTTACTGGCTGGACTTGGTTATCTTAGAGGTCTTTTCCAACCTTAACGATTCTATAATTCTATGATCAGAGCTCARGGATTGGAAAACACTCACCAAGATGCACATCTTGCAAATTCCCACAGAAAAGTCAAAAAAGCCCCAGGAAAAGCCAGCACAACAACCAGACTCCCAGGTGACCCATAAACAATGGCTTCCTAAGCAGTCCTACTGCAGTGGCTCTTCGTGAGGGCTTCCAGAGCCTTTGCTTTTTCACATACTTAGTCTGTCAGATGGCATGTAAGAAATAATATGGTGCTTATTAAGGGCATGTGTGCTYTCTGGAACTGGAAAAAAGATTCAGCTGGGTCACAGCCCATTTCTGGGTCTGACACACAATTTCAGTGGGAAAAAATTAAGTGTTATTCCAAGTATCCATGCAAAGAAGACCTGAAAGGGAAAGGTACTCTGAGAGAAAATAATTTTAAATAGTACAGTGGAGTGTCTTCAATTCAAAGCCTGTTTCTTCTACATGTACATGTACATCAAGGAAGCTAATAAGACCACTTCCAGTAAGTCAGTGCCCTTCCATTATGCTTAATCCTATTTGTACTCCAGAAAAATAAATCAAAGCAACAGGAGTGTGGAAAGGAGGTCTAGAGACTCCTATGGTGTGTAGAACAGTGCAGAAGAAAATTCTTTAGGGAAASTCAGGGAAGGCAGCCCCCAGACCAAAGACAAACACTTGTCTGGAGCCTCTTCTTCTAAGGTTCCCTTTTGCTGAACAACAAAAATTAAAGCAGAATCAGAAAATGAMGCACTGGGAATGTCAGCCCCAAGGAAATCGTGAAATCCAAGGTGCGACTTCCCACATTTTGGAAGACTTTTAATACATTTCAGGACAAAAAAGCACATGCAAAAACATAAGCCTAGCTGGTATTTATCTTGGAATCGATGCTAAAATAACTTGCCAGTAGCAAATTCCATACACTGAAACCACAGTTCTTACTACACACTCGCGTGTTTCCCATCATACACACTCACACACATAGACACACACACATTGCATAGAAAAACACTCAAAAAGCCAGCATCAACATTATAAAAAAATATCCCCCAAAGCAAGTTATCACCTCACCTCTGAGCAGGAACACTGGGCTCTTATGCTCAGCAGGCAGGCACAGCCAAACCTCTCTTGTCCATCAGAATGACACCCCTCATCATTTTTACACAAACTTCAAACACACCTTTTAAAGAGATTTTTGTGAGTCCTCCCACTTGGGCTCAGGTGTAGTTCTATTTCTCTTTCTGTTTCCTTTACTTTCTGCYGAACAGCTCACAAGCCTATTTGCCTCTCTGTGTTTCAGCATCCCTTCACCCTGCATCTACCAAGGCAAACAAACCAGCACCACTGTCTGTGTGTGTCTGTGTCCGTGTGCTACTGCATGCAGAATATCCAGGTTCCATGTTGCCAAGCTGAAACAAATCTCATTAGCAGTAAATCTCGAATTCTCTTAAATGCATTTTTATCCATTGCAGCACTCACATCCGGTTTCTGGTTTAATTTTTCCAGTTTGAATAGTCCTAGTTATTTACCATGATTGCAAAACAAAGGACTGTTCAAAGGATCAGAGCACATGTCACTTTATGTTAGGAGARTCTTGGGCTTTCTCTGTTAGTAATTTTTCTRCTAAGCATGTCCAATAAGAACARCTTTCAAAAATGTAAACTCTCCATTAAACTAATGCAAAACCTGAATCATAAAATAATTTGTGAAACACAAAACAGAAAGAAAACAAAACAGAAGAAATGCAGGTAATAATTTCCCAGGGAATACTCTCTGAAGGCTTCTTACAGYGATTTATTTTTTGGGATTCCTGAGGCCTGCGCAGCCCCAAACCAAAACTGTAGTATCTTACTGATGKGCAAGAGATCCTGTATTTCTGCACTAACTCTTTTCATTGGCTTTTTGAAACAATTCAAACTGCATCTCAGATGTGTGTGGGCAGAGTTCCACTCACTAGCCAAGCATGAGCCTTTCTGGATGCCATGCTGACATACTTGTAAGGATGTACAAAGGGAAAAGCAAGGAAGAGGAAGGCCAAAGAGAGGAAGAGGTGTTGCAGCTATGAGTAAAATAATATTTAAATTAAAAGGAACCCCACCTCAACTATTGCCCTACATAGATCCTGTTCCACAGAAGTAATGGTGCAGTAATTTCCTTAACTCAAAAGGTTTTCTGAAATTTAAACCAAAGGAAAATTAAAAGGTGATGAAGTAATACAGAATGACAAAACCAGAACACAATTATAAAATATGACAATAAAAAGCAGACTAGTTGTRATGGCAGTGATTGACCTGGGGGTTTATGGCTCACAAGACTATCCCAGCATAGCTCTTCTGCACATCTCAGATGAGTGTGAGACAGGTTCCTTCCACAAACAAAATAAGCTGCTTGCTGTTTCTCCTTGTGCAACTTTCTGCTTCAGATACAGCTCAAAAAGRCTCCTGAAGTATGTGAATCCCTTCATACAGTCCCAGAATATCACTGACTAAATTAAAATTACAGTCCAAAGGAAAAAAAATCCTGCATTTTTTTCTCACTTGATTCTCATCTACATGTAACTAGCTCAAGAATGAGCTGAAGCCTCAGTAGTCAGAAATCTCTGTACCTCAACAGCAGCAGAGGACACCTTCATAAGGATGACCCATAGTGTCCAAGTTATACACTGTGGGTCAAAGGAAGGGTATGAACAGCATAACCAGGGTCATACTTTTCACTGTGCACTGGAYCAAACCATTAAATATTAATACAAAGTTAGAGTTGCAGATTTACCTAGGAGTAATTCCCAAAGACAATTTAAAACCAGTRTTTTCTCAAAGATCTTAAATGCCTTTGCTGATTCATGGCTTATTCCCATCAAAWTTTTCAGGAATTTCCACGTTCCATGGATATTTATTTTAATAATGAAATGTTYAAATGTTCAGAATAGCACAGTATGGCATAGCATAGAACAGAATACAATAGACTGTTTGAGTTGGCAGGGACCTGCAATGATCTGGTCCCACTGCCTGAGCAGGGCTGATCAGAAAAGTTAAATCCTAGCATCAAGGGCCACTTTTTAAGTTGCTGATGGGCATGGGACRTTGAGAACTTCTCTAGGAATTCTTTGCCATTGTTTGGCTACCCACCCATGGAAAGAAATTCTTCTGAATGTCAGGTCTGAACTTTCTATATTGTGAGATCTCTAGAAATATCCTGTACCCTGCAGCCAAGCTTCCCCTCAGGACAGATTTCTGACCTGTCAGAGGCCAGAATATTCCTCTGGCTGTCCTGGATGGGCTGAGACCCTGGCAAGGGGTCTGAGGTTTTAGCACGGAGTCAGAAATGCCAGTGCTTTTCATTTCAGCCCATGAGAACAACTGCAAACTTTGTATGGGGATTTGCAAGCCACAAGAATTTAATTAGTATGATTATTGTTAAATCATGGGGTGAAAAATTAGATTTATGGGTTTTTTAACATAGGGTGTTAAGAGTCCCAAAATGGTGGATTTGGGGTGTGGTACAGGGGTTTTTTTCTTCTTCTCCTTCTCCATTTTCTGTTCTAACAGTGTTTCTTTTAGATTGGTTAATAGGGGAAATACAGTTTAAAATTACAAATTCTCATTGGTATTTAATCATAAATAGTTAGTACATAAATATCTGTATAAAAGATAGAAACCACCTTGTTGGGAGGGACTTTCACCTTGACCTTCTTGCTGAGCAGACTGTAGCAGGGCAAAGAGAAAAACTTAAATAAGAACAAGAAATATCTTTGGGCCGCAACCCAGACAATCTCTGATTCCTTCTTCCAAGCATGGGCTGGTGAGAAAAAAGACTTTTTACACTAYCCRGGTTAATTTCAGACCGGATAACCCCGACATGACCTCTGTGCAGCCCCTGATTGGTGGTGCCTGGCCTGCCCTYGCTGCTTTCTGCCTGCCCACAGAGCCTCACCATGTTCTGCTTCTCCCAGCTGTTCCAGGTGCGTGCCTGGGGTGTCAGAGTCAGCTGAGATCCCTCGTTTGCTTCATGACCGTCTCCAAGGACTGAGACCCTAAGGGCTGGGACCCCTAGACCCTGAAGAGAAGTTTTAGCCTGTCCAAAGGAGGAGGGGAAAGCTTGCCAATGCCTGCAGGTTTGTGCTCACTGGACCAGAGACTGGTACCTGTGCAGGAACAATGGGCTTGTCATGGTGAACTGGACTGAATTGGTTTGCCCTGTGCCTGTTCCTTGCAATGGGTCAGCGGYGAACAATGGGCTCMTCATGGTGGACTGAACTGAACTGGTTAGTCCTGTTTGCGATGACTGCACCCTGTTCCTAGCCTCGATTCGCTGTGTAGCCACCTTGGCCAAATGCCCCACGCTTTGAGAAGACCTATAAAACTGTGAGGACTGATAACCACCTTGTGCACACCCCACAGAAGAAGACGTGTCTATGGGCTAATCATGACCTCAAGGACTTTCATCTCTTCTCTTGGTAGCTATAATCCCCTTCCCCTCTTTCTCTCTCTTTCTCTCTGTTCTTTATTTCTCTTCCACTATTGCATTTGTTGGCACTAAATAAAGGTGCATTGTTGTGTAAGCAAACTGGTTTTGTCCCTTTGCTGTGTCTTTTGCGCTCTGAGATCCCTCAAAGAACCTATCAGGACTTCTCAGGCAGGTGGGGACCCTGACCTGGGGCCATCTGGGACCATCTCTGGCCTTGGCATAGGGAGCTGGGCCTTCCTTTGTGGCTTGGCGGCAGCTCCTGATGCAAACCCAGCTCTGTCGCTCTGCTCATTTCGCATGGTCAGCTTGGCTGCAGAAGGGGAGGAGCCCTGAGGAGCACACAGAGGAGAAGAGCTTTTCTGTGAGGTTTGCTCACAGCAAATTGTGCTGGTGGTCATCCTGCAGAGAGCATGGGGAAGGCAGTGGGGTGGTGGTAGGGGGTGCGGGGGAGCTGAACAAGGAGTCACAGAATCACCAAATCATTTAGGTTGAAAGAGACCCTGAGATCACTGAGTCCAGCTGATCAGCCTTTGACTGATCAGCACTGTCAGCTAGATCATAGCACTAACTGCCACATYCAGTCTTTTCTTGTACCTCCAGAGACTGACGCTACCACCTCCCTGCGTAGTTCATTCCCAGGTTTAACAACCACGAAGAAATTCTTCCTGAGATACAACCTGAACCTCYCCTCTCATGGCTTGAGGCTGTTTTCTCTTGTCCTGTCACTTTCTGCCACGGAGAAGAGGCTGAATTCCACCCAGCTGCACCATCCTCTCAGGCCATTGTGGAGAGCAGTAAGCTCTCTTCTTGAGCCTCCTTTACTCCAGGCTAAGCAAACTCAGCTTTTCCCTCAGCTACTTCTCACAGGACCTATGCTCCAGGCCCTTCATTAGCTCTGTTGCCCTTCTCTGGGAATGCTCCAGCTCCCCAGTGTCCTCCTTACAGTGATGGACCCAGAACTGAACACAGCACTTGAGGTGTGGGTGTGGCCTCACCAGTGCCCATCACAGAGGAACAGTCACTGCTGCCCCACTATTGCTGATGCAGGCCAGGATGCCATTGGCCTTCTTGGCCATCTGGGTACCCTGCTGGCTCATGTTYAATACCCCCAGGTCCTTTTCCATTTGGTGGTTTCCCAGCCACTCCTCACCAAGCCTGTAGTACTGCATGGAGTCGTGGCTGAAGTGCAGGACCCAGCACYTTGCTGTGTTGAACCTCATGCAGTTGGCTTTAGCCTGTCCAGATCCCTCTGCAGAGCCTTCTGACCCACCAGCAGATTGACACTGCCACTCAACTTGTCACCATCTGGGAACTGGCTCTGAGGGCACTTGATCCCCTCATCTAGTTCATTTATAAAGACAATAGACAGGACTGGCTCCAACACTGRTCCCTGGGGAGCCTCACCAGTGGCAGGCCACCAACCAGATGTTCTACACCAAGGTGTGTGATACTGTACTACAATACCTGCCCTTAGCCTTTACAATAATTTAAAGTTTTACCTGTAAGTCTTCTAAAATGTTGCAAGATGGTACAGAAACATATTATATTGGCTAGCAAAGCAAATACTCTCAAGTTAAAATTAATAACCTACTTAAAATGATTGCATAATCTTGAAARAGGGTTTGAATTCTCTTACTGCAAATACTAGTTATTTGGGATCAAAGTTCTGAGTTTCCTATTTACCCTCAATATTATACTGAAATAAGATAGTCAAATATTTTACTTTATTAGTTTTAATAGCTGAAAAAAAATCTGGTTCTTTGCTTAATGAGAAGTAATAACCTGCATGTCTCACAAGTAAACTCTAATTATARATGCTTCATATGTTTGGTAACTAGGAAACAGTCAATTGGCATTTTAACCTCAAGTTTATTAGTTTAAATTTAGACATCTCGAGAGCTACATGTCCYCCATGTTTGGTGACTTACAGAGTCTTATATATTGTCAGTAAAGCCAGCCTAGTGCAGGAGCTGTCATGGCAGGCTCTCCTAAAGGAAGCTCCCCACTTACATACCCTGCTATGAGGTCTGACAGACCACAGAGGTGCAACCTCTTGTCTTCCAGACAAGACACAACAACTGTCACCAGGCAGAGAAAGAGCAAAGATTTCCCTTCATCAAAGTTACAAAACCTGGRAAAAAAAGAAGCATGATAGTGTTATCCCTTTGAGCTCTTCTTAGCTACCAAGTAATTCCTGTTAAATGCCTTTCCCTTCTCCTCTCTTTCAGAAGGCCAGGCAGACATGGCTTCCTACAAATCTCTTCCCCAAGACAAATTTCAGATTAAAAAATCCACAGGTGCTAATCTTGACTCAACCTGGAACGGTAAAATCAGTTTTACCTAGGTGTTGAAATAAATTTATAATATCATTTTGGGTCTCCTAAATCAAATGGTGAAACTCTCCCTCTTCCAGAGCACCCAGGGTCTCTCATTTCTGCCACAAATTGCTTTTCAAATATTTCAGTTGTCTTTCCCGCCTCAACAGATGGATAAGTCTACCTCATTCACACACCRTAAGTGAAGTCCAGCCCCTCTTCATCTGAGGCAAAGCCCTTCCTTGCCTGGGGAGCCATGTCCAACCTCCAGCTTCCAGTCTCTCCCCCCTGYTCAGTTTCTGTGGCTTACAGCCTTGCTGCCAGCAAGGTTTCATGAGGCTGTGGTGTGTTAGGCAGCTAGGAAACTGCAAAGTTGGATCCACTACGAAGATTTGAGCTCAAGGGTGGAAAGACCAGACAGAAGTGCCACGTTTTTTGTGCTCCACTGTGCAAAAGTTTGTATTCACTGTGCACACTCAACATCCTGATTCGTCTAGGTGACTGACAGATCCAGCAACTCTTAACTGGCAGCTTGAGATAAGCCTGGAGAAGAGCCTATGAGAATGCTTGGATTAGCAAACACAGTAAAACACAAGCTGCCTTGTGTTCTGTGCATCATTAACTCTTCATTGCAGCCTTACTTTGCACCAGTGGCAAGGAGGCATAGCTGCAGTGGCAGCTGAAACACCAATGACACATCCAGTTACAGCTATTAAAATGAGAGTGGAAATGTTCGTAAGGAAAGCTGTGKTAGTGTGGTAAGTGGCCTGGACGACACTGCAGACCATCAACTATCTGAGCCAGAGATTTCTTTTACTTACATAGTGTTTGTAGGGCCAAAATTATTTGTGCTGTATCAAATAAGCCAGCATRTACAATAATTTTTTTTGAAGCAGAGTACTGCTTCGTTTTTGTTCTTAATTAGCTGAAATTAACTGGGGAAAGTTAAACTGCGTATTTTTTCAAGCCACTCAAGCTAGGTATTGCAGTTTCCTGGCATGCACCCTGTTCTAGCAATAAGATTCAACATGTTTGCAACAAAAAAGACAAGAATGATTAAACAGAGCTGGAAAGCAGTAATTGTTCTCATTGCTTGAAGCATGCATTAAAAATAATTACAATTTGGCAGCAGTGTATTCAGGTATAAACAGTCAGTGTCTCAAATGCTCGTTGGGACTAAAAGTTAACAAAAATGAAACACCTGTTCATACATCAGTGCTGCTGCAGTTTAGCAGCATGCAGCATTCCTGAAGCTGTTAAATGCGTGCATTATGCCAACAAAAATTTGGCCACATGTTTACTTAAGTCCTGGATAAATACRGCCAATCTGGCAAAAATCAGATCTAGTTCTTACCTGGGGTTARTCAGACTGACAGCAAAATGATAAGAAACCTAAACATGACAAGTAATATCATGTAAATAGCTATTGTTGATGCAAAACAGAGTGTTGAAAGAAAAAAAATCCCATGTTCTGCCAGACAGAATGTATTGATTTATTTACATGGTTTCCAGCTGTGTGATGGAGCTGCTGGGACCCATGGATGGCTGGGACCAAAAAGATGAAGTGAGTGAGTTGAGCTAAAGCAARGCCTAAGTGAGCACCATTCTCATGGGCTGTATGCACAAAATCCAAATCTGCAACCTGACTCAGGCTGGTTAATCCTGAGGGTGTAAGGGAGAGTATTTTGAGTAGCAAAAACATATGTGTAGAAATTTTGCAGTTCAAGTCCTTTAACTCTGTGTTTCTCTTYTGTGGTTAAACCTCCAGAAAACATAAAATAGAAAATTGTATTTGTATTTCCTCTGGCCATGRAGAAAGTAAAAGCTGAATTTTAAATTATCTCTAGACATGTCTSGGCTTTTTCCTTATGAGAAGTTTAGAAGACTAATGTAAAAAAATCCTCTAAGGCTTATAGGATAAAAGAAAGGACTGGTGGCTCTGTGGCACTTTGAAGGATGCTTGGCAGCGTATCTGCACAGGAGAAGCCACACTGTGGTTTATGATGCAAATTACCCCAGACAGATGTTGCTACTTACACTGATCTCTGCTGCGCACTGTAGCTTCTCCTCCCTGCCAAGTGGGGCTCATGCRGGGCACAGGGACCTGCACCCTGGCTGGCAAGCAGTAGCACACTTCCTGGAGGGAGTTTTGTCAAGAGTCTCCCTTCTTATCTTATGGAGGGCTGTAGTTTTCAGAACTGAGGATGCATTTATTTTTTCTTCCACAAAGTGGAAACACCAGACTGATTCTGTTTATCCAATTTAGGGAGTAACCACCGAGATGGGAAAAGGACAAAGAATTTCCTCCCAAACCTAAGAAGAAATAACCTTTGTATAAAGTGCTTTGGCCAACAGTTTGAAGTCTACACAAATTGTTTCATTCAGAGTGAGAATGACATGTATAACCCAGTCCTCAACCTATCCCCCAACCTGCAACAAAGGTAACAGAATCAACAGACAAGGACCAGCCTGCAGGGTAGCAAATGGCTTCTCCTCCAAAATGGGCAAATCTGAATATCCCATACATCTCAAATACTGAAAAAGATCTCAGATTCATGCTCCCAATCAGAATGATTGCATGGTTGCACCTGCAGAGATAACCAGCAGTAAATAAAGAAGCATTCCATAAACAACCAAATCCATAACCAGTAAGTTATAATATTTTTTTTTATTCATGTTAGAATTTCTATCAGTGTTTGAACATTAATATTTAGAGAGTTTGTACAATTTCCATTCAAAGCTTAAAATGAGAACCACACTAGATCACAAATGGTAACTAAAACACAGTTCAGAATTGTATGAATATTCACACTCTCTTTCTCTCTTAACACTGTTAAACACTTTCTTTTCTCCAGGGGGTTTACAAGGAAAAGTGTGCACTGTAATTGTATCTCAGCAGTGTTCCAAAACATAATGGTATCATCATTACATATAAACTCTTTAAAAATATACTTCTGTCAAAAGACTTGATGACTACTATGTACACTACAAAAATAAATTTTCATATAAATAAATTATATGGCATAATTTTATCTTTGTAACTGAAATGACACAAACCCACTCCTACCAAACAGGCAGGCAATGAGACCCAGTTTGAATATTTTTTTTCCTTTTAACTCCTTACACTAAAAGCTACAACAAGTCCATAATGTAAATGTTATATACTCTTTCCTATTTAACATTAGTAAGCAYTCTATACAAATAAAAATCCATTAAACAGTAAAAACATAACTGTAATAGTGTTTCCAATAGAAATAAAATCCCTGCATTTTGTTTGTTATAAACTGGCATGACAAATACTGTAAGAAAAACATTCTTATGGTACAAAAATATAAATATCACCCATGATTAAAAAAGTTAAGAAACAAACCCAAAACAAAACAAATGTTGCCAGCCACTGAGTTCTCCCCTTGCCAATGTGACTATCGAAGAAGAAGGTCTACATTGTGCACGAAGCAGCAGAYAGCTCACCCACACACAAGCACGCAGGAAAACTTGGGCAGGGGCAGGTGGGAGATACTGCAGCTTGCCCTGGGCCCCTTCCCTCCCCAGGAAGAGCAGGAAGCAAGGCAGCCTGCGGCACAAAGTGGTGCCAGTGGGAGCCCTGCCAACCTCTGACACGCGAGCGCACCAGCTCGCTGGTTGAAGGCAGCTTCCACTTAGTATCATACAGGTTTGTTTGTATGATCTGAGATTACTATGCTGCTAATGCTAAATTGGGGCTCCATATCTTTTTGTCACCGAGAGTTTTCACCTTAGACAGTGAACTGGACCAGTAGGCAGTTGCGACACTAACCCTTGGTGTGCACAGAAACAGTAGCTTATGTATCACGGAACAACACCAGGCTCTCGCCACCTGCTCTTCGAGCGTTCACATTGGAGATCTGTAAACAAGTGCCTCTTATCAAAGTGTTTTCAAGTGAGCAAAAAAGGCATGGAAATTTGTGCATTCTAATTATCCCCATTCGTTTTGCTGGCAAGGTCTGTGGGCAAAGATAAAACTCCCTGAAGCCACTGGAGAAAAACACTTTCCCATCAAAGAATTGGCCACTGCTGTTCAGGTATATATAAGGAAAAGCCCCACCTCTGCTGTGTTCAGAAACTGAATACTGGTTTTGTTTGGCTCTGAATACTAAATTGATCATCTACCTGCTCTAAAAAAAACAGCTTGGTGAAGGGCAGAAAAAAGATGAAAAAAGGAGACAGAGATAATGAAAACTTGTGTTGCATTATTTTAAATTAAGGTACTTTGTTCCTAGGGTTTGTTTCCAACTGGAACACAGATTGTAGTGTTTTTCCAGACCCTTCACCTGCAGCAATCCCCTTTTAGTTTAAAAATAATAGTACAAAAAGCTAAATTAGTTTCGCAAAGAGATCCCAGTTTAGCTGTTATAATTAAAAGTGCCAATGCAGCATGGGAAAACACAAACAATAGAGAAAAGAACTACTCAGGCCKTACATGTCATTACCGTCCTGGCCCACCAGAAAGCCATTTATATTTAAAATTGAATATACTTTTCCTTTTAGTCCTTCCATTTGATTTGTATCACTTACTATTAACTCCTTCCTGCCATGCAAATAAGGTGACCAAAGATGCTTTCAATGCTGTAATGACTCCGCTAAGCTGTGGCTCACCATCAMACAATTCATTATCCAGCTTCTAATGCCATTCACAATTAACAGTATCAAAATAAGGCAGATGCTCATTGTATTTCTATAACCACCAGCACCTCCCAATATCCAGCACCTTTGGAAATGAAAAAATAATGGTTATAGCACTTGCACTTACCTGGCATGTTTTGCAAGGAAAAAAAAAAAAGCAAAGCACTATATGAACAGTAATTAAGCCTCACAACATTCCTGGGAGGTAGGTAAGTGTAATTATAACCATTTTACAGAATGAGAAACTGAGGCATGGGGCAGTTAAGTGACTTGACCAAAGTCCTGTGAACCAAGTCATTAAGGGTTTGGRAACTGAAACATAATTCCAAACCTCAACTCCCTGTCTTCTCTAGTATCTTAGTTGGGCCTTTGATGATGGCAGTCTATAGCTGTATATCTTGGTAAACAACAACAGAGTTTTCACTAGTGCCTACTAACAGGGAAAGCCAGACTCACATCAGCATCAGTGGGTTTCTAAGCCCACCAAGTGTTAACATACAGTAAAAGAGAAACTACAGTACACCAGGAACATGCATACAAARGCATGCACATTTCCAGATGCACACTTGGACACATACAGCAAAACAAAACCTGCACATAGCTAAGTCTATTTAAGTCTCCCAGATTAACTTGCTTTTCTTCATATTTGCTTATTTTAAAAATTACCACGCATAGCGTGTTTGAAAGTTAACAGTAACATTTCATACTACCACAGGGTTGTGATACGCAAATTTAAAATATTTTAAACAGACATGTACCTTWAAAAAATCCTATTACATAAGCAATATTTGCATAGAATTATACAAGTAAATTATAAAATATTTAAGCAGCAGCAACTTATGCTGAAATTTAGAACTAGATTAAGCTTAGTTGTGGCACAGATATCAATGTACAAAAAGTACAAAGAGCACACAATATTGTCCCCATTCTATTGCCCAAAGGCAAATTACTCCAGATTATACTACTTTACATTGTTCTTTTGTATATTACATATGTGTACATCTTTTAAATACTTAAAAGAAATATTTAACAAAATAATACAATAGGTTACAGTAACAGTGAACTGTTGTCCTGATGCAGCATGTCCTTTTCTACAACTTCAAGCAGTTCTTCTCTTCAAGCTGTTCTGGAATACAGTTTTCCATCTTTGGCCTCTTCTTTGCTTCAGTTATTATGCTGTACAAATAAGGAGAGAAAAGAAAGCAAACATTCACTAAATTTCAAGAAAAACAAACAAATCAAACTAAGCCAAATAAATTCATGATTCCTGTGGTTAGAGTTCGCAGTCAGGAAATGCTGGCTCTGCTTTCATCTCAGTCATTAATTTCCTGGTGAAGAAATACTGATACTGGTTTAAAAAAATGTAGATGCTTTAATTTCTAAGTTCCCAGTTTTAGATACCTGTGACAAATTYGGTCAAAACCAATGAAGAGTTGGAGGAGAAGCATGTGCTACACTGAATACTGAGCTTATTTAAGAGTCTCATATTACCATACACTTCAGCTTGAAAAAGCTAAGCCCAAGTATTTCCTTATTCTGTGGATACTATTATTTCTAGACTGCAAGGCTAAAGGCATTCGTTTCTATTTATTCTTTGGGATGTTTGGAGAGACATTTTATAATTCAGAAAGTGGYTTCATTTTGAATTGTCATAAGAATTCTGATTGAAACTCTGTGTGTGTGCATTCACATGCATGCACAGGTACATGCAAAATATTCTAGAATCAAAATAAAATCACTTGCTCTGCTCAAACTGGTGTCTGTCACTGAAAAGCTCAGACAAGCATAGAGAAAAAAACAGCAATCCACAGATAAGTAACTATTTTAACGCCTTCTTTTTCCCCTGCAAGAAGAGAACATTGTAAAAATARTGAGAAATAGTTTTTCAGGTAAGAGCCCCGAGAAGTTTTCAGTGTAAAAACTCAATGGGCAGCTCTGTCCTGTGCAAACCTGCAACAGCCACTGCAGCTGCCCCTCGCAAGGCAGAGGTGGCTCAGACAGCTCCAGTGTATGAGGTCACCRAAGGCCCCCACAAAGATCAAGGGACACCCTGCTAAGCAGCACTGCACTAGGCATGGGAAGACTTCCCACTTCTCACTTGGCTCATCTTCCAGAAGGATTCAGTCCTCATTACGGACTTCAAATTCTTTCATGAACTATTTTATTCAGGAGATGACAATTCCTGAAGTAGCCAGCAATTTTATACTCTCCTAGGCAATGTCATTTTATACAAGGTTTTAGAGCATGCCTGGTTCAGAGATCGGAAGACAGGACTTAAGCAATGGTAAATGCAGTCACACAGCTCTGAAGATGTTACCCAACATCTCTGCTTCATTTTCCTCATCTGGCAAACTGGGATTGTATGATGTACTTACCTATTTTGCAAGGCTCTTTGAAGTAGTTCATATCTGAATGCACTGTGCCTTCCCAGTGTTGGGAAGCACTACCTTAGTCAGCCTTATGTCTAGTGCAAAACGTACTATATTCATAGTTAGCAGATTTAAGGCGATCACTGTGACCTCTAAGTAGTGCTATCTATGAAAAGGTACCTCTGAGAAACTTCACTTTTCCTCTTTCTTTTTATCATGCCATTGGCTGACACAAAGCCTGCRGTTACACGGGACACTCCTACCTTATTGTGAGCTGTTGCCAGGTGTCCTTTCCTCACATTCAACATCTTGCAGTTCTATGACCTCTACTTTAGAATTTCTTCTTTCACACCTCACATTAAAAGGCACATGGGGGTCCTCAAAGGGCGCGTGGCCAGCTTCGTGGTGTCCCTCGTAGGCTGGAAAGCTGGCTCCCCGGGAGCTGTGGCTGTGCAGGGCAGGGTGCACAGCCACAGTGACCGAGGCCGAGGCAGTCACGGTGGTGATGGGCTGGCAGTAGGCTGCTCCCGCAGCGCCCGCCGCCCCGAAGGCCGGGCTTCTCACGCCGTGGGAATGAGCCTTGTGGCCCACGCGGTCCCTGTGGCCKGGTCCCGGCTGCCCTTCCGTGGAAATTTCAAAAGCGTCCCTGCGAGGGCGGTAAGGAGGTGGCCGGGGCCCTTCCCTGGCTTCCCGCTTGGGCTGTCTGCCCTGGTGCCACKGCTGCTGCGTGCTGGGCTCTGGGTTGGGCTGCAGCCTGGGACTCGGCTGGTGCCGCGCTTCCGGCTGAACCACCTGAGAGAGACACACAGGGTTACAGCGCTGACAAAGCCAAGCAAACAAATACTGTGCTTGCTTATATTTGATGCTGAGAATAACTATAATAATGCTSTGACTCCACAAAGGGAATGTTGGGGAATCTGATAATTGATTTTTCCATGGTTTTTGTCTGAAGTTATTAAAACCTGGAAAGCATACATTCAGAAAAACACAGGGTGACAGCTGAAAACATTATTGTAAGCTTCCTACATGCTGGTCCATCTTTTCAAAGAGATGGGTGACAAGCACTTGATCTTAACTCAACAAGCAGAATTGCAGGCATTTGGAAAAGGCTATTCCATGCAGGGAACACACAGAGGATGTTAGTAGGGTAGTTTGTATAGACTGTAGGAATCTGTTTTCTGATTTCCATAAAGAGCGTGAAGCACAGCAGCTACATCAGTCAATAAACCGTGACCAACTTCAAATGTGGCTGTGCTTGTACCTATTTCTAGGCCTCTGCTGAACAAAACCAGATCCACATTGCAGCTCAGCATGCAGCATCAGCAGGGGCAGGAGACAGAGCTTTTTCATTTTCCTTTGAAATAGCAATTATGCCAACCCATGCAGCAAGACGCAACAAGGCCCAAGATTTGGCACAACACTTAAACTACTTTTTTCTGGCTCTGATCTTTCTCCCAAAATGTGCTGTCAYAGAGAGGTATGTGATAGTGATCCACAAGGAGCTCTGTGAAAGAGGTTGGGGGCTTGTAATCTCTCCTCCTTCTCGCTCTGAAAACTGTCATCAAACAGACTGAGAGCTCTCTCTTGTGGCTGGTGCCAATGTGGGATGCAATAGCAATTACCCATGCCAAAGGCCCTGCTTTTGTACCACCACTTTACCCCCAGCTCAATTCTAAAGGAGACAATTAGCAAAACCTTCATTCCCTGCWAACATGTTTTGGCACAAAGCCACAAAGCACAACTAGTCAGAAAGAGTTTTCCACAAAAATAAATAGATTTTTTTAAAAACCMAAAAAAACAAAACACACACACAMAMAAAAAAAAACTTCTTTCCCTCCTGCTGGTCCATATGAAAGCTACTTACAGTGGATCTTGCAAAGAGAGGATTCTCAGTCGCCTCCACTATTACTTGATGGACCGGTGCCCCAGGGCCTCGCGCGGCCTCGTACTGGTGCAGCTCTTCACTGATGCCGGACACCGTGGTCTGGGAGCTGTACTCSGAATCAGAGGAATCCGAAGCATTGTTTGTGTGCCCAGGTGGCAGTGCAAACCTCACGGTGCCAGGGGGCGGCTCAGGAGATGGTGTGGGCAATCTGTCCTGTCCGTTGGCTGGAGAAACCTGATGGCAGCAGGGATTTCGGTCACATTCAGCTAGCTTTACCCTTTTAATCACTAGTGCTTTTCTTCGTATTTGCTTATTTTAAAAATTACCACACATAGCGGGCTTGAAAGTTAACAGTAACATTTCATACTACCACRGGGTTGTGATACGCAAATTTAAAACACTTTAAACAGATATGTAACTTTAAATAATCCTATTACATAAGCAATATTTGCATAGAATTATACAAGTAAATTATAAAATATTTAAGCAGCAGCAACTTATGCTGAAACTTAGAACTAGATTAAGCTTAGTTGTGGCACAGATATCAATGTACAAAAAGTACAAAGTGTAAAAAGAAAAAACAATGTTCTGCCAAATACACCCTGCCATGCCACAACAACCTTTAGCAGCAGTTTTCTGATGAACATAGATACTGAAAAAAATTAACAGAAGTATAAAAGATATGACCTCCATCTGCAGATATGTATGTAAACAAGACTACACAGATTCTTCTGGGTTATCATTGTCTCAGGAAGAGCATGGATGTGCTTATCTGCATGCACTTGCACTTGTAAATATAAAAATAAAAACAATACGTGGGCTCCCCTCCCCCTTCAGCAAGCTTTGGTAGTGATTTCATAAAAATCACATCAGTGGGTTGGGTACAGTGTTACTCAGTGTCTATTTGCAAAGAGAGATGGATACRCAGCAATATATTTGGTAATAATACACACATACACATTGTTTGAGTAAGAGACAGCTCTTGTGTATTGTTAGGAATTAAGAGTTTACACACTGTTGTCAAAACTGTTTTACTAATATTAAAAGAATCCAAACACTTCTGAAATATRCCAGTGCTGAACACATACCTTGTGTTTTATTCTGTGCACACACATATRTACATGTGAAACACGGCACACTGATTCTACTGACATGGGATAAAGATAACCCCATGTAACACAGTAATTGTATTAACTACAGAGTAAGGTAATAAATGATCAACCACCAAATATAAAGTTGGTATCTGTTAATCCTGTAGTCTGGACTTGGACTTTGTACTATAAAGTCATCAACATCTAAGTGAAGCCTTCCTCACATCAAAAATCCTAGTTGAGGCAGGAGASTGCTGCAGGGAGAGGTGACTGGACAGTGGAGACCTTCTGGCAGACCAATCATGGTTATCAAGGTGTGGTCTTTGGACCACCACTGTGTGTGTTGGTCCACACAGGCCTTCCTGGTGGTCTGCTCAGTTAAACACTTTGAGGAATGCAACACAGCCAGTGAGGTAGGAAAGTAGAAGGTATGTGTATAAAACAAACTATCTTTTGCAAAAAAAAGGAGGGAAATCCTTATTTTACAAACTTGTTTGCATATCACATTATGCTAGTAGAATAAAAAACACTATCAGATTTGCTTATTGYGACCTCTAAAACAAGACTTATTAAAAAAACTTTAAACATAGACCAGTATCAACAACATCATGAACAGCACTTTCARTAAAAATTTGTAAAAATGCCTGAGAGCAAGAAACTTAATCCAAGAAAAATTTAAGAATACTTTCTAAAAACAGGGGGTGATTGAGGGGGACAGCGGTGCAGGCGTATTATTTTTTCTGTTCACCATTCATTTTACTGACCTCAGGGTATGGTCCAAAGAATGAGAGAAGAACAGGAAGCAGCACCAATCCATTGAGAACTCCCAGAATGGTTAGGATTGCCAAAACAGCAAAGAAATACCTGAAGTACAGTTTAAATGGTTTGGGGGAGAGAATAGCCACTGTTAGAAACAAGGGATTACAAATTACTCCTACTTATGTTAAAATAATACAGATACTAAATTAACTCTATTACTAACATCAAAGGAAACAATTATATCACTTTCCATATAAGATATAGGGTTTTTTTTACCTTTTGAATTAGAGAAGCTACATTCCCCAAAGTGTTAGTTCAGAAAGGAAAGAAAAAAAATTGCATTTGTTAATTTCCTAGAATCTGGAAGCATGTAATGTTATTTATGAATGTGTTACACAAACACAAAAATATGGAATGTGCAGGGAATGGCCGAATGGATTGAAAGCACAAATACAATGAAAAGGGGCCCCCATTAGTGAAAACCCAGCAGAAGCAAACAAATGAAGTGAAGGGTGTAGAATTTAAACAATTTAGTGTAGAAGGAAAAGAAGCCCTCTTCTGCCAGCAGCTAATCCACTGTGAAATGCTTCTGCAACTTACAGCAGAATGTCTAATTAAATCTACAGTATATCAGGTAAGGGTTTCCCTGCCGTTCATTAATCAAACTTAACGCCTAGAATTCTGTGAGTTCCAGTTTTACCAAATAGCTTGAATTGCAACTCTTTTACAACACAGGAACCCGCTTTCTGCAAAGAAAATGCCCATTCTATAGTAAGCTTTAGCATTGTACTGAGTAAGAGCGCTCCACAATGGCAGAGCTGCATTGCGGGCTAATCTTTTGTTGAACAATTTAGCATCTCTGAATACTCTTGTTTTGCGTCAGCCAATTCAAACATAAAGGCTGAAACACTATGGAAGAAGAGAAAAGTGCACAAGTAGTTGTCCTTTCCCACCACTGAGGGCTAAGGTCTGGGATCCTTCATGAATACCAAGGTAAACCTGTCAGTTAAAGGAAAGTCTTGCTAGTTGGTATTCGCACAGCTGGGGCTCAGACTAAACTTAAGGCTGCATTGTAACTAATGATTTCAAGGACTCRGTCCTGGTAAATTCCTTGAGGAGAAGGCAAAGGAGAAGAACAGAGGGGAAGTTTGCTACTAATGGGTCTGCTGATTACATTGTCTAGCTGGCAACAAACTTTACTGCCTCCCTGCTTCCACATCTGATCAAATATATCAGACTCCTGTAAAACTATAAATATCCTGCTATTGTAAACATTTGGGAATTTCTGATCTGCRTTAACAAAAATCAGCAAGCCAATCTCCTCTACTAACATAAACCRCCAGAACTTTAAACTGGGACACAGATCAACAACAGTCATTAAAAACATTTGCATCTCATCCATCTAATGTTAGAATAAACAGGAGGATTATAGCTTTGACCAGTTGGTGCATACAGTGTCTGGTAATTTACTTAATCTTCCACATTGCTGGACTAATCTGTCGCTTTCCGGAAGTTTAGGAACTTCTTCGCCCACTCTAACAATRCTCAGGCTCCCCACAGTTTATTTTATTGTATTTTTTAAACACAGCAAACTGAAGGGAGATTGTGCTATAAAATCAGAAACTGATGGCCAAAAAAAGTAAAACAACATAAGTTGAAAAGTTGAAAGGCTCATTTTATAAACTGAGAGCACATCCAATCCAAATTTGGTGTGAAGGGCTGCTACAATCTTCCATTTGCTATGACACAAAAATGTGAGCCAAAATGCTGCTAAGTGGGAAACTAGCACACCAGAAATGTASCTCTGTAAATTTAGGTTAAATCTGTCAGTAACCTGTAAGTCAAAAAGTTCCAACCCTTACAAAACCAGGTCCTAAAAGAATAATTCTACTTCTTCAATACCAATACAATGAAGTAAAAAGAGTTATTTAGGGGGGGAAATTCTATTTCAGGGCATGGAGTATCTGGATTATAGTAATAATCTTCATGCAGGTTTCATGAGATCTAACTGCAAACTGCCTGCTTTCTTAAAATATCTTTCATACATAAACAAAAAGCCTGATGAGATTTAGCAGTCATTCTCTCAGTTCCTGCCCCTGACATTTTGTTGTTCTTGTTGTCAAATGGATGTCAGTGAAATCTAGTCATCTATCYAGCTTATGTCTACCTAAGCAGTTAAGCCATCTTTCAGAGCATTTTTATTTGGCCCAGTTCAACCTCAGTTCCATTTTAGGRCTTGGATTATTTTTTTGTGTGCGTGTGCTGTAGTTTACCACAAAGAGCCTGTGTTACTTCTAAGATTAGCCACTTTGCAGAACTCCACAGGTTGTTTGGAATAGAAGAGGATCTGTTTCATTGCACTTCTCAAATTCCCCTCAAGAAAAGACTTGCTTTCCTCTATGCTTGACGAACTCCCATTCTTAATTATATTCACAAGGAACAGCCTGCTTGTAGTTCTAAACAGAAGGACCTTTAGGCTTTGCTGTACAAAATTTTAGTATGAAATTCTGTGTTGGTATTTATGGTTCCCCAGCTACCAAACAGGGCTTTCTTCCCTTAACTTCCCCCATCCCTTTTCTTCATTATGTAAAACCCACATAAGGATAAAAGGGGAAGGCCCTGAGAGAGTCACTTGCAGCACAGTTGAATGTTTGTAGGTTCACGTGTCCTTTGCATACAAATTCTTGTGCATACAAGAAGTCTGGAGGACCTCAAGGCTAAAGGTCAGATGCAGCTAATACTGGACAATACAAGAAGCTTTGAACTAATTCAAACCCAGAATTAGCAAACTTTCTAAAGAGTGACATTTTTGTGTTCYTTCATGCTAAGTGTCAGATTTTCCTGGAACAGATTTTAATGTCAGCAATGGAAACACYACCATGTCTAGCAAGTAACAAGGAGTTAATAAAACAGAGGGAAAGCAGGACCATGATGTAAGCATACTTGACACACCATGCATAGTAATAAAATGACAGAATCACTGAAGTGAATAAAAATTAAAAGCACACTTATTTTTATTTTTGAAAGAAAGTTGAAACACAAAAATACTTTACCTGACAATAAAATCAAACTCTGATCCTGCAAGCATTAACACCCCAAGCAGAGTGGACACAGCCCCATCCAGCACTGGTGCAAACATGTGTTCCAACGCAAGGACAGCCCGATGGTTCCTGTCTCCTATGGCAGTTAAAAACGCCTGTAAAACAAAGAAATCCATTTACTTAGGCAGATGTATACAACCTTCCAAACAGCCTCTCTCCTAGCATACACAGTTTTCCATCAGTTAATTACTCCAAACTACAGTTTATCAGAGTTATCTCTAACCCTTGAGAAAAGGCCTGATCCTGCAGTTATATCACATAGCAGCTGCTGAAGTCYCACTACCAGAGTAAGCACTGATGACAGAGCCAGACCATAATAATTCTGGAAGCAATGCCTACTTGCAACAGTAGCCTTTTGTCTCTGGATTTGCTTATTTCCGCCTGAAAAGAATTAATGCAATGGTGAAAGCACTTCAGGTGTGAGTATTACAGGGCTACTCCTCTCTTTCTTGTGGGTTCATGGTTTCTGTGACTTTTTCAACATTTGCATTTCACTCAAAAAAAGGAAAAGATTTTGAGACTTTTAGTACTTCAAAACTAGATCAGTTCTAGACATACAAAATTATCCTAGGAATAATGCTGAACATGGTAGTGCCTGAGCAACAATAGCACCGGTGAACTGCCTTCATCCCTGCAACTCCTTCTGAATAAACTCTATCAAGAACATGCAAATGCTGGTGTTTGTTAGGAATTTTTCTATTCCATGTATGAATTAATTGTTTAAGAAAACATGAACCTAACTGATCTTCTTACTGTGATTTGTAAGGGCTCTCTTTGRTTAATTTCCTACTGGCTATTAAGGTATGTGCTGAAGTAGCTATCTTTCTCACAGTCCTGGGATTCAAGTCTCTCTTCTCTAGAACTACAAAAAAAAAAACAAGGTCAGAATTCACAAGCAATAGCAGAAAACTGACCCAAAAGTGTATTGTGAATCACTCTTTAACATAATTAAATTCTGYATTAAAAGTTCCAGCACTGCCTTTTTTTGTTTATACAACACTGATTTGACTATTTTTATGTTGCAAAGCTTTTATCTCCAGTGTTAATGTGAGAAAACCATTATTTTCAGTTTGCTTGGCMTTTTTCCTTCAGGTACAGGTAACCCGTAAAGTCCTGTAAATTAAACTAGTTTCTACCCATCTAGAAACAACTGTTTACTCCATTTTTCGTGTTTTAAATCTTCTACACTAAGAAGCTGTCAATTCTTTCTTCCTCTTCTACACCATTAGTTTCTAACACTTCCCAAACTATTCTAAGTCCTAGCAAGCTTGCCTACTTCCAAAAGAATATCTATCTGTAGCAGCGGGGAAAAAAAAGATGTCATCACTTGAGGGATCCAATTGCTCTTCTTTAACCTTACCCTAATTCCACTGCGTTTTTCCTCAAGATGATGCTTTTCATTTAGAGTGACTTTGTGTGCCCTAACTCTGTACATCATCTAAACCACTAGATAAACAGCAGAAAAATATTTTCCTACAGGCTGCACGTTTGTGCCCACTATTATTAGCCAATGGTTTCTGAAAAGTTGCAGATTTCACAAATGGAACACTAATTCAAACATGTTCACATTCAAGAAGTCCAGAAATACCAAATGACACAATATCTGATTTTGGAAAACTCCTCTGAAGAATTATCTTTTGCAAGATAGAGAATCTACATGCTGGAGGCAACAAAAAGTGGTGTAACACTGATGCAACAACAGTGAGGCTTCAGACAAGGATCATAAGAGTCTGGACTGAAGCAAGATGATGTAAGATCCCTGTTTTCTCTACATAATTGCATCAATCAGACAAAAAGGTATCACAGCTAATGTATCCTCACTTGTCTCCTGGGAGACTGACTCAATGGTTAGGAACTACCTCATCAAGGTCAACTCTGTTCCATTGAGACAAACAGAAAGGTACACAAAACTGTGACAATTTTCCTTCTGAGAATCATGTCACTGACAAGAAACTGTAAGAATTTGCGATCTGAACATTGCCATCATTTTACTTTAAAATGGTTTTAAAATGCTTCTTGATTTTACGTACCAAAGCAACATGAACAGTGAATTCCACACCAATGCCAACAGAAGCAATCAGGATAACCACAGGCACTGCACTCAGCTTTATTCCAATTAGACCCATCATGCCAAACAGCTCCACAGTCATCAGAGCCAGCACCACCACCTAGATGATTTCAAACATCTGTTAGTATCTTCTTTTACTCCAGACAGTGAGGAGAAAGACATTTCAAAATAACATGGTTACCATAGGACACATTCCTCAAAGCCATCATATATTCCTGAAGACAARCTGCTTTTAGTTGTTTCATTTTTCTCAGTGGCAATGAATGCTGAATAGCCAGTCTAAATTACACTCTAAGAACCAGTTAAAACACGAAGCTCTAGYTTTGTATTGGYTACAATCCATCAGTGAGTTGAAAAGCCATTTGTTCCTCCTTATCACAGATACTCCCAACAGGTACATTTTTGGTTTTCACCCATCTTTCAGACAATCCTTCCAGAAAAAGTACCTCTCAATTACATGTATTTGAACTCTCTTTTGTATGACTGCAAATATAAGTGAGGRTGTCTAAAGCACAGAAGAAAGTGAATGCCRTAATCAGCTGATGAGTCTCAGGTTRCAGAGGGCCTCTGAGCTTTTAAGGTATTTGGGGGGATTGACATGGACAAAGTGAACAGTTAAATATAAGAGGAAGCTTTTATTTTTCTTTCATCTACCTTGTAAAAAAACTGAGGAAAAGGGAGGGGAGGAAATCTGGAGAACCAACTTTAAACGTAGCTAAAGCCAAGCAGGAAAAAAAAAAAATAGACACACTTATAAAAGCAATGGTGGACTCTGAAAATAAAYGCCTTTTCCAAAGGAAAAAAGTATGCACTACAATAAATGAATTTATAAGCTAATGAATCAAACATAAYAACATAAATTGCTTGATAAGGTGCTATGAAAAATATTCTAGACTAAACATTTACCTTTTAACATACCTGTCATATAAATGTACATTACAAAAACTAGTAACTGTTTTATGCTTTTCTACTTCTGGCATTTTATAAACCATATGATAGTTTATGGAATTTAAACATAGGAACATCATCATTCAATTTAACTTAAATGTTTACTGAGAGGCTTATGGTGCCTTGCAGAAAGCATGGAGGAGTATTCTCTGCAGTTTTATGCTCTTTCYCCTTGATAGCTCAGTTACAGGCTTTCCAAAGTGCATACTGCAGAATGTAAAAATTTCAGTTTTTTCCAAAAAGATTGCATTCAGAAATGGCTGGGAAATTTTACAGACAAGCTAGTCATAAGCAACTGCCTTGAAAAATAACTATGTGTGAGAAAAGAAGAGAAGGAATACAGAATTAGAAATTGTTTTAATAAAGCTCTTAATTTTCCTCTGTGTCTCTATTTTTTAYTTTAGTGTGCATTTGGGCAAGGGTAAAAGTTTATGTACCTTTCTTAGAAACCTTTAAACCTGCAAAAAAGGTGGCCAGGAGATTAAGGTTATTAAGGTTTGTACCTTCAGCATGAACCCTACCCCCTCAAGTTGAACAAATATATAATGAATGATGCAATATACATACTCCACCAGAGGCCCAGACATAAACAAAACCTTCCCGACTACAGCAAGAGCTATGCTGAAAGGAATTTGACTTCAACAAAGACCCTTATAACAAACTTACAATGATCCCAGCTGTCCAGGGGTTTAGGAGGAAGAGGGCACACACCAGAAACGTGCAAGCCAAAACCACGCTAATGGATAAGAGGAGCCAGTGACGAAGTCCAATGTACTGCTCCCAGAACAGGAATGGGTAACCATTTGGGTAGCTGGAGATCCCCAGGCTGCTGTAGTTATTACAGATAGCTCTCACTTTCTCAATAGCCTCCACAAAGTCAGAAGTTTCTCGCAATCCATTGAGGTAGAAAGGAAACTGAGCATATTCTATGGGCTCGGCTGCTGGAACTAGGAAAAGGACAGGAGCGTTAAAGTGTGTTTTTGGGAAGAAGATGATACACAGAGACCAGGGTTAGCAAAACATTTTATTCTTCACAGCAAAATGCATAAAAGGTGGAGAATTTAAATTTCACTTGTTCAGAATGAATTATAGCTTTAAAACTCTCCAATTAATAGAAACGGGAAACAGTACTTGAGACTGCTATATTTATTCATGTAGTGTAATGGGATGAACACAGCCTACACCAAGTTCTCTAACTGTTATATATAATTTATTTTTCCATCCATGTATTTAATCTTGATCAGTGTTATAGTGCTTTTTACTGAATAGCTTGTCAAAAATCCCTAACTGCAACATAAGAGTAGACAATCACATAATTTAAAAATTTTATCCAAATGCTCCTCTTTTATGCAAGTTCTTTGAAATTGAAGGTCATTTCCCTGAGATCAACTGAGATCCACTGACACAAAACTAGAGAAAAATCAGGCTTGAGCAGGTTGGGTTTTTTTTTAAGATTTCCATCAATTATTTGGAAATGCAGATGCAGAAATCCACATTCTGATGGAAATTGGTAGAGAAAAAACCCCCATAATATAAAAGTAATGGCTTACAGAGGAAATACATAACTTTTTGTCCTTGAATAATTTGACAAACCAACACTTTCCATACTTATTTTGAGTGTAATGCAAGGTCTACTCTATGACTAGAAAAGGCTTCTACAACAAGCCTTGGTTACAGCCACTGTGTACTCCAAACCCTGCAGCTTCATTCAGTTGACTTGCTTAACATGATTTGCCCTATTATAATCTCAACTATAAATTTTCATTAAGACAAAACTTGGCTGACTGCCACAAAGCTCTAGGGTTTGGATACACTGAGGCATGGTTATCCAACCACATTTTCAAGTGCACCAGTTGTCCCCTATATGCCCTCTCCCCTTCCCTACTGGTGTCCAACCAGCAACCCTCCCAATGAATTGAGAGCTGAAGCAAAGCCAGCTGGTACTGGTGCCAGGAGAACAGTGAGCAGTGTGAAGTGGGACCTCTCCCCTCGTCGCTCTAGCTCTTGTACCATACCAGTGCAGCAGTTACGAGTTACTTTGGTGAAAGTTTCTTAGGTATAAATAATTGAGAATAACCATGATAGAATTTCAGTAATGAAATTTCAGAATAACTTCAGGCAGGAATTTCATTAAATGCCCAGGTTTCTCACAAAAACAGAACTATCAGGTAACACTTGAAAAAGCAATGCTTACTATAAATTTTTAGAGCTTTAAACTATTGCATAACTCATTATTCAACATGATAAAACCCTGCAACGGTGTCACAGTTGCAGCGGTGCTTGGATCTCCTATGACTACAGCACAACACAATGTATCCTCCTGCTTATGCTTCTGAGCCCTGTGCAGCATCAGGGGTTACTGGGGCTTGAAGGAAGGAGTGGGGGCACTCACGTCAACTGTGCAGGAGGCTAAGATGAAATGCTACTTACTCCTCAGCCGTGTTTCTGGCATGTAGTCTGCTTTGTCGTGGACCCACTCCGGGCGGTGCGGGCGGATGTTGGCTTGCGAGGCAGCGTAGGCCACGGGGTCGTTGCTAACCCAGGCTGTCAGGTAGATGTAGAAAGCATTTGGGTTAATGATTCCATCCGCATCCACCAGACGCTGTTTAGTCAACTGCAAAATGGAAAAAAATTAGAAGCCRTTCAGGGTAAGTTTTGCTCACAGAGCACTTGCCATAATGCTTTCAGCAAATGGCGTGGCAATGCAACACACGTACAGGAGGGTAAAAGCARGAGGACATGAATTTTCACTTGAAGGGACTTATCAGTAAACTACTGTTTGACACCAAAAACAAAATCTAAGAAAATGCAGTGACAGTGGTTATTTATGAATTAGTGCTCATATAATATTTACAATAACCACTAAATCAACAGATGGTTCCAGAATACACTGAACCAATTAAATCCAAATTCTGAAAGACTGTAGCCAAGAATGAAAAACAACCAAGCTGGAGAAACATATTTAAAGACACGGAAAGAAAACCTGGCAAGAGTCCCTATACATGTCTGTGTGCAGTTAACCTCTGTTGTTAACACTGAAGGAAATGCCACCCAGTAAATGGAGGAGAGCTATAAAAATAAAATAACATCTGTATAAATTTTGCTAACACTTGCCTCCTATGACCTATGTATTCAGAAAATGCCCAGCGTCAAAAAAGCAGACGACTGCCCTGTGTTATTTGGGTCACTGTGGGCAAATGCATCTGTGGGGTAAACAGCAGTGGTATACTTCCAGGGGTCTGTTAGCCAAATCCTGCACAGCTAGAGCTCTGACAGAGGACTCCATGGGTGAAAAGTATTACTGGGGCTTTTTGTTTTGTTTATTTAAAATTCTGGCTCAGCTCCAGTTCCAGGTCTTTTTAATGAAATGAAAAACAACAGTGACAGCAGTTTAAAAAAAAAAAAAAAAGTTGGATTCCAAGGATCTGGATTCAATTAGTCCACAGGATATGCAACAACTGTATGTCTTCAAGCTGTCTCTGGAACTGCACAGTACAGCGCTCAACCCCTGTGGGTGCACCACACTTTTCTCCCTCCCAGGCACAGGAAATTATATCAGCAGCTGCAGTCCAATTGCATTTGTTCCACAGTGTACCTGGTACACTCTGCTAAACAAAATCTCACTGAAGGTTTTCTCTTCAACTCCCTTTCTTTGCCTAATTCATTGCTGAAGCTTCATTCAGACCTGACAGCATGCTGCATGTTGCTATACAGCAATGTGTTTCACACACTACAGTAACTTTGAACAATGTACTCTGTAAATCTGTCACCTTTAATGCCAGGAAGAAAAAAGAAAGACAATAAGCAGAACTGCCAAGAAGCTCATTAAAAACACCACTTTTCTGCCTGAAAGCACAGTGAGTTGATGATGACTCTCAGAGAGGAGAAGGTATGTTTTTGCAGAATTTCTTCTTCAGCACTTGAAAACTAATTTTAGTGTAAGGAGTCATTCCTAATGTATTTCCACTTAGAAATGGCTACAGTAAATGCAATCATATGCTGTGGTAACCTTAAGCATATTTTATTTAGTCAGCTCTGACAACTGCCATTTGTAGTTCTACAGCAGTTTAGATGTATTTAGTGATGTTCATACAAGAATATGAAACTGCATTTAATCATTTCAGTCTCCTTCTTCTATAATTCATCAATATATTTTTTTAAATGTTCTACTTTGCATAAATCAGCATGAACAAACCAAATAATTGCAAATGTCCAGCACAGGACTAAACTCCATATACCTATGGATGCACAGAAGTATTTTTCACAACAATCTCCATTGAATCTGAGCACAGGAGCACAAAATGTACATCACCCAGTAACACTCAAGGACTGGCATTTGCCATGTCGATTTGAATACTTTGCAACATAGACCATACTGCATTTGAGGAGTGGCYTCAGCAATGTCAGCAAGGCCATACAAGAAAGGCATAATTCAGACATTCAGCTCCTTGAGTTGGAAAAGAGATACTACAACCTTTGTAGACTTTGCACCTCCCTCCACTCCGGATGACTTGTGCACTGCTGTGTAAACCAGCATGGGCTCTGATACACTACCTGGCTGATGTCAATGGGCTTTGCATGGTTGCCTGTTTGTACCAAGAGTTTGTAAGCCAAAACAGCGTCGTCAGAACCATTTTTATAGTTGTTGTAAGTGATCTTCCCAGTTTCCCAGTCACTGTCAAATGCATCCTGAAGTCCTGAGGAGAGCCAAGGGGAAAACAGAACAAGCAGGTGAATAATCACTCTTATAAAGAAGTTTCAGAAGGAGAAAGAATRATGGTGCTTTTTCATAGCTGAATCAGGAGGAAAATTACTGACACGGTGCCTTCTAAATTTGGGGCTCCACACTGTTAATGTGTGGGAAGTATCAGCTGCATGTCCARTATTTTGCCCAAAGAAAGGCAGGGGAAGCAAGAAAATGCAAGGGAGAAGCCCCAGGAGTCCCCACATTGCGCAGAGCAGCAAAACTGAGCTAGCAAGCTGCMGATGCATTAAGCACTGGCATAAGTGGCTTTCCCTCAAGGGAAACTGAAGATCTTCTCCAAACATTCCACTTGGAGAAGTGTATGGGAAAGAATTATAATCTTGTCTAGAACAGAAAAGGGCTGAGTTCAGCCCTCATTCAGCTCCATCACTTTACAACCAGAAGAGGCATAAGTCTGTTACCTGGAAGGGAAACATTCTCCTTATCTGCCTCACCAAAACCCTGGCTGAGGGCACTGAGCCACGGAGGAGGACACACACCGCTCTCATTACTATTTTGGGCTACTGCAGAGCACTGGGGCAATGGCTTCTACACTATAACCAGAAATTCCACTACAAGGGGGGAGAAAAACACACTCAAACTTTCAACTTCAAACAGCAATTCAACTGCTCCTCAAGCACAGCGTGAGTGAACACGATTTTGTCAATTTGTTCCATCTGTTCAACTTGTGCAGCTAATACAAGTCATGGGATCTGCTGCCAGCACATGTAAAGATCACAGCCAACACCTATTCACTCTCAACTGTTATTTTCCTCCTTGCCACCCTTAAAGGGGGAGGGAATACCTCACAGCAGAAATTTGGATCAGATTTAGTACAGGAAGCCACAGCCCAGTACAAGGAGGCTCTGTGCAAGCAGATGACAAACCGCATGTCCAGGGAAGGGAAGAAAAAGGCTGGGGGAGTGGCGGTGGAATAAATCGTCGACCCACCTCACAGCTGGGCTGAGGAGCTGTAATGAAAACCATCACTGCAGACTGGGTAGGTTAGCTACAGCTGTACTGAGATAAGAGCACTGGAAGAGAAAATGCACCCCGGCTGACACTGCCTCTGGGACAGAATACCCATTCCCATTGACAAACTCATCCTCCCTTCCTTAGAAAACTGCCTCCCATGCTGTCTCGCTAAGCCATGTCAAATCATGTGAAGCCAACAGGCTGAGAAACAAAAAATGAAAGAAGCCTCCCATATCTCTTGTGTGTAGTCCTCTAGCACTGGTCCAGGAGGAATAAAATTTGCCATCAGGTTTTTTGACATCACCAAAGGACTTTGAGTTTCCCTTTGAAAACAGCACTGTTTGCTGGCACCRCAGAGAGGGGAAACATTGGTTAGAGTATGCAAAAATACCAATCCATCTCTTCTGTACCAAGTCCAGCTCCACATCAGTTTCTCACAAAGTGGCCAGGTAAGAGTATTTGGGCTATCATATCAGTGACAAGAAACACAATAACTTTGGAAAGTTAAGAGGATGCTGTCAAAAAAGCACATGGAGAAGAAGGAGATGACCTAAGAACAGCTAACTTCCAGCAAAAGTGTCTCCTTCTGCAGGGGGAGCACATACTCTGCTATGATAGACAGCACGTCAGGGCAGAGCTTTCACATAAACATCCCACCCCTGTCAGGGGGCTCCASAGACACAATAACAAATAAATCCATGGGCATGTGACTTTACGAGTTTGAGGGTGCAAAAAAGGGCATGTGCTTCGAAACACTACTGCAGCAGGTGAAAACTCAGCTCTCTTACATCTCCCCCTGCTCCCCTGTTCTCACAAGTTTGGTCATCCTTCAAACTCTGCTCCCTTTCACACCTTTATTCTTTGGCCAGGTTTAACATTTTATGTTTCAGGTCATTTTGTTACTCACCTTGCTGAAACTGAAAGTCTACAGAAAGAAAATTAAGAAAYTGCTGGCAGTTGTACTTAATTTCTGAAGAATTTCAAACTTTCAATAAGTAAAATTTGCCATTGCACTTTGAAATTTGTAATAGACTTTGCTGCCATCAAAGCAGCAAACATGTTCATAACAATTATTTTAAAAGACATTTAATCTACCATAAATGGGATTACATGTTTCCTGGCAGAAAGATGAAAATACCTTGCTGACCTCTTTCTGCATAAAAGTTATGGAAATTAAGGGAATTTTAAAAACTTTATGTATGGGATTTTTTCACACTAAGCAGTCACTTTTGCTTAGTGCTTCAGAAGAAAGTGACA
Organism: Alauda arvensis; assembly: GCA_902810485.1. NCBI lineage: Eukaryota > Metazoa > Chordata > Aves > Passeriformes > Alaudidae > Alauda > Alauda arvensis. The sequence goes on from CADDXX010000080.1 coordinate 1,512,884, forward strand.
ACAGAAAATTATRTGGGAGTGGGGGTGAGGAAGGAATTCCTACTGACTCATGAGAGCAGCTGCCACCATGAAAAACACCAGATAAGATTTCCCTTTGCAAATACAAGCCTAATTAGAAGCCATCAGGGTATCCAAGCTACCTCATTTACATTTGGTCACGAACAAAAAAAAGTCAACATTTACAGCTTACATGAATAATTAGTGTTACCTTTTCTTCTGTTGCATTTTCAGTAACAGAAAATATGGTAACATTAACAATACTAGAAAGCAAAATACAAGGAATGCCTGAGAAGAGAAGTGCATGAGGCAGAAGACACACTCYACTGCTATTAATGAGGAAGAATGTAAAGCTAGACCAAGGATGACTTCTTGGTAAAAGATGGTTTTGTTCACATGTTGTTGCATCYTTCATTCTGCTGGACAAATGCGTGCATGTCAGAAGGCCATCTTGAGCCATTAACCTCTGGCACTGGATTCACAGTCAAGTCAGCAGGAATTAGCCATGCAGGTCAAAGCTGCTCCTGCTTCGATTATCCTTCCAGCACATAAAACTAGGCCCGTGGAACTGCAYAGGATTCTCCCTGAAGCCAGACTAAACCTGTAGCTTAGTTGTAAAATCTATCTTCATCTTCCCTTCCTTTGACTCCTTCGGCACCACCCACAGCTAATGATCAGGTGTTATTCTGCCTGTTAGACTGGACCTTTAGATAATTCCCCAACTATGACTAGCRCAGCAGCTTTTAGTACAACAGTCTAGCTCCCCCTGTAACATCACTGCCCTGCACCACTTGAAAACATAACATCTTTCTATTAATACATCTCAATATCCTCCTTTACAGCCCCATGAATGCAGTGGGCTCTCTGTGAAGAGARTCCTGCAACTTTACAAAGCAGCTGGGTTGTATTGTGATCCTTTCAGAATAGGTGGGGAGGAGAGGTAAGGAGACAGACTTAAATGCTAACTAATAATCATAATGATTCATTCTAAAGCCATGTGTGATCAAAAGGCCAATCAGTGGCCTATCACAGGGTTGGCATGTCCCATGGACCACAGCAAGTCACTACTGCTTCCTGGAGTCTCCCTGACGATTCTATTACAGCATTTTAGTTCCATGCAGCCTGTCAGCATACCCAGGTACCAGGAATACATACAGCTCCTCTAGTGGAAGAAAAGCAGAGGACAAATAAGGATAGGCTGGCTAATGTGGACTGGAAGGGAAAAGTAACTGTGTGCTGAACTAAGTTCATAGAGTAGGAACACTCCTGCACATGTGGAAAGAACACACTCAAGCATGGACATACAGCATGGGGGACATGCAGGCCCTTGGCCACACAAGCAGTCCTTAGCAGGGAGGGACGCAAAGGATTGATTGCAAAGAGGACAGGGAGGCACCCAAAGTGAAAGAGGTTTGGGAAAGTATGTGGTGTGCCTGACAGAGGGCCACTGGGAATGGGAGTACTCCTRGGAGTAACACCAAGCGGGCTCGCCTCCAGCATTTCACTTTGAGCAGCCTGCACGGGAACAGATCCAAGGGCACCTCCTCCTGACTTTATCGTTGGCAGACTGTGCTGAGGTTGAGCACTAATAAAGCTTCCTGAACACAATCTCAGATTTCCATCTCCTTCACGGGGGAGGCGGCAAATGCGGAAGGGGGGACACCAGATACATTTTTTTCCTACTGTTTTGGAACAGCAGCAAAAAATAACCACAAAAGAAACAAAGTAAACAGCAGAGGTTTAAGAGAATTTGGAAAAGCCTGTAGAAGAACGATTGCTTAGAATTCTAGAAAGTATAGTAATGTTCCAATCCAGCAAACATCYAAGCTATGCTGAATTTTCTTCCTGCCAGTAATGCCTTCCCTTACAGCTCAATATGCTTATGTGAGCAAAATATTTTAAATAAAGCTTCCAGTAAGTAGACKGCAATGAATGGATCCAATGTATTTAAAAACCATTAAAAACTCTCTAAGCTAATAGCTGAAATACTGCTTTGCATTATTTAGCAATGCATTAAACACATGGAAAACCTAATTTTGTGTAGATTTGTCACTTACATGTATCTGCTTTCCTAATACTATTCAACATATTTTATGAAGGAATAAAATACATCAGATACTGGCACTTACCTATATGTTCTCTAAGAATCACTAGCTGCAGTAGTCATTTGTACACAATTAAGTTTAAAATTTACAGTCTCACCAGGTCAGCACTTTTTTTTTTGTTGGGGTTTTTTGGTTTGGTTTTTTTTTTGGATTTTTGGGTTGTTTTGCAAAAATTTTTTTTTTTTTTTTTTGGGGGTATTTTTTTTTTTGGATTTTTGGGTTGTTTTGCAAAAACTTCCTAGAAATTCTCCCAACAAAAAGACATAGGTAGGACTGAAGTAAACCTAGGCAGGAATGTTTGCTGTTAAACTTCCTAAGATGYAACAGTACTTCTTATTTTAAATACAAACCAATTATTTGTCTCAACACGTGTGATTATAGTCTCTTCAATCTTTTCAATTACTTGGTTTCAATATAACTATCATCTTAGTACCCAAAAGGCCATGCCTTCTTTTGTCTTTCCCCACTCTGTTACATTTCAGCACAGAAAAGCAGCACCACAGAAAGGGTGAGTGTAGTTGATTGGAAACCTAGACTATGCAGTACATTCCTGACACAATAAAACACATAAGCCACACTGAATATTTTTTTCATGCCAGCAATCCCAGATGAAGCCAACAAGATCACTCAAGAGCTGAAAGTTAAGTCTGTGTCAGAATAAATCACTGGACAGGGATTTTTCATTTATTGCTCTGAAAACAGTCACCAAATATTTATTTGTCCAAGGCACGAATGGCATGGATATAATCACTTAAAGTTTCCAAACTATCTTACTGGGTAGTAAACTTAAACCCAAAGAATTAAAGTGACCAAGAATAAGTCCACACGTGGGCTCAAAGCAGCACCTAGGCATTCTCCCTACTGCTCAAAGCCTTTAATTGTATTTGTAGAAGGCAGCAATACCACTGTGAACAACTGTTCTTTCTGACAAACTAAGAAAAGTTTCTGTAACGTTCTCTTACCTTGCAGCCAGTCTCGAAAATAGTGCAACCACATTTTGGGGAGCTGCCTATCTTCTTCCAACAAAACATATGCCACATTGCTGAAACTTTTGTGAAGTTCATAAAGTAAGTGCTGGACATTTGGATAGTCTGCTTTCTGTGTCACAATATACATGTTGTAGAAAGAAAAGTACTTGAACTGTGCAGCAATGAAGTCATATTCCCGTGTTTCCCGTGGTACAATGTCTGTGAGATCTAGTCCATCTCTCACCCGGGTAGTTCCATAAAGGCTGAGCCCAAGTAAACCCAGAAAAAGAAAAATAACCACAATCTGCAACAGAAAACAAACGTATTTGGTTTTAGATTTCTGAAGGAACTAACAATTCATAGTGTCATACTACAAAGCCAAATTCAAAATTAACATCCATCAGTACATTCAAACTTYTATTTTTTGCAGGTTTTTTTCTATGTGTATATATATTACAAGACTAAGGTGATTTCTTCATCCTTGAAGGGGCTCTGCATCATGGATGAGAAATTTATATTGCAGTAAAGTTTAAAAGTGACTTTAATTTCACTGTTCACAAGCTTATATTACAAAAAGTCACCAGAACCCTCACTCRTAGTGTATCTTTGAAGTATGTCTCTAAAGGACTTGCAAGATAAAACTTCTAAAATAGGAAATCAGCTACAAAATTATTTAAAAAATGTTATTTCACAAGAGTTGCATTTATTCCTTATATTTAATACCACTGCCAGGATAATTTTATAATTGGGCAAGGTGGAAGCCCGATTTTGAAAAAAACATGTAAATAATAAAAATTACCTTAGCTTTTGGTTTTAGGAGGAATGGAGCATAATGCTTTTCTGCAAAAGAGGAGAGTGTCCACTTGGTACAGGGCTGCTCAAGGCAATGTATACTGGAGTCTGAGAATTGGGAAAGCAAATCCCTCGTCGAGCTTGTGCTTTCTGGGCTCTGGCAGCTCAGGTTGTCTTGTGTCACTGTCACTGGCTGCACGGATATTTCTGAGCGAGGCTCTGCTGTGGTGTAGTACACCTGCGTGTGAGGATCGTATTCTGTGCGCAGCTGCACAGTGGACTGCATTGTAATCTGAGTTTCATGTGCAAAACTGTGGCTGCTGTAAGGGGGTGGAGGGCTGTAGCAAGTGTTGTCACTTTCCACATACGCTTGAGGCTCAACCTGAATCACTCTAGTGACACATGGGCTGTAAGAGAAGAGAAAAACATCTGATTGCATGGAGACAGATCTTTATTTTAATCAGGCCAGAAGGGATAACATGCTTTCATCTGAGATTGCTTCAACTTCTGTTGGACGATTCACACTAATTATGTGTGACACTTAGATGTTAATTTCATTCTCTGCATTTAGGAAACATTTCTCAGACATAGTTCATATAATGTAGGCCCCTGAGAATAYGTGCAAATTTCTTGTCCTCCAGGAAGAAGGAAACAGCATCTGTCTGAAGACATTGACATGTACATGTATCATTCCATTAATTACACATGCTCATCAGGTAGTTGCATCTCTGTGTCCATACTGAGAATTAAGATATTTAGATGAAGAGCCAAATGCATGAMATATTTAATTCTTCTGTTTAGAACAAATGAAGTAACTGTTAAATAATATTTGGGCCTTCTGGACAAGATCTCAGAATTTGGGAGGCAAGTTGAAACCACTTGCCATACACTGACTGAATATTTTATAAATCAGGAAAGTATTAAAGTATTAATGAAAGGATTCATTCCTAGGAAAGGTGGGCCATATGAAGAGACAAAATCACAGAAGTAATTAAGTATTCCCTTTATTTAAGTCTATGCAAGACCTTAASAGATTCCTAGTTTATATAAAAAAAWTATTATTATCAGAGACTACCCTATCCCTGTACATGAGAAATGAAAAATGGATGACAGTAAACAGTATCAGATATATTTCACCAACTGCACAAATCCTACAAAAACAAGAGGAATTCAGAATGTTGCCGACCTAATCAAAGCAAGCTCTCACTAACTGCATTTCTTCACACGCAAAGGGCCTGAATTCTGATGTGCATTTGGTGCAGCTTTAGATGAGGGAATAAATGGAAGGTCTGAGTGGCCTGAATTCCTGAGAATCAGGACTCCAAGACTCTAATACATTTGGCTGTTCTCTGAAACTRTGAGTGAATAAGAGATAGCTTGGGATCTACTCCCTGTTTTAACCATTCCCTCAGAAACAAATTTAGAAAAATGCTTTCTTCCATTGACTTTAAAATATAAAACKATCAACTCCTGGATGCATGTAAAAGGCTAAGACATCCCCATACAGATTCTCCACATCCTGGTTATGACAGTAGGAGCACATGTCTAGAAATGTAGCTCATCCACTTCACTGCAGTCAAAAGCAAAAACTAAGGTAGAAAAGATGTTTCATTTCCAAGCAGTGRCTCCATTGATGACAGCAGACTCCAAACCCCCATTCTAGGCTCAGAACTGRCTGTGTATCAGGTGAGAGTACATTTGCACACTCTTTAGAATGGCAGTATTACCATRTTATATTACTATTGCAGCCACAAAGGACACTTTATCAATCATTATCCTGTAATGGTAGTGATCATTCCTTATGAAAAGGAATGAAAAACCATGATTATATGAAATTCCATGTTCTATAAAACCCTTATAAGGGTTTGTTGGTTTTGTTTTTTTTTTGGGGGGGTGGTTTGTTTTTTCGGTTTGTTTTTGTTTTTTTGGGTTTTTTGCTTGTTTTTTTTTTAAAGTTGTTTATTTAGGTTTAAGGCATAAAAGCATAAAAATTAACACATAATGATTTATGGTAATTCAGGTTTCTCAGTATCCTGAGTTATGTACTGCTTTCCAAGATTATTCAGTACCAGCACTAGACACCCTGCAGTAACTCATAAYATTCTAAAAATATTTCAAGATATTCCTAAATTGTGGATCTTTCACTTGCTTTCAGAAACTTGTTCTCCAACAGTCAAAATGAATGWATGTAGGAATTAAGGGRAAAGTGTGGTGGYGGAGAGGGGATGGAAGGGAAGAGAAGGGAGACAGATGCATTTCAGCTTTTCCCTTCAGGTAGGTAAAAAAAAAGGTAGYAAATGTAAGCCATTCACTAGCAATGAACTCATAACAATAACATGCTGACCACACTTAAATGAAGAACTCCCACTCCTGACAAAGAATGGATGCACTGACAGGTGACCACAGAAAGGACAAAGCTACTGCTCACYCTCACCTTGTAAAACAGCAAAATATGTCCAGTCTCCTGTCCTCCCGACGATAAAGGTCCATGCTCAGGATAGCAGGGAAAATCAGCAGAACCATAGCAAAATTGAACACCACCACAACTGCTGCCTAGAGACAATCACAGGATAAGTAATGCTGCTAAATTTCATGTAAGGCATCAGCTTTACAAAGCTTAAAAATCYCTTTCCATTCTCATTCCCAATTTCTATTGCAACCCATCTGATGGTTTCAAGCTTTTGCCTGAGCAAACTGAGAGATATATATTTACATTCCCATTTCATTATGGTAGGACTACTGTGGTGAATTAATTTATTTTAATACTCAACCTTTTATTATTATAATACATCTGTGCCTGGATATGTGGTGATTATTTTTAAAGTGRAAAAACAGTCTCTTGACTCAGTAATCATATTTTTACATAAAATTCTGACATATTTAGAGTCTCAAGKCAAAATAAAATGGAAGCAAACCTGAAACTAGAACTGAAGGTCCTACATTCATGGGATCTGAAGCAATTTAGGTATCAAAATAATATTAAAGCATGTTATCAAATCAGAAGATTTAATTACATTTTTAAAAACCAGATAGCGAAATACTATGCACTTGATCATCTTACTTAAAAGTTTAGCCAAGAAAGAGCAATATTTTGAGTTTATCAGGGATTATTTTTAAAGGAGAATCAAAATTAAACCAACACCACATAACAAATATATGTATTAATATGCTTGTGTTTAACAGAGCTTGATTTATGAGCCAGTCTACCAAAATGAGTCTTAAATTGGAACAAGAATACTTGATTTAATTTGTAAAGCAAGTATCACATAATGAAAAAAGCAACCTCCCCGCCCACCCCCTTTCAAACCATACTCCAAACCCTTTCCCACACAGAGATTCCCAGAGAATTTCCATAAACATATGTGGTGCAGCATCTATCATTATTATTGATAGCATTTATTTGTAATGCAGAATTGTTAGGAGCACTAGTCATCACAAAGGGAAAGCTGGGCACTGGGAACTGGAAGGCAGTTGTAAGACTAGGAGAAAAACTGGGGGAAATATTGTTCGGCCACCAACCAATGAAAAGAAAAAACGCTTTGAAAGCCTTATGCTTTACTGATTTGGTAAGCAGTAGCCATCTCAATAGCAGCCCAGTTTCATGTTAAACTATCCATATATAAAATATCAAGTGCCTCCACCTGTAACTTCTGAAAAAATGACTGCTTGGGTTAATACAGTCTTAARGAAGAAAAGATTTGCACAACAAAAATGACCCAATATAAATGTGATGGCTTTTTTTCCAAAAGAAATATATGGTTTATTTAGATCCTTATAGAGCAAACATCAAAACTGGCACTACAAACCATGTGATATCCAAAATCCATGTTTCAAAAATTCTTGAGTTGCTTTTCAATTATATTACACAAATTGCATAAATTCATCCGTGAAAATAACACAGTGAATGATTTTTAGTTTTGCAATTGTCAGAATATAATAAAAAGCTTACTGTTTTTACTGTTCGGAAAATGACAGAATCAATGGTTATGTAAATATTTTCTAGTAATTGCATACAAAAGCTATTTTTATTGCTGTTCCTCTTTCCTGGCCACSAGCCTGGTTGAAGTAAGATTTTAGTACTGCTGGTTGTCTGTAGACAYGGCTACTAAAACAGAATTTACCTGGTACTTGAAGCCAAATTAGTATTTAGTCATCTTTGTGATCAAAGATCCAATGGTTATGATGATTTATAAATATTCACACAGAGAAGTATGCAAGGTCATAGCCAAGACTTTAAAATTAAGTGATTTTCTTTTGATCTGSTCTAGAATTAATTCAATCTGTCAGAAAAACAAATGGCTGCTGTTAAAAGAAAGGTGTTTGTTGGACCTCATTCTTACAACTGCTTTCCTAGCTGRTGCCAAACCAAAAAAGGTTGAATCACCCATATAATATGAATAATTAGTTGTGCCTAACCAAGATCTTGTATCAAGGATCAGCTAAGATTTACTGAGATTTGGAAAAAATAGCTGAGGTCTGACTCAATTCTTATTCCTCTCAGCATGGCTGAAAAACTAACAGAAGTGCTCTGTTTCTGCTCCGTAAACTGCAAATACTTCACGCCGCATCAGTTCCCTCTCTAGACCCCAACATCCTCAAATCTCCAGTATTACTGGATCTGAAAACTAATACTTAACCATGTGGTAGAGATGCCATTAAAGTTAGTTATATTGACATTTGATTTTTTTTAGGAAGCATCAACTGGATCTGAAAACTAATACTTATCCATGTGGTAAAGATGCCATTAAAGTTAGTTATATTGACATTTGATTTTTTTTAGGAAGCATCAAAACTAATCCAACAACACCCAGTAAATCTTCCTACTTGCATCTCTTTTTAGAATAACTAGATTTTGTACTGTGCCATCCTAGTGTTGATGTACTAGCCAACCTGCAAGTAAAATATTTCACTGTTCTGATTTTAATTTAAATAGGTTCCTAGAGCTTAATATTGCACTTCCTATATATCGCACACTCTCTCTCACCCACCTTAACCCAGCGTTACGAGGATTAACAGTTCTCAGTTTTCACAACTAAATAAGTTCCTGCAGGAATTCTAATTTGTTGTCCAATCAAAAAACAAAAACAAAAAACCAACCAAAACCAAACCCAAATCCACCCTGTGACTCGATAAGGAGAGGGAAGGATGAATTACAGAGGAGTGATTCAGTCCCTGACACGATGCATCTCCACTGCTTCCCTCCCAATTCCATTCATACACACAGTGTTGTGGAATGGGAAAGTAGGAGAACTGAGATTGTGACAACAGCCACAATCTGTGAAAGCAACAAGGAACTATGGCAGCAGAGCTTCCTGAGTACAGGCAGCAGACAAGCTGAATGCATGTTTAGGATTTCTGGGAACAGGGCATCTTCTCTCACACCTCCAGAGACCAATGGTCAAATGGGAGAGAAAAACACCTCAGACCTTTTCCTTGGGAAATCAACAAAGGTAAGATTAGTCCAGAAGGAATAAAATGGGACCCACTCAAGGGTGTAAAATGAAGGCATTCAGTGAAATGAGATCAGAGAGCAGTAAAATTTCCATTAATCAGAAAAAATTATGTTGGTCACTTCCTGAGAAACATGCTACAGTTTTTGCATCTTTTCATAATGCACAGCCTAAAAAATATTATTGCTGCTGCAACTGTGTAACAGAGACAGAAGAATGGCAGTCTGTGCTGGAGGCAGCGAGGGAGCAGGGAGCCAGGCTGGTAGGTGTGTGCTGGGGCCCCRCTGAAGTATGTGCTGCTATGTGCCATTCCTGGCAGCCCACCCAAGGAGACCGGGTGTGCTGTATAGCCAGAGGTGATGAACAGATGAGGAGGTCTGTCAGGAGAACTTCCACCCTACTGCTCTATATCTGCAACTCCCTCCTGACATGGTACAGGCTCAGATCCTTGTCCCCTGCCCCCTTTTCCCTTAGGCTTTAATTTTTGCTTGTTAAGTTCTCGTGTCAGGGGCAGGGAAAGGTAAATGATGTGGATAAAAGTGGAGGACAAACCACTTCAGCAAAGTAAGATAATGGAATGAGCTTGAAAACACAGATTCTTTCCCTCCAGAAACCCACCACTGCCGCCTGGTAATGGACTTCTACATTTAGGCAAAAAACTTGTCATTCTTGTAGCGAAGGAAAAAGTTACTCYTAACACTTATTGGGAAAATTCCACTTCTGCTCATTAGTGGACTCACACCACTCCTCTGCTGTTAGGGGAGGAAGTTTCTGATGTAAGAAAGGAGAGGTTGATAATTTTTTTTCTTATCTTTCCTGGGCAGAATTTATTGTGTGACAGTCTCTGAACAGTCTGTCAAAGGAAATGMTACAGCCCAGAGGTAGTTACACTCAGCCTTGACTTACTTCACTTATACTCAAAACAAAAGGCTATGTTTAAGACATTCCTACTTGTAAGTTCAAAACTTCAAAACAGGATTTCTCCAATAACCTCTTCCTTCACCACCGTTTAAAGAAACAAAACACATCTGAAAATTGAGGGCCCACTCCTTCAGAGTCCTGAGTACTCTCAGAGACAATTCTTATGACTTAGTATTTGGGTCATATTCAGCAATCTCAAAGCCCTAAAACTACTTAAATAGGGGGCTAACAAGATCAACAAATGAAAAAGAAAATTAGAACAGCAAAAGAGCTAAAACAGTCCCTACTTTTGCATATAATTAACTTCAAAGATCTTACTTTCAAAAGAACTAAATTCCACTTTTTTAATTTGCTGCCCTAAATTTTAAAATGCTGTCCTAAGTCAGCATCAGACTTGAATTGTTTGAGTTCCATAAAGGAAATAACCAACTCATAAGTATCAATGAACTGCTTTAGCTGGCAGAATATGACAGAAGCTGAGATATGAGAAGGCACTGATGTGCAAAACATGACTTTCTAAYTAGAAGTTTGTCTTGCAGATGCAGGAAACAGCTTATTCTCCCTTAGCAGCCAGGTTATTTTACCAATACTGGGCCTCAAAATTATGGAAAGGTTGACAAATTACCTTGTAATGTCTTAAGAAAAGTGACTGAAGAGCAAAACAAGGTCATGAGCAATCCTTCTTTTTCAAGCCCCTCTGTTAAATATTCACTATCTAGATGAGAAGATGGTAGTATCTGTGAAAAGTAAATGCAGTATTTTATTGCTTTTTAAGTCTTTCTAGGAAACCATCAAAGACGGCAAGGACTTCTTGTTTAAACAAGTCTGAGTAAGAGGGAGTGAGAGGAAGGAGACTGTAAATAAAGAAATYCATACATAAATACAGACCACCCACCACAACGGCCATGATTCTCTGATTCCAAGTACTGAGATCAAAGTGTCACCTGATTTTGATTTTACCGGGTGAAGCTAGGCAAAGCAACTAAGAGATGTTCCTTTCTATCAACAGAGGATTTCATTTTAGTGGTTGCTAACTTGTAAGTGTATCAGTCATATATGTAGTTCTGACATCAATGAACACCCAGCATAAGTCTCCCACTGCTCCTTCTTTGCATGTTTCACCTCTTATATACATATATGGGGTTACTGTGTTCCAGCAAAGACAAATTACCAAGTGAGAAAAGTCTGAKCAATTGAAACCCCAATTTCTGGACATTCATGCGGGTTCCTACACATAAATTTCATATTAATCACTGCCTTATAAAAGACTTTGATGTTTTTATTCTGAATAATATCAACATGTTCATACAAWAATATATGTTGAAATCTCACTGGAAATCTTTTGTTTGTCATTTCGCTATGCAAACTTTGTTTCAAACTTTTAGTGGCTCATTCTATAGCATGGCAGTAAGCAAAAATAAATTACTTTAGTACAGGCATACAGGCATAACTGATTACAGTGCCAATTACAGCTGTTGTCTCCACATATGTTCCAAAGGCAACCTGTCACATTCTGACAYTGAAGAGTGAAAACAAGAAAAAAAATGAGCAAAATTTGATCAGATAAGAGAGAATTAATATTGGTGGCTCACACAACAACAGCAACAATAGCTCAGCAGTGTGATTACAACAAAAAGGCCCATTTGTGTTGAATACTTCTTTATGAAATGCATTTAGGTTGATGTAACTTCTGTAAAGCRGGTACTACTTTACAGAGTCTGATGACCTCCACTCTCCAGTTAGCTGCTGAAGGTACCTGTTAAATGTTTGAAATTGGGCCACAGACTTAGGAAACATAAATAACTTCTTCCAGTGGAAGAAGTGATACACTACCAAAAGTATTTCACACATCTAGCTTAATCTTTACCATGTGAACCTCATGAGGTTCAGCAAAGCCAAGTGCACAGTACTGCACCTGCACTTGTACCTGATATCCTGGTATCAGCACAAGCTAGAGGATGAGCAGATGGAGAGCAGCTGGTGGGTGAGAGGCTRGACATGACCCAGCCATGGGCACTCCCAGCCCAGAAAGCCAAACATGTCCTGGGCTGCATCCAAAGCAGAGTGGGCAGCAGGAGAGAGAGGGGATTCTGCCCCTCTGCTCTGCTCTGCTGAGACCCCACCTGGAACCCTGCATTCAGCTTTGGGATCCCACAGGACAGGAGGATCATGGAGTGAKTCCAGACAAGGGCCACAAGGGTGATTAGAGGGATTGAACATCTCCCCTATGATAAAAGGCTCAGAGAATTTGGATTGCTCAKCCTGGAGAAGAGAAATTTCAGGGATTACTTTACAGCAGCCTCCCAGTACCTAAAGGGGGTTACAGTGAGGCTGGAGAGGGGTTTTTCACAAGGGTATGTAGTGACAAAACAAGGGGAATGACCTTAAACTGAAAGAGGGCAGATTTAGATTAGATATAAGAAAGAAGTGGTTTTTAAAATTTGGGGAGAAAAACACTGGAACAAGTTACTCAGAGAAGTYTAATTGAAGATGTCCCTGCTCAGGCAGTAGGGGACAAGGTAGGGCTAGATGACTTTGAAAAGGTCYGTTACAATTCAAGCTATTCTGTGATTCCATAAAATAAAACAATTCACTATCACATGATCTGTAAGAAGAGACACCYAGGTTTTGGCAAATCAGAACAGCTAAACACTGCTAACCATTCAAGTCTAAATATCTAGGTTTAGTTGCCACAAGCATCTGCTAAATGAAAAAGAAAACCAATGAGGCCTTTACATTCTCTATTATTAATTGGATAGTGATCCAATTGCCTATTGATAAAGAAATGTAAACAAATTATTAAGGTTTATTAATAACATAACTGTAATCACAAASAATTGACCACTTCACAGTTTAATCCAGGCATACTTAAAGCTCTGAGAACAGCAATAATTGCCACACTTATTACAAAAAACTGCAGCTCTGCTTCCTCTGGGGACCCAAGGGCTCAATGAGAATAAAAAACAATGGCGAATCAGGCTAGAGAAGAAAAAAATAACTACTGAAATAATACAGTGCTCTATAGTGCTATAAATAGGTTGTGCCAGGGGAGAAACTCCCAAAGCTTTCTCAAGTCTTCACTTTTAGAAGAAATCCTTCTCCAATATCATAAGCATTTCATATTTCTAAAGAGGCATATTATCAAAAACAAATACAAATAGAAAGAAAAAGGGAGTGCAAGTGAATCATGGTTCAGCACATAGAATTCACATTTTCTCTCCAACCATCTGGAACACAAAATTCTTCAAGATTTCTTCAAGTTTRCTAAAATTACTGGGAGTAAGGCAGTAAAAAGTGCTGCAGTAATTAWTAAAATTACAAATGCATATGTACTGCTGTCATTGCACTTGTAGTTTTTAAGAGCAGCAAACTGGACAAACACAAATGAAAGGATTAAATTCCTGCTGAGGAACATTACAGCACACTCTACACCACAGCCTACTCCTCTTGACTTTAGAACACAAATCCTTCTGGAAACTTGTTTGTTCCTATTTACATATAGCTTGGGTATTGCATTCAACCCAGCTGCGGTAGGGCAGAGTGTTCTTTCCCCTGCTAACAGGATGTGAGAGACTCTGTGCATGGCAAGAGGGAGCAGGAGGATGGAGGGCAGACAGCAGCTGTTACTGCCCAGGTCTGTGGTGCTGCTGCTGCTGTGAGGTACTGGCTCGGTGAACTGCAGCAGCACCACAGCCAGGCTTCAGTGCCAGCACTAACAAGTGCCATCATCCCACTTCCACAGTGCATAAGGGCTAACAAAACAGGATATAAACTTACTTGGAGTGAAAATGCTCTTAAAGCCGGAATAGGAATTAAGGCAGCCATAAARAAAGCAGTAACATTGCTGATAGATGTAAGGGCTACGCTTGCTCCTGTTCGCTTCAGACATTCACCTGTTCTGTCCTGCAAAACAAAGGATGTGTCTCAAAAGTCAAGCCAATGAGGTGATGCCCTGCAAATGAAGGGGTCAYGCTACAGAAAAAACACAGTAGCAGTGAAAAATTGTTAGCATGAAATTCTGAATATAAATTTGCATTTGAGAGTATGTGAGAAAACTATATACTAAGTTTACTGTTCAGTAGGAACACAGATGAAGCACTCAAGTTTTTAAGGGTAAAAAACATGACTTGAGTTGATTCTAGCTTCAGAACACAAAACTAAATGGGTACTAAGAATATACCAAATACATCTGCAGTTGAGAAGGATTTAATTTTCACCAGTGGAATCACTTGGTGTTCTCGTTTTTCAGACAAAATAAGCATGTAGGCATAACATAGCTACACATCTTGAAAAAATATGTAACAAAATAAACAAAAAGAACACCTCCAAGTCCAGGGACCACACACAAAACTCACCAAGAAATCATAGAAGATAAACACACCTTTTCCTAACTCAAGGAGCTATTATGAAGCAGACAGAGATTATACAAAAGAAAATCGGGAAATATACACTARTTTTAAATGGGATGCCCTTTGCATGTGAAACTTTGGACTAAGACTAAAAAGACKCATAAAGGTAAAGRATCATAAAAGTGATGGCACCTTAGAGTTCCTATCAGTTATATGTTATGCTTTGAAAGAAAATAAAAACAAGAGAAAAATACAGAAAACAACYCAGTTTTAGGGCCATAACATGTAAGTAAAGGTAACTGTCTTCCCTGTCTTTTCCCTTTATCTCTTGTGTGTTTTTTTATTGAAATKATTTTATTTAATTGTCAAGATTCCTGTTCGAGTTTGTTCCTAAATYAGCATTAACTTTCACTGAAATTTTTGGCAGAATTTGGATTATGGAAGTTAGTCTTTATGTAACACTTTATAAATTAAAATTTCAAGAGAAAATAAACCTAAGACACTACAAAAAAAACCAAAAAAAACCCCACCCACAAGAATGTAAACATTCAAAAATGTCTTAGGACCACATGTATTGGTATAATTTCCTATTTTGATAGAAGTAAGAATTTCTAGACCCTAGGAAAAGCTATTGAGAAAAAAACCTCCACTGATTAATTCTAGATATGATTATCTGTTCCTACATGAAAGTTTTTGTAGGAACAGATAATCATATCTAGAACAGATAATCATATCTAGAACAAAAATCTCCATTCTGTCATTACCTCAAAGGGAATTCTCTTATTTTGTCCCGTTTCACTGAATGCATGTGCCAGAAGGAAAACATCATCTACACCAACTCCAAGAGCAAGAAAAGGCAAAACCTTGGTAAAGAAACAAAACAAAACCCAAATAAGATTGTGTTATGATCTGCCATGCAGCTAGCCATTAAATGGCTAATTAAAGCAACTTTACACTCTACACAAATCCAAGGGTAAAATGAAAATGGAAAGAATGCAATACAGGTATTAACTTTTATCTGGAATGCAGCTGAGGAACTTAAAATATACCATTTACAGGTACAAATTCTCACCAAAAGTAATTCTAGTTTTGGACAGAAAAATACCTGATAATAGTTCAAGTTACATTCAAAATATTTTCAGAATTTGAATATCCTGGTATATTCAGGTGTAAAAATAAATCTGCAGCTCCTCGGATATTTAGGATGCCTCCACTTGTATTGGGACACAGACAAGCCAAACAACACAGAATTATACAGACTACATAATATCTGGATTTTTTTCTTCACTATCACTTGATTTATCACTTCACTATCACTTGATTCATAGCTTAAGCTATGAAATAGGAAAAATGGCACAAGTAAAAATCTAGAGCCAAAATATTTTTTCAGCACTTCATTTCTCAAAGATTCACTTGTGTTCATTCATTAACAGAGTACTTGCAATTTAACAGCAGACTTGTGTCTTCTAAATACCTGAGTTGTGGCAGCATTAAAGGAAATTCCAATCAATGAGCACAGGCCCAATCCTGCAGCCACAGAGAGTGCAACCAACAAGACTCCTGCCAGCCCCACAGCACCCTGAGACTTGGCACAGTCCCACCGCAGCATCGTTAAACAGGCATAGGCAAGCTGAGGAGAGGAGCAGGGAGGGGAATTTGGGKGGGAAAAAACCAAAATATTAGAATGGATCCTTCTCTAATAGCTGTCTATCCCCACCCACCTTACACAATTTTTAATCAGAATAGACATGTCACAGAGGTTACAAAATGGAACAGGTGAGGAGCCTGAGGTAAAGTTTAAAACTGTAGTTTTTATTTTAAATATTGTTAAACATTTGGACAACTAGCTGGTAACAATATATTTTTCAAGCCTTGCTCTACTGCCAAAGAAAARTAAATAGATTTATTTTATTACCATTAGTAAGTAGCCACTAGCTACTCGGATAGCACTGACATCAGAAAATGACTTTAAGATGTCATCCAGGGTGGTTGTAGTAAAGGAAAGCACCTTCTGAGTAGAGTTTTGTGCAACACTTTGATGAACAACCTATGAAAAAAAAAAATAAAACTCCGTGTGAATGCAGAATTTTTCCTTTTAGTCACYTAATCAAAAAAAGTCTTTACCATCTTCTACAGCACACATCTGAAATCAAATCCTTTTGCCTTAATGTTCCTGCTAAAGGCCATGCTCTACACAGACACTACACTGATGCAACACAAGTGTGTTTCGTGATTTTTTTTCTGGCAGACTGCTTATTATGAGACAGAATTTGCTCCCTTCAGGAAAGCCTACTGCATGCCCAGCTCCTTACAAACACTTAACTTGAACCCCTCCCGTAACTCCGCAATGCAGTACCAGTTTTGCATTTAACCCCAGGCCAGCCATCTCCTTGCCCCTCCCTGCCTGGCCATTTGCAGAGGTCAGAAAGAGCACAGTGGAGAGCAGGGTTTGGGACACAGAGGGCAGGCATTGTCACACTGCCTCCCCACCTGGGCTGCTGCTGAGAGAGCAGCCTATGGCTGGCTAATGTTTTCCAGACACCTTTAGAATAACCACATYAACCAAAAGCTTTTAAATTCCAGCTAGCTCCTTGGTTTCTTCTCAGTCCCAACTAAGCAAAATTGTCTGAGGCAGCAAAAAGTAAAACCTCCATAGCTTCTCATATAGGAATAACCAAGCAGCTTCTTACTGGGAAATAAAAAAAA
>CADDXX010000080.1:1530216-1548156 GCA_902810485.1 Alauda arvensis
AAAAAAAAAACCAAAAAAACAAACAAACAAAAAAAAAGAACCCTTAAAAACAGGGAGGCAATGACTCAGTTCTGGTTTAAGCATCTTCCTTAAGGAAATACTGTAAAAATTGTGACAGAAGGCAGTGGATCTTTGTMGGACTTTATAGTATAGTATCCAAGTTATTTTCCGTTTTACCTCAACATACATCCTCTGCCAGGCTTCCAGAATTGCTGCTGCCTTGTCTTCGTTCCAGTTGATATGTGAAACATATTCATACCCCTTGAAATGCTCATACATTTGCTTAGGGGTCATTAACTGAAACATGGTCTGCAAAGCCTGGGCACTGTGACACRGAGAGAAAAGAGGAGAAAGAGGCAAAAACTGAGCATTTTCAGGAAAATATTTTCATGGCATGAAGTCCTAAATGTAATTCTAACAGAAGCTTGCTTGAGTTCTTGAATTTATAGGGCACATGCTTGTATTAAAATTGAACAGAGTATAATTATTCTACTGTGTATCTGGTGCAGCTGTACTGCTCCATGCAAATATTGAGGCTAAATCTGTTTTCACTGAAGCTAATAAGAGTTTTGTCATTATTTTCAGCAGGATTAGTTTCAGGWGAAAAGAATATAACCCTACAAACCTCTTATAAAGATAATGCGTGATAAAAAAGATTGCTATGAGGATGCCACAGGAAGAGTTATTTCTATGAGGTCTCGTAAATGTTTGGTAGAATGTCGTTTKAAGACCTTGGTCTTTTTTATCCCTTGGAGAGAAATGGTAGATTAAACTCCTCATGCCTAATAAGCTGTGTGGAGTACACAAAGGCACTCCATCCTGAATTTCTACAGTATGCAACTCCATCCAAAAATTTTAGAAGCTCTTATTAACTAGAAGGAACCTTTTTCTTTTTCAATAGAAGTGCATTACTTGGCTCTTTCTTGAGAGACTTATAACTTACTGTGTGAATGTTAAAAAGGTGAAAAGTTCTCTGAAAAAATGATGCTTCATTTTGTTTAGCATGGCTTGCATTTTTCAAACAGTAAATTACACAATTTTATTTCCCTACTAAAGTCAAGTGTTCTATGTCTTCATTCAGAAGYCTAAAAGAAATTGAGTTTGTTTTACTACTCAAAGCTGTATTAACARTACAGGGACATGAAAATAGACTATTCTCTGTATTGACCCTGAATAAAACATTCAGTGSATATTTTGGAATTCTGAGGGAAGTCAAATGAGTGAGCGCATTACTTGCAGTATTCCTTTTCCTTTTCCTTTGATCATATTCCAAAATGTGATCAAAGGTGTTCAGTGCTTTACACACTGCTCAAGCTTTATACATACATTCTAAACAACAAAGCTGCCAGCAAAAAGCTTTCTGAGTGACATACACCATCATTCTGAGGTTAGAAGTGGGGAACGATGACACCACCTTAAGTTTAAACAACAGCCAAAGCATTTTTTTTTAATTCTGCTCTCTTGAGGCGTGTCACCCTAAAGCGAGATTTGTAATACACATGCAGGGCAATAGAGTTTGCATCATCCTCCTATTGTGTCCCAAAAAATGAAATCAAAACTGACATTTTCTGTAAATATTTTTTTACCTCACAAGTTTACCAGAACTGTTCTTGACTGTACCACCTATAATCAGCTCCTCCTGCCAATGCATGTATTTTCTTGATAGTCCATAGCATCCACCACTCAAAACAAGGGCTACATCAAGAGGCTAGAAAAAGTTATAAAGAAGCAGTTAATAGSTTTCATGACTTTAGACAAATTCATACCTTAATTCAGCATCCAGTGAACTAGAATCCTGGATGTTAAAGACCATCTGGGTAGTCTACTAGAAGAAAGGCATTCAACAAATCAAGTTAAGAAATCACCCAGATGTTTGTTGACCAGATGGCAATTTCTCCAAGTCTAATGTGCCTGATAAAGGGATATATAAATTCAAGGCCCATGATTYCAAATTCATCACGAAAATCAACAAAACGGGCACTACTTGAGGAAAGGCTTTTCCGCATGGCATGGGGGTGCAGCAGCAGTTGTGATCCAGCAGTGGCTATTGTCTGTSTGAGGCACAGGTTTGTTGAAATTCCACATCACTGCAGTGCCACAGCCACAGCTGACAACTGTACTTCCACTCTAAATGTACAGGATTAAGCCCTGCATCACACAACAAGGCAGAATCCATGACCATGAGCTAACAGCGGGTAACAGGAACAGAAAAATGACATCATGCAAGAATGAAAACTATATATTGCTTGGAAGAAAATGGTACTTTCTTCTATTGTGTTTGACCTTCCCCCCCAACCTTCCCCACCCCCCAGCCTCCCTTGAAAAGACATGCACAAGGACAAGCAAACTTACTTTGGTGGAATTTTTATTGGGAGCTGTGATTGGGCAATCGGGATCAGCAGGATTCAGGCAGGGTCGATCCATATAACCATGACCAACCTCCGCTTTATTCAGCATTTCTTCCCAGCTCTCCACTTGGTAGTTTATTTTCTTTAACTCTTCCAAGAATTCTAAGGGGTCAAAGTTGATCCACTGCAAAGGAGGCTTCCCTCTGCAAAAGCAACCAGGAGAAAAAGACACATTAAAAAAAGACAAAAAAAGTTCTGAAATAAACATACTTTAAAAATAAATATTTGAACAAATAACTTTGTTATTTTCAAGTTAACTGCTACAAGTTAAAACTTTTTCTGGAAAGGCTGTTCCATAAAATGTAAGGCATGTTTTAATTAGATTTGTTTATGTGCTTTTCTTGCAGCCCAGCTGTAATTTCAACAAAAATACTTGTTTCTTACAAAGCTATCTTACAAAACCGATTAAAAATACTTTCACTTACAAACAAAGCAAAACAAATTATCAAGTACCTAAATAACAAAAAAGCAGCCAACTGCTGCTTCAAAGAATTAGGGGGGAGGGGAGAGGGACAGAAGAGAGAGGGCTGAGGAAAGAAAGCCTTTCTCATAGTATCAGATTACTTCTTGCTAGTCTAATAATCATCTTGCAAATGTAATCAATCAATATAACTGATCTTTGTTTATCTGTAACAATACTGTGCTCCTTCAAATGCCCTGGCAGCTTGACTATCAACCATCARGCCTTCCTGCTACCATGGCTGTAACCACTATCACTGTCACGTCTCCCACCCCCCACTTCTGAATTTGTGATGTTGACAGACCAGAAAGGCTTTTGACTGCCTTATTCTGTGGTTCAAACCACACTGTATCTGCTTAACCAGGCTTAAGTCATTATTCTGAATCTCCCAACCAGAAAACACAAACCCCCTTATTTCCCCATCTAAAACTGTACACTAAAGGTTAGGAGATGGCCATTGCAAATTGCCTTTGCAGAGACATGCAAACCAGGACAGAAACAATAACTCAAATGCTAACTCTTGCATAATTAACAGAAAATGCCTGCACAGATTAACAATTAACTCTTTAAAGAATTCAGGGCATCTAATATCACACTTGTAAACTGTGAGAAACCACCCATAAAAGATACTATATGGTTTCTTTAATGGTCTCTGAAGTAAAGGATTTGTTCTTTATTTCTCTGGAAGACTTGGGAAKTAACCCAAGACATTTTCTTAGGTCTAAAATTCCCAGCTAATCAATGTTTTTGTATTTTGTGGGGGTAAAAAATCCACCAGAAACAACTTTGTTCCAGGGRAAAAAAAAACAAACCCAAAGCATAAAATTCTTAAAACTTTCATTCAGCATTTACATTTTAATTTAAATGCTAGCAGCACAGGAAAAATARTAAAAGATTTAAACTGAGGTTGACAAATAATCTGATAGAAACAAGTAAATTTTGTGATAAATGAAAAAAAAATCCATGCATATTTTTTATGTAGAGACACTATACTTTATGTTTTATTTTTCCTATTAAATCAGAATCTGAACAATGAAAATGCAACTGAAAAGTTGTACACAATTATACAATTTAAAACAGTCAGACCAGAAAGTTATAAAAAAACATCCTTACAATAGATAGGCAGTTCCTGACTGTAGCTTTGCTCCCTCCCAGAAGCAGTCCAAAGGAGTGATAATTAAGCAAGGATAAAGATATTCTATGATCTGTCAAAACCAGAAAGAGGAAAAACACAGTCACACTACAGTATAATGAAAGCTGCACAAGCTAAATCATGAAAATACACAAACCTTGTAATTAAATGCCTGCTATACATACCTGGTCCATGTAACCTGCTTCTGTGATGAGTTCTCCTGATTTGTAACACAAATGTTCCAATTTCCACTGTCTGTAAGAAATATGAAGGAMAAATATTTTCTTCTTGTACAATTAGTGAAAAGTTATTTTGAAAATGTAACAGACATTTAAAACTGTAACTCATATACACACGCTGGCCTCAAGCRTCAAATCATTGAGTAAGACAAACATTATTAAAAATAGATACACTAGACCTCACCAAATAAAAAAAAAAAAAAGGTGCCTACCTTTTTGTCATTATGAAGCAAACCTTTATTTCAGTTGCTTCCATATTCTCTGTAAAAYTCATTCAAAATAAGGGAGGTGCTTTTGTATGTACAGGCTAGTCAAGACATCTTAATGGGACAAAAATAYATCTTGTATTTTTGTCAGTCTCATGTATATGAGACAGCTTGTGACTTAAGGTGTTACTTAGTGACACTGGTAAGAGAAAAGCCACCTCCAGCTCAAAGGACTCAAATATAGACAGCTCACCGAGACATGCAGAAGAAAATAAACCATTAAGATTCCTGCCCTCCTATTTCAGCTGTATTGTAACTTCCACTACCACRGCTTCTAATGACTTAAGACAGGGCAGGAGCTACGTAAAAGATAATTGGAGCCTTAGCAGTAGCTCATGGAGGAGCCAGCTGSGTGTGCTGAAAAGCTCTGTTGAACAACAGGGAGCTTTGTGCCTCACAGGCAGGACTCCTAGGCACATCACCGTGTAAGTAGTAACCCTGGAAGAACTGTTTTTCAGGGAAACATCTTAGCCCCGTGTTGGTACCTTCCTGAGGTGCACCATTATTATTTTTCTGTTGGACAACACACAACTGCCAACCATCAGTATGAAGTCACAGACATTCTTTAAGGCACACTCTGTTGTCTATGTTATTAAACAGCTCTTATTCCACCTGCTGACATTTCCAACACTTCTGTGTTTCCCATTACAGCCAAATTATTGGAAGAACACTAGTCTGTACCACTGTTGACAGCCATTATGTACCTCATTATATTTGCAAGTGAATTCAGCTTTAATATGGAAGGATTTTCAATGTTAGGAATCCTATCCRTAAGGTTCTATGTTTAAGACCACAGAAATCATTCCTTTATATGCTGTAGCATGCCTCACATGGGTACTCTCTCAGAATCCCTTCCAACACCACTTACCACATCTTGTTAAAYGCCAGTTTATCACTGCTATCATGCCACAGTGTCAGGCTACCCAGAAAACAGTGACACTCAAATCAAGCCACAGACCTAAGGGACAGGCTCAGAAGTGCTAACCATTTAAAAACCCATTGAGGAAAGCATGTGACTTCTTCAGCTGCTACATATGATCAGGAAAGCTTTTGATTTTCCCCTCACCTGTTGTACATATAGACATGTACTCTGCTGGCCTGAAGCGCAGACTCAAGGTGCTGTCGGAGTGCTTCTGTTGTTAGTACATTAGCACCATCTTCCTGTGGAGTCTGGATCATGAGCTGGGGGTTGAACATGGCCTCTTCTCCAATCTTCTGTCGTGTGTAATTCAACTCCCGACTCACTCGTCCACCAACTGATGGATAAATATTAAGCACTTCGTATTAGCCAGTACCTGTTTATTCTGCATTCTCCTGATGAGCACTCTCCAGTCAGAAAACCTTGAGTGCAGGGCCTATTCTTTCTCAAACTGATCACAGTGTAACTCTAACTCAGAACAGCTTTTCATATCTCTGAAAAAAAAACCCACATTCCTCATTACAATACCTTTACTGCTACTGTACTGAAACACTGATGCATAAACCAGAGCCTCTGTTTTTTCTACAATATAACCAACATCCCATGTGTAAAAATTAAAAAAGAGGAAGAAAAAATGAAAAACTTTACCTGGCAGACCAGAAGAAATACTATGTTACAATTTCTTACACTTGTATAAACAGTCTGCTGCAAAAGCACATTTCTGGATAAATGGCTTTAATTTACACTCTTCTACTAAATAATTTGGCAAAGATAGAAGGCAAATGTTTCTCTTTAGTTAAAAAAAAAAAAAAAGAAGGGAAAGAGTAAGTGAGCAGAAGTATTTCTTTCAGTCTTAAATAAAAAAAAAAAGAAAAAAAAAAGCTAAGTTCCTATAAAGAGATGCAGCTTGAGTCTAGCAGAAAGGTCTGTCTACAGCTAATTTACCCCTGGCCCAGTACCTGGCTTAACATGCTGTGATTCAGGAGATTGTTCATGTGCGACATCTGTTTTTAAACTCACATGAGCCAAACGGTGTGCTCCATATTAAAACATGGTGGGGAAAAAAAAAAAAAAAAAAAAAAAGAGGCAGAGAGAGACTGTGGAGTCAACAGGCTCTAGAGGGAGCCATACACAATCTGCCTTGCCAGAAAGCATTGCATAAGAATGGAAAACTGTCTTCCCTTCTACAAAAAACCCCAGTCAGCTAGAGTTCATATACTTCATGTAACCTCTCCTGTAGACTCTCCAGCCAATGCATGTGGGAGTCAATGTCAATTAATTCAGCCTATTAGCTGAATCAAGACCACATCCAGATGAGGAGGACAAGAATGTAAATCCAAGCTACAGATCTGGTCTAATTTGTTACATTTTTCTCAGTCCTTGTAAGTTTGACACTGGTGATCTGAATTACTGCCAAAATTTAGTTCTGCAAGAGTGTGAACAGAAATTAGGCACATATATTTATTTCTTCACAGGTTATGTAACAGAAGACTGATCCATAACCAGTTGGCAGAGTGGGAGATGAGATTCCTGAGCCCAAACAGGGACATACTTTTTCAATCACTTGGGCCCTCAATCCACCAGTAACACCCCTGGGGCTWAAACGACCACCAGCCAAGAAGCTGGGCCCCTGCATGCATAAAGCTGTCAGAATGAGACCCTCTACAATTAAACCATMCTGACATTCTGGCACGAAGCATTGGTTAATTTCTTGTTCAAGAATTCTTTGAAGAAATAAGTGTTTCCACAACACACCCATTTTTTTTTCAGCCTGTCACATGTGGGATTACCTCCTTTATACCATGGAAYAGAGACTAGCACACAGTACGCAAAGCAAAACAGAACTATCAAAGTACAACCTTTTACCCAGAGTCCCTTTAGAACTTTTTAATATGACTCTTACAACAGTGACAGGACAGGACATRTTATCATCGAGACTGCATTTGCATGGTGACAAAAAACTACTGCTAATTCTTATCAAGATTCAAACTCTAGAAATACTTCCATTCATCAGCCCCATGTTTATGCTCACTGCTGTCKTTCCACAGTATTCCACCAACCAGTAGTCCTTGATACTTGAATTTTACTTCATCTTACAGGAATGTGAGAAATAAGGGAGCAGAGTTAYCCTAATCTGTATGTCTTGTAACTAGACCTTTCTTTCGCAACCCTTTACACTGCAAGTGCTTCAAAGACATAACGACTCTCCCTCTTTTGTCTCTCAATGCCAGTCAAGACAATAAAGCCCCAAYGTTACGAGGACTGTGGAGTCTACCATAAACTTCTACTCCTAGTACTATATTCTTTCCCATTCCACCCACACTTTCCTTTTGAATTTAACCAGAATTCAAACCAACAAATCCTTCTTCAAGCAAGACAAAGGGCATCATTCCCATCTCTGCTGAAAGTGACCAACTGTTTACTATCAACAGAGATGATCACTTCCTAATCAAGGTCCTGTCAAACCACATTAACTTCACTGAACAAGGCAGATCTAGCTAATCAAAATTGCATCATGCAAGTCAGTCATCAGAACAGAAGCTGTTTTTTCCCTTTCTAACATTTCAACCAGGAAGAGCAAAACCACTCAAGAAGCTGGGCACAGATTCCAGAACCCAGCAGCAGATCTGCTTCACATTCTTCTTAAGGCATTACACCMTTTAACTATTCCTGTATTGGGTCCATTATGTAAATTTCTTCAGGCAAACACAGTTAAAGTAACTCCAAATATTGCAAATACTTTATAAAACGTAGCAGCCAGGTACACAAAAATCAYAAACACACATAGACAGAATTTTCCTCTGCAAAGCCAGGTTATGTTAAAACATAAAGACAGACCAGAAGCAAGTGGACACATCAGTGGACTTTCAACRTATTAGAAGTAAAAGATAGTAAAAGGGAAGGAAAAAACAAAAAARGGAAGTTTTTACCAGTTATGCTTCAATTTATTTCAATTAAATTTGCAGAGATCACTGGAGGCTGCCATACTCACATATCTTTAACCTACACAATCAGCACAATTAGCTGAACATGCATTATTTTAAAATCAAGCCTCTTGTTGCTTAATTTTATTTTTTTTCCCAGCTTATCCACAAGTAGTGCAAAAAACCTAGGTGAGAAACCACTAAAAATGTCATGGAAATGCACTTCAAGCCTCTGGCCTCACTGTGCTGGACATYTATATATACTACTTGCATGACTCACACGTTCTGCAGAAAGTCATTCCTTACACTTGTAAAAAAAAAAAGGCATTATAATCATGATGTTATTCCCACACCATAATGGMAAATATGATCAATGAACAAAATACTGGTGTTTTGTRRTTTTCCTTTATGGATTCTGTTTTCTTCTGACTGGTGACAACAACATTTTACACTAAAAATGCTACTAACAGAAATTGTATGTAWGGCATACATATTTCCAATTCTATTTCATATCAAAGATAGACAGAACTATCTCACTATAATATTCTAATGAAAAAATCCACATATCATTGTCCTTTTTTGATWTACCAAACGCCACTTGATGGCATTCTACTCTTTTATTACATGATTCCTTAWGATTAAGTACCTAGATGCCTGAGTTAGTGGCTAAAATTCCCATAATCCAAAGATTATTTAAGTAACAGGTCAATGCAGTGTCTCACTGCTGGTGGTAACACAGTGTAGTGGCTTGTACACTACCCTTCCAGCTGTGTCATGGGTCTCTGCCTTCTCAAAATGAGATACCATGCCATCTGTATGATTTAGCTACTTTTTTTTTTAAAGGGAAAAAAACCCAAAACAAACCAGCAAAGCAGTAACACCAGTGTCCTGACACTATTTCACATTTAATGTAACAGTTTCTAATTCTCAAGGATGTATTTGAAGGCCATTGCTGAACACGAAACAGTGTAATTGACAGCATCTTTATTGCTGAGGGTTAGTTATTGTTAAAAAGCTGCTTTTTCCAGAGAAGAGGAAAGCGTCTTCCTCCTCCCCATCCTCTGTGATACCCACAGGCTTCCCTCTTAGTGCTTTGCCAGAATACTCCAGATCTCCTTGAGCAAGTCAGCATCCCACACCATGAAACACACTGCTGCTCCTCCTGAGCCTCCCCACCAAGTAGAACAGAAGCTGGTCAAGGTAATTCTTTGCGCTTTTGAAGGGCCTGAAATCAGCAGTAATTGCCACTGTGGATGTCGGGTTGCTAAGAACCATGTAAGGACCATCCCCCAGGAGCTGTCAGGTGGTAATAAGTTACAGTCATCCTTAACTTGGGGCAGACCTGAATCCATGACCCATAGGTGAAAGGCTCTAGATCCCAACACTGGGGTCACAGTCCTAGTGTTTCAGTCATCACACATTAAAATGCTTCAGTACACCTAAAGAGAGAAGCACCCAGAAAGCCAAAACTGTCTCTGGTGTACATTTTGCACTAAGACCAGTGCATAATACTGATGCACCTTTCAATGACGTAAGAATAGGATTGTGTTTGTTTTCATTGGCACAATTTTTGATGCATTTCCTTCCACTGACTTAGTASCCATTCTGAAGTTCCTGCATCATTCAGCTCATGTGCTCATTTCCACTGAGAATGTCAGTCTTACCTATACCTTTCTCACAACCAAAGCCAAAATTTACATGGCATGATATTAACATGTTTACAAAGAAGTCTGGACTCCACCAGTGCAGTCCCTTCCACACTAAGTAGTTTGAGGAGTAAATTTGACCCCTGTCGCACTTAGAGATCAATGCTAGATCAAGCCATGAGTGATAGCCAGAAGTCACTGCTAATTAATTTACTGTCTAGTGGCTCTAAAGGCATGAAATAGTTATTTTTCAGAGTGTCTTACAATGTTTCATTTCAGGTTACTGGAATTGCATCATATAGCCAGAGGTTTCTTTATTTTTCTTGGACCTGAACACTACCTCTATTAACCATTCAATGGTTACCTTGTGCACAACCACACAGCCAGTAGCTTAGTAGACAGCAAGCTCTCTCTAAAAAAGAACATGCCTGAGAGACAAACATTTGGGATAAGAATGTTTGCCTACCAATGTGGAGGACAGACTCTGAGAAACCAAAGCCAGGTTTTCCACAAATACCTACTAGTTTTGGAGTCCAAGTTCTCAGATGAATTTTAGATACGTGAACAGAATTTTCTGGAGAACTTCCCTTCTGAAGACTATGTGCCTCAGGGTGTTTCGATTTGAGCACCTGAAGGGCAGACACAGTTCTGCTTTGTTTGAGCAACTCAAACTTTTTAGTTTTTTTGAGGACTGTAAATGTATAGCATTAGAACAATTCAGCAACCTTTTTGGCAGTGACAACTCAAAGCACTAGAACCATACCTCTAATAGTCACACAAACAATGTTTTTATTTTATGTATTTAAAAGATGCTTTTTGATAAATCAGGTGTATGGGTAAGTAATCCTTGCAGTGCTTACTTTATGGCCTGAGCAGTAGCCAAGGCAGGGAACCTCTACAATACCTGTCATCACTACAACAGGACCTACAGGAGATAAAACCTCCTTATGACTCAGTGACCACATTCAAAGACTGAATAATATTCCAATGTGATCACCTGGGTCTCAGTCTTCACCAACCAACCCAAAAAGCAGCAATGTACAGAGAAAGATGCCAGACTTACAAGGAGAACAGACATCCTGCCTTCACTCTGCTTTCTCACCCTTCAGATCCCTTTCTATGCCAGGACTGGTACCAGAGAGGGACTTCATACCCCTCTCCCTGACAYCCTGCACAGTCCATCTCCCTCAGCTTTCACTGCCATTATGCACTTTCTTCTCTTCCACTTCCTCATGGAGTGCTGTTCCCATGTGCACCTCTGCAGCACGTGTATACAGGTGTTACTCAAACACTAAGCAATGAAGCTAGTTTCAGTCCATCACAATGGTATACAGGCAAGACACAGTTCTGCCTCCCCATCTTAACAGGGCACCAGGATTACAAGTACTCACACCTGCCACAGAGCAGAAAGCAGTACCTAATGGCACCTGTGACAATCTCTGTTTTTACTGATAAAGAACACAGACCTCATGAGAAAAAAACCGCAGCAGCCAAATACTACTTACGCAGGATTGAAATGTCCTATAAAGAAACTGATACAAAGAGTTGAAGTTCTACGGCAGATATGAAGACTATCCTGTCTCTTACTGGACACAGAAAAATAATGGCCTTTTGATTTAAAGCTTCCTGTTGTTCTCTAGGGAGTTCTGTCTTCATGTTCGCTTGGATGTTTGAGCTTGTCTGGTGCTGCTCTTTGTCAGCAACAGAATATAGTTTTTCTGCACACAGACAGTTTTAGTCAGCATCCTGACAGAAAAGCAGGGAAAACAGCACCTTCCTCAGAATTACCATTTTCTAGGCCTGACAAGCAAAACCATTTGCTGGGAGAAAGTGCAAAACACCTGGAAGTCCAAGTTTAGTCAGTAGCAGAACAGAGACTGGTTGGAATGTCCACTTCTTTAAACTTTTAAAATTCTGCTTGTAGAGTCACAATTGCTMTTGGTTTACATAGTTGATCTCTGAATGCATTAACTACTGTGAGATACTATCTATCATGCATCTACTGATGCTAAAGATGGCTCTCATAAATCCATCAAGATTGCATTATAAAAACGTAATGCAAAATAAAGACTTCACAGAAAGTGAATTAAACTGAGCTACCAAAAAATCTGTTGAGAAATGGCGAGCTTACAAGAGCTAGAACACAGTGGTTAAMAATCAGCGTCTTAAAGAGATTACATGGTCATTCACTGGGCTGCACAGCAGCTCAATAAAAAAATATCATATTAATCTGTAACTAAACATCATCTGTGTGTGCCAGCACTGCACTACAGGCAGTCAGAAATTGCATGCTGTGTCTATCTAGGTTTTCTTGCACAGCGTTTGCCAGATACACATTTCTTCTTCTGTATAGCACACATGAAGCAGCTGTTGTGCCTGCCCAGGTTAAAACAGCTTGCACACTACCATCTCCCTTCCCAACACACAGGACACTCTAGTCTTATTCTTCTCCCCAGTCACACTGTCAAACAAAAGGACACCATCTAGAATATCATCACATACCAATCATAAGATATAACCTGTATCAATGTCTCTTTAATGCCAAAGATGAGGATAATGTAAAAGCAGTATGACCATCTCAACCATTTCTATCACACTGAGAATAAGGTAAGACCAGGTTCTTAATTTTTACTCAGAAAGGGGGTGAGGAATTAAAAAAAAAAAAAAAAAAGGCAAAGATACAAACCTACAAAAAAAAAAAAAAAAAAAAGCTAACAAAACAATGCCCAACAACACACCACTTCAAAAAGCGCTTTTTATCTCTCAAGCCATCATATGAGTTAAGTTACTCCTTACACATGCTGGGGGTGCCTCCAATGTTGCTGTTACAAATTTTGTTAATGCTGACACAATTATGAATAGCAAAAATAAAAACACACATCAAAGCTGCCTTTTCATTCTGTCACAGTGTGATAAAGTTTAGAGCTGTGACAAGGACACAAAGCTGTTTGCGTACTCAGGAAGACAGCCCAACAACAGCTGCCACTGCTTGTAGTGGGAAACCTTCCCTGCAATWTTASGAGTTAAAAACTTYCCTTTCTAAAATCGGCTAAAAGCCGCTTTTACATGTATATATCTTATATATTGCCTATAGGCAGAAAAATATTCTTTCTACCAGGTAAAACTGAGATTGTTCAAGCAAATGAAGCATTTTGATTTCTTGCTTGGCATCCATCTAGGCTGAAAGAGTGGAAAAGTGCAGGGAAAAAACTGCAAACCAAAATGAACAAATTAAACACTACAAACTGAAGGAAAAAAAGCAAAACCAACATGCAACAGCTTTGAAACATACAATAATGTACAAAACTGGTACATGCAATTCAAACTTTTCAATTAAACGTAAAATGCAGTGGCTGCTTACTGAGCTGYGACACATGTCCTTGGTAACAGGATATGAGCTGTTCACCTCTGGGTCACCGTTTCTAATCCAGCCAGGAACAATAGTGACCACAAGTTGTTTACCATCTGACAGCTGTTTGCTAACTTATGTGAAATGAGTTGGTGGTCTCAGTCCATTTTCTACAGGGGCAGGTGTCCACATTATAGAATAGCACTGTCACAACGGGCATCCTTGTTGACCAACCCAACAAAGAAACTGAGGAATGAATGGGCACGGAGAGCCAACTTTCCCTCCTTCCAAAGACATGGTCCCTTCAAGTCACGACTAAACCACAGCTTTCAGTGGAGAAGCCCAACCACTGAATTTTATGGATCAAGTAGCAAAGGAATACTAGCAGAAGTATCTTAGACTCGGTTTTTCTCCTAAATATCAAGGAGACTGCCTTCAGCAGCTAATACAGACTATTGCAATTCTCCCAACAGCATATGGTCACATAACAGTATACAGCCCATGAGGAGCAAGCTGAATTTTTATTCTTCAGTACTTCATTCTTCAGTAATTTAAGATAAATTAAGTCAAGCATAGTTTGTAATGGGCAAAAATCCTCAATTGTACATGAAAGTGGCAAAGTTTAAAGGAGTTCTGCTGAGAAGGATATGTAAGAGGCTTCAAGGTCTAAAGCTAAGGATTTCAAAACAGCTGAATATAATTTCTTTAAGTTACTTTAGGTTGAATAAGAGCTTCTGCTGGGTAATATGTTACAAACAATTTGCTGTGTTGTTCCACAGCAGTCAGCTTTCCTCTAGGCCAAACTTTTCATTTAACCTCTCAGTGCCCTTTCCTCAAATATGTAATTGTTTTCCTGTGTGGTTAAAAGCAGCATTTTTAGGTCTTTTCATCTGTACTCCTGGGATAGCACAAATTTCATCTGTATACGGAGTAGCACAAAATTTGAATGCAATTTTTTTAAAGGAACAACAAACAGCAATGGAAACAGATGCAAAGAGCATCCAGAACCTTTTAGAGGATATAATTTCCTAAACAGCACTTTTAGGAGAGGCAAAACTGGCATARAAAAATGAAAGGAATGAACATGTTACTACACAGGGTACAGTTCCTTTCAAGTACTCCCTACCAGCTGCTTGCTGTACCATCTGTTGTTGCCTAAGCAGCTTCCTTCTGAATGGCTTTGCACTGAAGCAGAACTGCTCTCACTGTTGGACACAATCAGGTCAGGTCAGCRCTACCCCCAGCACCGAACCTGCTGCCTGTCACAGCCTCTCCCATCTCGCTATTTCTTACTGGCCACCAGCTCCCGAGGCTGCGCTGCATCTGTCAGGAGGCCCATTTTTCATCGCTCGCTCGCCATTCACACCGAGCAGGACAGAGCGCGTCTCACTTTGTGCGGGATGCACTCAGACATTCCTGTCAGGCACTCTGAGCGTGCGGCCATATGGCCAGGTTTATGCTGAAGCAGGAAAGGTCGGGGGAAAAAGCCGAACAAATGGCCAAGCACACCCCTCAGCACGGCTTCTATTTTCTGCTTCAGGCCACTGTGACCGTGCCGGTGGTTTTTCACCAAGGAGCCCAGCGCGGAGGTCCGCGCTCCCTCTGGACGGGCGGCGGCTCCAAGCTGCGGGGCGGGAGGAGGCCGAGCGGACGCGGCAGCCCCGCGGGGGCACACGGCGGGGTCCCACCTGGAGCCCCGCCAGGAGCCGGCCCCGCCGCCAGCCCCGGCCCTGCCGAGACCCTCCGGCCCCGCCGGCCCGGGGGGCCGCGCACAAAAGGCCCCGAGGTGCTGGTGCGTTCCCAACGCCGCCGCTTCCCGCGGCATCTGCGCAGGGAARCACACATCGCTGGGAGCCACTTTCACGATTTTGTTGCGAGCGGGATTAGCTGGATTAGGGGCCRATTCATAAGGACCCCCTGCGGCTGTGAGGAAGTTTCATCACAAGGTCAGTGTGGTGTGAACTATATTCTGTCAACACCACCACTCCTTATAGCCGRCTACAAAAAATACAAAAGGGGGGGTGGGGGGGAAGGAGGAAATTGCAAGTGAAATATATGAATGAACAGTTTACAGCAACAAAAAGATTTACCGATTTCCCCCTCAAATGCTTAGAAAGATGTGTACCCTTCAACGCTGCCTTCCTTTTAAACAAGAAACCTGTATTAGTAATTTTTAATGTATAAAGAATTTAGTGGTTTAGGAGGTGGGAGGAACCTGGGGAATAAGTGTAGCAACCCACACACAAAACCACGGAAGAACTTCTGGCACGTAGTCTAAAACCAGTCATGCAGCTCCAAGATAGTTGCACTGTTGAGATTTTATTACATTTAATGCTGTCACGTTCAGGACTATTTAATTCCTACCCCCCCCCCGCCAAGTGCAGTGAGTAACAGAGACATTTTGTAAAAAGAAGGTTGGATTGGAGAAAGGAGAAGGTGAATTAAAGGGTTTTTTATTTGTTTTTGCTCTTTAAAGCATAATTATCCACCTTGTACTTCCCCCACCTCCCCCCCAGCAAGATTCCCCTCATCCCATCGTAATGACATCACTCAAAGACTGCAACACTTTTATAGCTGGCATGATGCAAAATAAAATCTATAATGAAAGAGCAGGACTTTTGTTTTGYATGTGTAGTTTTGGGGGAATTTGGGGGGGAGAGGGAGTGGGTTTAAGAGAAGTCCCTCTTGCACAGAACCAGGCTGTTCAATCAAAGCCTTATCTGTTATATTTCTGTCTTTCTCTTCTGTTTAGCGCATTCACCAACAAGAGAAAAGGGGCTAAAGCAATGGAGGCTTTGACCTGCAGCTGTAACACAATACTTTCGCACAGCCCTGTCGACCCCTGACATAAATTTTACACCGCAGCTGGCATTTACACACTTAACATTACCATATGTATAGCCTACTCTGTGCTAATTATGCTAATCACCTGTCTAACTCTCTGCTGCGAAAAATGGTTGTATTTAGCAGTCCACTGCCTACCAATACAGCTTACTGTGTGGCTGAAATGTACATTCAGACGGCTCTGAATGGCAAGATTTTTCCACGTTGCTGGCTTCATTCAGACCACAGAAAAATTTATTCAAGTCAACTGGTTTCGGTCCGCAACAAAAAAGTTACGAGAAAAAAGTGAGTGTGTTCCTGCCCTAACATTCTAAGTCTGCTTGCAAGCAAAATGATAAATCAATTGGTGTGGGAAACAAAAAGGGAGAAAGATTTCTTTTGCAAGCCATGTGAAACTGTAGCCTATTAAAAAAAAAAAAAAAAAGACAGAAAAAAGAAGAAAAAGGTCATCCTATTTCCCCAAATCTCTAGAAAGAGCAGTTTAATAGATATTTACACCTGCTCACAATTCTCTCAAGTTGCTACCTTTTATCTACAGTTGGAAGTCATACTAAACATGTTTTAGGCTTTGTTTCTTGATCTTAATAATTTCCACTAGAATATTGCATTTTCTATTGTCTACTGCTTAAACAGCATCAGCTTCTAAACAGCTAAGGCTTCYCTTCTTTTCTGACTATGGGAACCCTTTGAAAAGTCAGTGGAGACTGGTGTAAAATGAAATCAGAATGAGGACCATGTTGAGAGGCAAATATGAAAAACGTCCAGGAAATATTCACCAGAAGAACTGGTGCAATGAAGTGCCTTCTTTAAGTGCTTTTTTTACTATTACAGAAAAGGTAGCTTAGAAAGAAAAAAAATTAGAGTTGTAATGAATAAAGGGGTTTTTTCATGCTTCGTGACAGCAGGAAGGAAGGTGTTTAATTGAGTCCCTAAAGCTCATCTTTCTTCTGAGTATCACACTGAGGAGACTACACCAAGATCTGCATTGGGATTACATTCCTGAAGCTATTTAAATACAGTTTATCATGCAAGTAAGTTCCTATAACCCCCTTCTCCTCTGCACACACCCAAGGAAGCTATGGCAGTTCACAGATTTGTCAGATAACTAAAATGTAAATCTGATTAAGGCATCACCCTTGGCAATTTCCTTTCAGGTTAGATTTGTGGAATCTTTTTTCAACTAGATTTAAATGTTATGAAATGGCATGTTCATACATAAAATAGAAAAATGTGCAAATAAACCTTCTATATCCAGTACTGCATCTGAATAATGTGAGCACACTAGAAGGTAAATCATTATTAATATACATCCAAGGGATTTAATTAAAAACAAGAAGAGCTCASTAATGTTTATGCTCAGAAGGTCCAGTAACATACCCAGCCACAGCATGAGGTCAAGAAGATCCCTGTGTCTGTGCCTTCCCAACTTCCCATCCTTTGTCCACTCTGCTTCCATGTGCAAGAAATTGCTGCTCACAATAAGGTAAAGTAACACATTTTGCCTGTCAGCAATGGCCTTTACTTTAATATTTTACTTATTACATTGCCTGCTTGACTATATTACAGACCCTCTGCCAAGACACATCTTGCTTTCTAGCATCTCAGTTTCAGTTCTCTGCTAGTCCAAAGCACTAATTTATCTGTGTTCTTTCAGCTCCAAAACACTGGTTGTGCAGCCAAAACCAGAAATAACACTACAACTACTGTTTATTTCAGAGCATGTGGACTTTCCCTTTTTTTTTTTTTTTTTTTT
>CADDXX010000080.1:1548165-1565823 GCA_902810485.1 Alauda arvensis
CCCTGCTCTCATGGCACAGAACACTATTTACATTGCAATACTTGACTGTGTAATACATCTGGCATTTTTGGGCAGGATTCCTGAGCTAGGGGCCAGAAGCCCTTAAGCAATGATTTAACAGGGGGAAAAAAATCATACAACTTGACTCAACAGTGCTCATTTCTAGTTTGCTGCACTTAATTTTTGATTACTGACTGAAAAGCAGAAATGCATCATACTGGTAAACAAGAGAAGACTGTTTCTTTTAATTTATCTCACTGTTAATAAAAGAAGACTGTATTACAGTTGAAGGACTGAGTTCCAGCTTCAGGTATATGGGTGTACAACACTGCACATGTGCTTGCACATGAGCAAAATACAGATGTTTCAAATACACAATGATTACTTGTATATTTRAAGCTGGAACTAAGTTCAGTACAATTCTCTAAAGAAGCAGCACCTTTGCAGAAAGAGTCAGGTTATGGTTCCCTTCATTCCCTTACCTCTTGTATATTTTGCTCAAGCACTGAAATAACTAAGTTTCCCAAAACCAAGCAGAAGTTAAAGCCAAGACATTCATTCTAAAAACCAAAATTAAAACTCTCCATACATCAAAACATGTATATGGTCAGCAGTTTCCATAAAGAACTTTTTAC
Organism: Alauda arvensis; assembly: GCA_902810485.1. Taxonomy (NCBI): domain Eukaryota; kingdom Metazoa; phylum Chordata; class Aves; order Passeriformes; family Alaudidae; genus Alauda; species Alauda arvensis. The sequence goes on from CADDXX010000080.1 coordinate 1,548,801, forward strand.
CTCATGAAACTACTACTTCTGCCAAAATCAGTCTGTTTATGGTAACTGAGGTGATAGTAAATGAAAATAAGAGAGTAAAACCAAGAACAAGTAAATTGTATTTACATATATTAAACTAAGTTTACACAGTAAAAAAGGAAWAAAGAAAAATGTTTTGTTTTTAAATTCTGAATAAAAAACTACTCCTTTTAATTCCATTCCATCTATTTTTACTGTACTGTACAATAAAAAGCTACTCCAAGTCAAATGTCACTCAATTAACAGAAAGAGTGAAAATAATTTCTTTTACGTGGTATTTATCAGTCATATTTGGCACAATCTGAGTGGATAATAAAATAGCACAGATTAGGCAAAACTGGAGTAAAATATTTTCCTGTTCACCTTAATTCATGGGCACAGAAATGAAATGGCCATTATAACAAGGCACACATTCTCAGCACAGATAYCACACTTTAAAGCACTGAGTTTTCTGTCATGAGGCACTGTCTTGGAAATCTGCCACTCCAGCAAAGCATSAACAGTAGAAAATACTATGGTTTCTTAAGTATTAATGAATGTTGTGCATCTTTAATCTTCTGAACKCTGATAGGTGACTACATTCTTATTATAGAACTGTCATGCAGACCTTAAGAAGTTTTACTGATTTCTTCAGGTTTTCCCAGGAAGAGTAACTCACAGACATAATGGGGGACTTCCTGCGGACTACAAGGCAGCAGAGATCAGAGAAATTAAAGAACCTAAGGCTGACATACTGAAGAAAAATAATGCTGAAGATAAATAAGGATGGCTGAGAAAATGCATATAACTGTATAGTATATACAAAAAAGAATTAACTTGCTAAAATTCTGCATGCCAGATCCTGCTGAGCTCTGAAACAGAGCTGCTAGAGCCACATATATACACACTGTCATCTGTAGACAGAAAAAGCACTGTGCAAAGGACTGGCCTTTTTCTATATACAGAAGAAAACACCTGACAAGTAACAGCCCGACAAGATCTATAACCAAAACGCTGTTTTGACAGAAAAAAAAGCTAGCTGTGGGGCAAAGAACTTTACAAGCATGATTTTACCTGAGTGCTTATAGGCTGGAGCAGGTAATTCGGAGCTAAGTTAAAAGGATTCTGTGTAATAGTCCAAGAGTGTGAAAATGAGAACACGTTCCATTAGACACCAAAAGGAAAGTAGTTGCAGACACATTAAAACCAGCATCCTAGTGGACACAGCTTCAACAGGTCATAGGGAGGTCAGTTTTGCAGGAAAAATCCAACTGAAATATAAACATGGCATTGTGGAAACCAGACAAATTCTCCATAGCTTTGTCCAGCCAGCACTAATCTAGGCATCAGCTGTGGTGCATAATCTAAACAAAGGGATAAATCGGTTCATACATCTGGAAGCTGTCATATTTTGGAGCCTCCTAACAGTTATGTGTAAGCACAACATTCACATGGATGCAACAACCTTTAAATTTGTTGAGTGGTCAAGAACTGTTACATGCGTATACTACACTATATTATGACTTTCTGGGGAACCACCAAAACTATTATATAATGACAGGGCTTGCATACCTCTTGCCACAAAAAAAGGAAAAAAAAATCATGAAAATCGACTGTTTCAGGGTGAGCAGCTCAGGTTTACCTTAGTGGACTCTATGCTGAAAGCAAGCTTGAGCACCCATGGCTTTTAGAGTTCATTCTTTTCTGAACCCACTGGCTGCTGATGAATAGTGAAGGAAGACCAGTTCTCTACAAAAATAAGCAAATAAGCACAAAACCAGGCCACTTAACAGGTGGCAAGAGCTGGTAGTAAGTAGGCCCCAAACCACCCACCAYCACATCCACACAGCACCACAACTTCAGCAGCAGCCAGCCCCACAGCTGATTTAGCTTCCCCTGTTCCTGCTCAGCAACAGCAGCACRGGGAACAACAGTAAAGCAATGTTGCTTTCAACTATTCTACTTCACTCCAGGACTTCTGTACCAAAATCTGCAAGCTCTCCAGAACTACAGAATGCCTTGAAACCCTGCTAGTTCATAGGCAGCAAAATCCCCAGAGCAGAAGATGACACTCAAAGCTCAGAAGAGGAAGACAATAGCATAGCCAAGGAGCCGCCCTGTTTAAGTACACATTCCAACAGAGAAAGAAACAGACCCTTCCAAACAATGATCTGTAGGGCACATTCTGGCAGGGCATTGGCAACATTGTTAGGTTTGGAAATAGCAATTAAGATTAATTTTCTCCAGCCTTGAGTAAATTAAATGCCTCTGAAGTCTGAAAGGCAGAAGGAACCATGCAACAATGCGCTTACAACTTAGAGRGATGTCAATTCTATAGGAGGAGCTTCTCCTTCCCGTCCATGAAGAGGTTAACAAAAATGGGCACACTGCTAGTCTGCTCTGGCCTTTGTACATGGAAAAGGCCTGGTCACACTAAAGTCATCCCCAGTTCTGCCACTACGTTCAGTGAATTCAGGATTTCACCCTCTACCTTTTTAATGATGAAAGAATGGTCACAGGCAATACCTTAATTAAAACTCCTACAGATAAAGGAGGAATTTTATGTACTGAAGCTGCTGGGATTTTTTTATGCACAAGCTCTTCATCAAGGAGCACCAACTCCAAGCAATGTGGACACCTGTCAAGATGGAACTTAACAGAGGTTTCCAGTGATTTTGAATTTAATAGCAAGTTCTTGAAAGATGACAATTAAATAAATATCCATATAAATGAAACCTTTAAACATCTTCTCCTAACAACTTCCAATACACAGAGGGAGTTCAAATTCAGAGGAACATAATACCCCACTGCCATGATGCTTGTATCCACAAATATCATGTAAACATTAGAATTTGATGTTCTTTTTCGAAACAGKAGCATGGACTGAAATACTTTTGTGTTCTATCAGTAAACATTAAAATAAGCATGTTGCTCAGATGGCCATCATTTAGATACCAAGTGGAAAAAAAGACATGTAGTAAATAATCATACTGAAGTCAGACAAAACAGTGGCTTGGAAATTTTCCAGATAAACACCTCCAATGAACATTCAATATGTGCTGAGGAAAGCAACACAGCGTAAGACAGCATTSAAGGATAAGTAAGCTCTTATGTCACCTGATTCACAGGAAATTAATAAATTTGGTGATGTGATCAGAGACTGCCACAGAGTCTGCCAACACCCSTTGTGACAGACTGAAGAGCAGAGTAACTTCTGCCATCTATACATGCCAATGTGGTGATGCRAGATCAAGCACATCTACAACAGTACTCCCCTGCTGCTGTCCAAAAAAGCGTTGTTTGTGGGAGAAAGGAATTACACTTGACTGGGTCAAGTCCTGCTAACTGTACTCAAACCAAACATGTTACTTCAGCCCACTCACATAAATTTGTCTCCTTGAAAAAACAAATTCACGCAGATATGTTCTGTTATTATTCTTTTTTGTTTCTCCAAAGAATACTAGTGTAAAGTTAACTGGTGCCTTTAGGCAGAACTTRAGAACAGCTCTTCTCTCCACCTGCACTTAATCTTGCTGGGTTACAAAAACTGAGAATCTAAGGAAATAATACTGATTCCTGCATAACTCAGACAGTTCCCTCATTTTCACCTCATTCTTAAGTTGCATGGGTAGATGAACATATTTTAAGAAGGGTCAGCTCTAAGTAMAATAGAGCAACCTGATTTTTGTCCCTTTTCCTTTCTTAAGAGAGAAAGGAAATAATACTACACGTAGCTCAAATCTTGACTTACAAAGTATTTCTGCTGTACACACTCAGTACTGATTCACTTACAATTAGAACACACTCACTTTGTTACACGTACCTAAACTGAACTGTGCAGCTTCTGAGGCATTCCCAGCAGCACGTCTTACCTATTTGTATCATCCAACCTCTTCCTTCAAACTGGCTTAAAGAAGGATGTTAGAGTTCGGTTCAAGCTCACAAAGTTTCACAAAGATTTGTGAGGAGTGCTACTTAAGGAGGGAATAATTTGACTGAGCTTCCACTAGTGCAAAAAGTGAGCAAAACAAAAAAGGAAGGAAAGACCAGCATGATCTTTGACCACTTAAGGAAGAAAACTAAGGAAAAAAGTGAGGAGAAAAAAAYCCCAAGACAATGGTGACATGAAATGGATTATCACAGCATAAGACTAGACCATCTCTCCCACTATAAACTGCTCCCATTAACGTCATTTAAGGCATTGCAGTARCCAAATTTCAAGCTTCATTTAACAGAACCTTCTCCGGAGCCACAAAACTACCTTTTTTCAGAAGCAGAGGCTGTGAATTTACATGTGTGACTGCTGTTGACACACYGGGTCTCAGACTGCCTATTAAGAGCGGTAGCAAATAAACATAACCAGTTATGAGCATGATTTCTTTTCCATCCAGAGCACTCTCTAGCTATGAATGGATGATTCTAAAAGCACATGTGTCCAACAAAATCCAGTCACCAAGCATATCAATGCAAAGCTTTTTTCTCTCTCTCTCTCTGTGTACACAGAGACTACAAATGTATAAAGATGCTAAACAGTCTCCACAACTCCAGGATGCATGGACACCCACATAYAACAGTTCAACTCAGGCTGAATAACAGAACTGCCATCAAAATGCCAGTCCAGAATTTGTCTGTTCTGGCACACAAACCCGCCCCCCCCAGCAGCAAGGTATGCACGTGAGGATGATACATCTATTCATGTGCTGGGAAGATACAGGTGTATATATGTCCCAGGCAAAGACAGCTGAGAGCAAGTCTGCAAGACAGCAACACAGATGGAGCCACTGTGGGACATAGTAATAACTGAAGTATTCTGAACAGCAGCCAGAAGAGGACCACGTTTAAAAGAAACCCCAAAAAACAAAAAGCTACTCTGCAACACTTAGTGCCAAGAAACAAGCTGAGAGGAAAACCGCTTTGGTATCAGTAGGCTCAGAGAAGGCCAAGAATGCTAGCATAGACTCTGAAGGAAGAAGACTACTATGGGAAATCTGAAAGAATGATGTTTTGAAGACCACTCTTGGAAAGTCTGCCTACCTACCAGGTGAGCYTCTAAACTTACGTAAATATTTCAGCCATAACAGCTGCAGGATCAGACTACTAMTCTTTACCTTGGAAAGTGCATTAAAATTTATTCAAAGTTCACTTCACTGTTTGTTAATTAATTCTGTTATGGATTTAAAGCAACCATTTACTTCCAAAAAACTTCAGTGCTGTATTATGTTCCATGGTATTCAGAAACACACAATATCAAATTTGTCTCTTTAAGTAAAGACTGCCTATTTATTCAGTAGTAATAACAGTAAAAAGGTTCAGCAGCAAAACAAAACTGTTACTTGAAGAATATTTCAAGTAACCTATGAATCTACACAGCACATACAAGACAGTCCAGAGATCAGGCCTAGCCAGAATGGGGTTGTAAAAGGCAAGTGCTGCTTGACCAACCTTATCTTCTTCTATGACTTAGTGGATGAGGGAAAGGCTATGGATAATGTCTGCCTAAACTTTAATAATGCCTTTTACACTGTTTCTGACAACATTTTYCTAGAGATACTGGTTGCTCATGGTTTGATAGGTGCACTATTTGCTGGGTTAAAAACYGGCTGGATGTCTGGGCCCAGAGGGAGTTACATCCAGTTGGTGGCTATTCACTGGAGAGGCTTCCCAGAACTCAGTGATGCAACAAGTCCTGTTTAATGTCTTTATTAATAATTTAGATGAGGGGTTCAAGTGCCCCCTCAGTCAGTTCCCAGATAYCACCAAGCTGGGTAGGAGTGTCGATCTGCAGGAGGACAGGAAAGCWGTGCAGAGGGATCTGGACAGGCTGGATCAATGGTCAAGGCCAATGGTACGAAGTTCATACCATGTTCAACAACATAAAGTGCCAGGTCCTGTCCTTGGGTCACAACAGCTCTATGCAGAACTACAGGCTGGAGGAGGAATGGCTGAAAAGCTGCCCCAGGAATAGGACCTGGGGGTGCCAAGCATGAGCCAGCTGTACCCAGGTAGCCAAAAAGGCCAGTGGCATCCTGGCCTGTATCAGCAATAGTGTGGCCAGCAGSGGCAGGGCAGTGACTGTTCCTCTGTACTCAGCACTKGGGAGGCCACACCTCGAATTCTGTGCTCAGCCCCTCACTACRAGAAAGAGACTAAGGTGCTGGAGTGTGTCCAGAGAAGGGCAATGGAGCRCAAGTCCTGTAAGGAGCAGCTGAGGGAGCTGGGGTAATTTAGCCTGGAGAAGAGCACCTTTGGGATGACCTCATCCCTCTCTACACCTACCTGAATGGAGAATGTAGGCAACAAGTGACAAGATGAGAGGTAATGGCCTCAAGTTGCTCCAGGGGAGGTTTAGGTTGGATAGTGAAAAAAAAAAATCTCCACACATAAAGGACTGTTAGCATTGGAACAGGCCACCCCTGAATTACCATCCCTGGAGGTATTTAAAGAGTGTTTAGATGTGACATTTAAGGACCAGTTCAGTTGTGAACACAATGGTGCTGGGTTAGCAGTTGGATTTGATGATACTAYGAATCTTTTCCAACCTAAACAATTCTATGATTCTTTATTTGGCCAGCACTGCCTAGTTCATCCAAACTCTTAATAAACAAAAAGCAAAAGGTAACGTGAGACAGCTGTTTTAACAAACAGGACAATTCAAACAATGCTTCTGCTCTAAGAAACCTTGATCTAAAAAGTCCCTTATTGTACCAACCTGCATGGAGTGTACTTTAAAGGTGCTAGAACAGAGACATGTAAGTGCAGAAGATCAAATTTGGTGCTGTTTTGCTCTTCTGCATAGGAAGAATGGCATTTTTCACGCTATCTCTTCCTGTCTCTGTTCCATCTCAAACTCTCAATCTGTACTCCTGTTTGTAGTTTAGCAACAAAAATATGCAATTGCTATCTGTTAGGTTTAATTGTACAACACCCTGATTCATGAGCAGAACATTTACAGAGTCTACCAAGAAARCACATTTTAGCAAGTTCTCTTGTGTGAACGATCATGTAATGCTAGAATGGGAAAACTGGAAATTAATTTAAATGTAATCCAGAATATTTTATTTCACCTTAATCTGCTATCTTTTGCTGGTTAGTTTTGAAAYGCAAGAGTTTCTAAATGCAGTGTTTTAATTTCTTTTTAATGAAAAAACTAAACTAAATAGATGTGAAATTGCATAGGTTAATTCTGTCAAACTAGCTGCATTGTGAATTCATCTTGGCCATAAAAACCTCAGATCAATTTCCCTAAATTCTATACTAGGGACTTGCCCCCTCCTTTCCTCATAATAATAATGAGAAGAGACCAGTGCAGCATCTAAACAAAGCAATTATTTTGCAAACCCTATTTCTTTTCCTTAGAATTGCATCTTTACTGCCAGACCAGTCACTAAGCATCATCACCAAGTATTTTCTTGGTATTACAAGGCTACAAAAAGCAGGTGGCATTAATTGTATAGTAACATCATTCCAAGTAAGTGAACACTAGTAACATCTAGGATAATAAATGTCAGCCGAGCATGTGGGACGGAGCTGCRATCACATATTAATTTACCTAACWCAGAAAAGCAGAGACAAAACACCTAAGAGCAAAAATTGACAAAAGAAACTTCTCCATAACAACCTCACAGTGAATTTGGACGAAAAATTAACAGTGAAGAAAAACAAAATTCACRGTAATTTTCATTAGTATTTAAGGTACTGTAGTTAGTGACCAGGGCAAACTCTGCACATCTGTGCCTACAGATGGGACCCAGCAGTCCTTGCTCTGTTTCTCCGGCAGAACTGTTGGCAGCAGATCTCATGGTATTTTGAGCTCCTGGACTACACTATAGGGACCACAAACAGGTCGATATTTCCACAACAGAAAAATAACAACACCTAATAAATGACCCGCGAATCCCATCCTGACCCCAACACGGCTGTCATCTGCAAGGACGGACTCCRACCCTGTATGCTCTAGTTCACCTCGGGCAGGACAGACCACCTTCAGAACAGGCACCGACTTTGTCTGCACTCAGCACCAGCTTTTCCACACATGCACGGACAGAGAGCTATTTAGWAATGATTATTTATGCAGCCTCCCATATTAAGTTAACTTTTATAAGCCAAATTCTGCTGCAAGCTACTTTGACATAAACCTGGAGTAGTAATTGCTGCAGTCAAGGAACTCTGTTTCCACGTCGACCCAGCAGCTAATGGGGGAACGTGATCCTTAATAAAAAGCATTTTTCACCACAGAACAGAAAAAAAAAAAAAAAGGAGGAAAATTTAAAAAGAAGAAGAAAAAAACCCACCAGAACTACACTTAAACCCCACACCCACGGCAGCCTGGAGCCATGCCCCTCAGCGCGGGGTGCCCCGCCCGGCTGCTTGCCCCACTCCCGGCTCCGCTTCGCCTCGGCTGCCTTTCTTTATAGGTTTTTTTATGGTTGGGTTTTTTGTTTGGGGTTTGGTTTGGTTCTTTTTCCCTCGTTCTCTCCCTCCTCTTTTTTATTTTCCTTACTTTTTTTTTTTCTTTATTTTTTCAGCGGTGAGCCCCGCGCTCCCCCCGGCTGAAAGCTGTCCAAGCCCAGGACCACACACAGGCTCCCGCCCCGCCGCGCCGCCCGCCCCTCCCCCGCCGCGGCCGCGCGCACTCCCAAGATGGCGAAGGGGAGGCCTCCMGGCAGCGCGGCCGCTTCTCACCGCCGCCGCGGACGCGGAAACCCTCGGCCCGCAGCTCGCCCGCACTGCGAGGCGGGGGCGAAAGCGAGAGCGGCTGGAGACGGGCTGGCCCGGCGGCCCTCCGCCGAATGCACGGCCCGGCCGGCGTGGCCCCCCGCGGGCGGAGAAGTGGTACGCGCCGCCCGGGGCTGCGCGCCCCAGCGCAGGGCCCGCCTCCCGCCCCACAGCCGCCCGCCTTCCCCGCCGGCGGCCGCTCCTCCCGGGCATGCTGAGCGGCCCCGGGCAGCTCTGCCCGGCCGGCCGGGCGGGCAGGGACCGCGACAGAAAACAGGGGCGCCCCCCGGACTTACCTTCCACCCACAGCTCCTCCACGTTGGTCTCGAGATTAGCTGCCCTTAATCCTACAGCGAAAGCCCCAAATATCAGGAGGCCGACAACCAAAAACTTCCCGCAGTTTTTCTGAATGTAACAGCCCAGTTTAAACAACAGTCTCTGAAACTTTGCTCGCAGCCACAGTGGCGCTTTCCGTCCCGTCGCCTTCCCCTGCAAAGCAAGAAGAGGTCAGTAGTTGGGGGCTGCGGCAGCCGCCAGAAGTGGGGGGAGCCCCCCGGCCCTCCCACGAGCGGGACAGCTCGTGTCCCTCGGGSCGCAGTCCCCGGAGGAAGGATGGAGCGCCGAGAACAGCTCAAACAGGCATCCTTCCAGCAGGGCCGTTTGCCCCGCGGCCCTGCCGAGCAGCTACCCTCGAGCACGCACACAGGGACAAGATGTACCTGCTGGCAGCCATCCTTGCCCCAGACCAACACGCGGGTATGGGGGTGAGAACACTGCCTCGGCCCCCGGGCCCTCGCCTGTGCTGCCCACCACCATACTCTTCTCTTGCCCGAGGCATCGCCACCAGCTCAGACTGGCGCCAGCTCAAAACATTCGCGCTGGAGAGACTTGTGGCTCCAGGAAAGAAGGAGCCACTTCCGATAAACCTCAAGGGCCACAAGAAAGAAAAGTCCCTTTTCCTGTTCTCCTTGGAACCCCAGAATGGCTGGGGAGGAGAGGCTAGGGCAGTGTGTGACAGATAGTGGGTAGCAGTAGCCYTTTCCCTCATTCCCAGCTCCTAGCAGGGACTTGGTGCTGAGGCAAGACCCACGTGGTGAGCAGCGCTGTAAGATCTGCAGTAATTCATTTCCATAGAGTTTGGAGACGCTGTGTGATCTGAATTAGGAAGTAGAGCAGCCATCTGTAAGTTACGACAATATTTGTGAACGGAAGAGGGCAGCCACATGGATTTTTTTTTTCCTCCTCCTTTCCCTCTTCTTACAAAGCCTAGAAATCCGCTCTCTGAAGTGAAACCATCCCTGCAGCAAGGCAGCTTTAGAGATTGTTTACTTTGAACATTTTTTGGCCGGCGGAGATTGGCGGCCGGGGCCGTCCCCCCGCCCCGCCCGCGCCGGCACCTCCAGTCCTCCGCGGGGACCGGCGCGGCAGGGTTAAGGTGCCAATTTGTTTACRGCCCTCGCTCCCCCGTCCGACCGCCGGGCAAGGGAGAAAACCGCTGCCTTCTTTGCTGGGGGACCGCGTTCTCGGAGGGCAGTCGCCGTCTCGGCGCTCGGCGAAAAACTTTACAAAAGCCCAACTTCTGCYAAGAAACCGGCCGGCCGGTTTCTCCCCTGTTCCGGCCGGGAGCGGGTGTTGCCGAGGTCGCAGGGCGCTACGAAAAGATAGAGAAGCAGAAAGGAAGCGGAGAGGGAGARGGGGAGCGGGCCTGGGGCTAGCCATTGGGAGGCCGGGACCGAGCCGAGGCTATTTCGTGAAGTTTAGGAGGAGAAGTGCTCCGCAGCACATGCACGCACCAGGGCAGGCACAGGAGAGCASGGAGGGAAGGAGGGCACTCTCTCCCGCACTGAAGAGTCACAGACGTCCCTCTCTTTTTCCCAGCATTTTATTGGTGGCCGTTTCGCTTCCATCTCCTCCTTCCACCCCCGCGAGAAAACACACCACCTCCCCACCTCCCTCCTCCTCCCCCGCGGAAAAAGCAGCACTACCACTAGCGTGTATCTCTGGAAAAAAGAGCGAGAGATTGAATGCACCTTTGAAATCTGCTCCAAGGCGAAAGCCGCATCGCAGTAGCTTGGCCGCTGCAGATACTCCCGGTCGGGCGCCGCGGCGCGCCGATTCCCTCCGGTCCTKCGCCGCCTCCCGCCGCCGTTTCTCGCCGCCCGGCCGGGGTGGCCTCCGCCGCCCGCGCTGCTGCTGGTCTCCGGCTCCGAGGCGTTACCGGCTGAGGCCATGTTGCCGCCGCCGGCGGGACGGGAGAGCTGCCGCTGGCGCTGCCGCGGCGGGGCCCGGGGCCCCGGGGGCTCGGCGGGGCCGCGGGGGACTGGCGGCGCTGCGGGCCGCGGGCTGATGCTGCTGCTGCGGGGGCTGCTGCCGCCGCTGCTGCCGCCGCCGCCGCCGGGGCTGGGGCTGCTGCTGGGGCTGCTGCGGCGCGGCCGCCTCATGCGGGGCGCGGGGCGGCGGCTGCCGCCGCGGCCGCTCCGGCCGAGTCGCTCCCCGCGCCTCCCATTGCCACATCGCGCGCGGACCCCGAGCTGCAGGCGGCCGCTCCCCGCGCCCGGCGAGGGCGGGCGCGACCCCCGGGATCCCCCGGCCGCCGCCGCGCTATCCTCCTCTCCCGTTGAAATCGCCTACTCCGGCCCGCCGCCGCTGCCTCCGGGAAGCCGCTGTCCGCGGCGGCGCTCAGCGACGGCGGCGGGGCGGCGGCGCGGCGGGCCGCGGCTGCTTCTGCTGCTGCTGGGCTGCCTCACCGCGCTGCACCATCCTTCTTCAGCGCCGGGGTGCTTCCCGCGGGCCGCGGGGCCGGCGGGGTTCCGCGGTTGGCCCCGCCGCGGCGGCGGGCGGGCGGCTGCCTGGCGCTCTCCCCCGGTGTGTGCGCGGCAGCACCGAGCTGCAGCCCCTCGGCTCCAGAGATGAGATGAAGAAGAAAAAAAGGACTCTCTCCATTTGGATAAAGAGGAGGAGGGGTGGGGGGGGTGGGGGGAGTATGAGTGGAGAGAGAGCGAGAGAGGGAGGAAAAAAAAAGAAGGGGCTGAGAGCCCGCCCCCGGGGCTGTCAGATGGCTTGGGTTTCTGCGAGGTGATTGGCTCGGGGAGGGCAGAAATTACTCAGCAAACATGACTATTATTAGCTGCTTAGCAACAGCTCACCAAAGTAGAGAGACCACCCAGGCCGGCAACCCTTGTGTGTGCATCTCCAGCTTCAGGGGGAGCCTTAAAGAGATCCAGTCTTCTTTGCATGCAATACTTCCATTAAGGAATGCCTTCTCCCCCTTTCTTCTTCGTTTTCTTTTCAAGAACGTTAGTCCCCCCCCACACCCCCTCCCCCGACCCCCGTCCGGGATGCTTGCAAATACACGCGCGGAACTTTTTCRCCAGGGACATACAGAAATACATTTTTTCCCTTCTAAGAAAAAGAGAGGGAAACGAGGAAAAAGCAGCATTAAACGATTTCTAAAGGCCTTAAAAGAAAATCCTTTTAGAGGCACCTTGGCCTCGAGCTGCAACAAATACTGGGAGGTCCGAGCTGAATTCCCAGGCTTGCAGGAATAATGACAGGGTGGTGGATACTGCGGTAGAAAGTGCCAGATTTTTCTCCCTCTCTCTTTTTAACTAAAGAGGAGACTTAGTTCCTTGCAAGAAAACTACTCCATCCAGTTAGAAAAACACAATGAAAATCTAACACTTAAGGGATTTAAAGCCGCGCGGTAGCTAGCTGTTTCAACTTAGGGCTCATTCTTTAACTGAAACCTGAGGAAAGCCAATTCCAATGTTTTTAGTGTAAAAGTCCACGAAACGCAGCCTGCCTGGCCGCGCTAAACACTTCTTGAACTACACGCGATTGTTTAATTTTTTGGCACCGCTTCTCCGCGTCTCTCTTCATTGAGAATCAGCCATTAATTGCTGCCTCTAGAGCTACGCGCGTCCCCCCAGCCCCGGGCTCGGGCCCCTGTTCCCCGCGGAGGCAGCTACGGGCCTGGCGGACCCCCGTGCGCACCRTTGCGGGGGGGAGCGGGCAGCCCGCCCCCGGCCCGGGCCGGGAGGCGCTCTGGGGGGCTGCCCTCCTGCAGGACGGCTGCTGCACGCCTGCGGAGGAGCGCGGCTGTGAAGAGTTCGGGAGCTGGAGGGGGCGTGGGAGAAAGGCAGGGAAGAAGAGAGGGGCATGGGSACACGAGGTGAGAAGAGCACACCCTGCCCAGTGCGATGCCCAGCTCGACAAACCCGGCGGCACTGCGCACCTCTCCCTTCAGCCCAGCCGCTCGTGTACCTGGGGCGGTGGTCCTGAGCAAAACCCCTKTGCCCCTGGGCACTACAAGCGTCCTCCTCCCCTAGGCGGGCTGGCGACCACCCTTAGTGGGGCCGTCCCGGCGCCGGCAACGCGGGYTGGCAGCGTCCCGGGAGCCGGGGCCGCCGGCGGGAGCGAGCTGCGCACCGCACCGGCTCTCTCAGAGAGACTGCCTAAAGGCACCAACGGTCAGGGCCTTTCAAGGGCCATGCCCGCCGGCTAGGGGGTCCCTTTYCCCTTTGATTTCATCCCAACTCCGYTTTTTCCCATCCTGGGAAACTTGTCTCCTTGAAGGCCCTGCCCTGTGGTCCGCGCAGGACTGTCTCCAGGAAAGCTRCTAGGAGCAGCAAGCTGTCATGCACGCACACGTAGGTGCATACGTATRGGAGAAGGAAACCTGAAGCGGTTGCAGCTGAAGGCTGTTTTCTGTTTGCAGCTGAAACCTGCTCCTGGGATGCAGTCAGCTACCTCCAATTCAAGTTTCCACTTGGGAAAGTGACCATCCATCTAGCTAGGATGTGATGTGACACTACTGCAAGGGCTCAACCTCACCGGGTAGCAGGGCAGGGGAATGGAGAAAGAAGGGATGGGCGCAGAAGCATTTTGGTTCGTCCTCCTAGTAGGCTCCAAAACCAGGGAAGAGTATTTCTTCAAGCACCTGGAATCCTCAGCGCTGTTCCACATGCCTTCTGCCTGCTAACCTTCACACGGTAGCCTAAAGCCCATTCTCACTGCTGGTTCCAAAACTCTATCCGAAGACTCAAATTTAACGAGCATTGTCTTAATCTCCCCTCTCTCCCTGTGGTCTGGAAGGATATTATTTATTTTTTTTTTTAAGCGTACACAAGAGATTAATTACTGGTGAGTTCTAATTGGTCTTGTTTCTGGGATGGGTGTGTGTATGTATGTTGGGGKTTTTTTTTCCCCTCAAGGAAGAAATGTCAGTGTAAAAGTCTCCACTTGGGTGGTCAGAGCAGTGGCTGCCCCCAGTCTGCCACATAGCTGATGTCTGCTTGCTACATTCCTGGCAATAATGTTGTTCCTAATCAATCTGCCCTTATTTACATTTGTAAGCACTGCTGACTGTGATATGCATGCCCTGAGCGTGCAACTGCTCCTCCACACCAAGGGCTATCTCCATCTTCAGCAACTCGAAGGGATATCCCAGATTTTTCATCTAGGACGTGCTCTGTGGTGAAGGCCTGGGAAGTTGTCCCCTTATGTAAAGGGGCTGCAGTCTACAACCATTCATACCTGCTCCTTTCAGTGCCTAGACAGCCCGGGCTGGTGTACGAGAATTTCAGCCTTGACTTTAGTCGTAGTGGCTTCATTTTGTAAAGCTCTGCCTCTTACATYCCCTTTGTGTTCATAACCTCCGATGCTGCAGAGCTTCACACTTCCTTCAGCCAGGTAAGGGATCAAGCCAACAGAGGTCAACAATGGGTAACAGATATTTACAGTGATTTTACTCTAACACATTTTTTCCAGGTTGCTCTTCACCTTGCGGACACCCACCAAAAGCATTTGCCYTGCTGGAGCATCTGATTACCCTAATAAAGAAAAGACAGAAATGAAGCGCAGGCACTTTGGGCTCCTTTAGTACGGTTTACAAGAGAGCTGACCATGGGAGAAGACCGACTTGTGGGAAAATAATCAGACTTTTTTATATTCCCTCAGACTTTTTGTCTCTCACACAGGTTTGCACCGCACAAGTGCACGGGTCTGCCTCGGCCCTGTCCTCCGCCCGCACACCTGATTCTGGCTTTGACATAAGACCGCAGTCACTTGGTTTTGCAGGGCAGCCTGAGCCTCCCTGTCCTTTCCCACTGGCAGTGCCGTGTTGGCCACCGGGCCGGCGGGGGTTGCCGTCGGGGGGCGGCGGCGCCCAGCGGGGAGCCGCTCCGCAGGGCAGCGCCGCCGCTCAGCGCCCGCGCCCGGGGAAGGAGGCGGGCGGCCTCTCCCCCTCCTCAGCCCTGGAAGAAAGGGAACTGCTCGAGCCAACTTGTCAAAATAATGCGGCTAATTACCCCTGATCTCCTTTAATGGAAAGCTGCTCTGCACGCCACAAAGGAGCAAATGAGGGATCTACAGCACCAGGAGCGCTGGCATTTTCTTCTGCCGAGGGCTGCGGGGAAATGTGCCTTCAGAGGAGTCTCCCAGGCTTCTGGGCTCCTCCCGCGTAGCAGCGAACTCCCAGAGGACAAGAGCGCACGGGAAGCTGCGGAAGACGGTGGATGGAGCAACAGCCCGCTCCGTCCAAAACCATGAGGACATCCCAGCCCTAGCAGACCTTGTCGTATTCCACGAGGGACTTTACCTCTATAAACCCAAGTAGTCTTCAAATCAGATTATTTTCCTGGCAAAATGCCCCACCACTTGTAGGACATTMATGTGCATTGAGAGGGGAAAGTTACATTGAACCTTTTTAGCCAGCCTGGACAACACCGGGTCTGTGTAAAGATGGAGCTCAAGTTTTGCATGTGCCAGAAGGCAGGGCATTCAATCCCATGATCTCTGCCATTGGGCCTTGCAGTAAAAAAAGCCGAGCGACACAATCTCTTTGACCCACTGCTGGAGCAACAAATTTATTAGAGATATAGGCGTGAGAAATGAAAAGGAAGTAAAACAATTCAGTCTCATTGTCTGTCTTTCTTTCATACTGCTAATCCGGTTTACACATCACGCCTACATGTCTCAATAGGGCTTTATACACTGTGGCAAAGGCAGAACAAAATAAAAGGTGCGTGTGTGAGTGTGTGTGCATGTGTGTGTGAAATAAGGATAAAAACAGAGAAGCCTAAGACGTTTTAATTCAGAGYGGGCTGCCAGTTTTATATCTATAAGATTTTAAAATTAAACAGATTGTAAAAGATTCCTTCTCTTCCCCATCCYTCCTCAGCCCTAATATTTCTAAACAACCTACCTGCTGTCCGATAAAATGTCATATTATAATTCAGACACACAATGCCCCTAGTAGCCCTAACCAGATACTAGATACACCTGTGAGGCTGGTGCTGAAACCAAGTGAGATTTTTTAACCACAGTTGGTAAAAGCTACTTGGTTAGGAGCTRTGAAATACCCACCTTGGCTCCAACACTTCTTTTAAAACCATCCGATACTAGATGTCTCCCTACTCCCCGCCGCGCTTTTGCCTCCCCCAGGTCTACCTCCCGTAGTGGGACTTAAGGCAGCGGAGAGGGTAAGATCTGTCACTGAACATCCCCCCTGSGATGTTCCAGTCCCTGGAAGCAGTGAGATAGCACGCACGAGACCGATGACAGCGGCGCTGAACCGGTCCTTACGGTGCCCGGTACCAGCCACACGAGGAGTCCAATCCTGAAGACGGAGGCTGAAGCCAATATTGACTTCAGCCTAAGGTTGCCCCTGTCCCGTAGAGCCTAGCCCAGAGAAGTTTCTGCTCCCCACAAGGCAGCTTGTTCGGACCAGAGCTCACACAGGTGCGAAATGCAGAGACCGGGAGACTCGTTTGCCGTCCTCTGCGGCACTGCAGTCACCTCAGGAGCCACCTSCCATCATCAGCGGCGTCCCTACCGCAGCTCAGAGCCACCTCACCTCCAAGCTGGGCGAGGGGGGGCCCCGCCGTCCCTGCTCCCCGCCGAGCCCCCGCCACACCCCGCCCGCCGTGGCCGCACCCGGTACCCGCTCGGTAGCCCCGGCCCCCGACGGCGAGAGGGATGCTCCCCCTGCCCCCTCAGTCAGCTCCGGGCCCCAGCGAAGGCCTGTGTAGCCCCTCCAACACCGSCCCGGGCCCGGGCCCTGTCCGCCGGGTCCCGCGGTCCCGGCCCGCTGCCGCCCCGCCGAAGGGGAGGCACCTACCATCACTGCCCTCGCAGGGAGCCGCTCGGGGGGAGCCGTGCTGGAGGTCTGGGTTCGCCCTCGTTCACTGGTACTGACGGCTTAAATGGAACATCAATTCTTTTCTTTTCTTTTCTTTTCTTTTCTTTTCTTTTCTTTTCTTTTCTTTTCTTTTCTTTTCTTTTCTTTTCTTTTCTTTTCTTTTCTTTTCTT
>CADDXX010000080.1:1566053-1603025 GCA_902810485.1 Alauda arvensis
CCTTCCTTCCTTCCTTCCTTCCTTCCTTCCTTCCTTCCTTCCTTCCTTCCTTCCTTCCTTCCTTCCTTCCTTCCTTCCTTCCTTCCTTCCCCTTTAAGCCAAAGGAACTGAAAATGTAAAAAACCAACCCTCCTATGTTGCAGACATTCTGCCGAGTGCTGGAAAGCCTCACAATTACATGCCTGTTTCTATTAAGCAGCTCCATCGTCCTCTACGTGGGTGGTCTGGCTCTCAATAGGCAGGACCTGTCAGGGTCACGTGACGGGCCCGTGAACGTTGCCCCTTTACAATAAACTTCAGGAAAAAAAGCGGAGGAAGGAAGGACGGGAGAGTCCCGCACCGCTGACCCCACTCTGCTGCTGCCCCCAGCAGCACAGCGCACCAGAGCGCCCGAGTCTTCTCCAGCCTCTCCTCCTCTTCCTACTCCCACCTTGGGTGTCGAGGGGAAGCAGAGTGTGAAAGGTACCAGGTTGGTGGAATGAGGTTTCCTTGTCGAGAGAAATACGCCGTTGGATGGGTACAGAGATGAGAGAGAAGGAGTTTCCTTCTGGCTGCTGAGCACCCCAGGCTACACCTGATTGATAACGTTTGTTTCTAAAAGCTTTATACTCATCTTCCTCATTTTTGGTAGAATCCACTAGAAAGGCATCTTTCAGGTGAAGCAGTGCAATGCAAGAAGTTACCATCAGTCGATAACTCCTGAACATTACTGAGAAAGACTACAGTGMTTTTCTTTTTAAAAACAACATTTTCTTGGGTAGCGGCAAGCAGGATATACAAGTTAGAAATTTACTACTGCTTTTTTGAAGCTTGTGATGGTTGGTATTGTTACAGGATCTGAGTGTTGTCAAGTTGCTGTCATTGCACATGGCACATTGTAAGGCAGACCTGTCTTGGAAGACTTGTCACTCCTTGTTTATGGATGACCCTTTTCCTCTAGTCAGTCACATTTGATTTATTRTTAGGTTTGGAATATCTAGAACATATTTTGAGAATAAAATATATTCTGTTTTGCTGCAGTCCTGTATCCAAGTTGCCCAGATAATTCTGTTTGTGTCATGTTTTGAAARTGTACTTCATGATTGGGTTCAGTGATTCACATGATTTTTTGGAATACTCCTTAGCTGTATTTTATATCTCTTCATTACTAGATAATTCCGCTTATAGAAAATAATGTGTGTTACAGTCATGTGTTCATTATCAACAATATAAAAACATTGTACAAGAAAAACTGTTATGAAACCTCTTACAGTCTGATTGTGTTAAGCAGACTATAATCCATATACATGATCTGCATAAAACCAGGCTAGGTATCAATAATGAGTAAGAAAGATCTTTTTTTTTCCCCTACAGAACTTATTTTTACATGACAGGGTCTTGTGTCAATGACGAAGACTTGGAAGAGCTTGGCAAAAGACATTTTACAGGATTTTAAAAACATACATGAAGAACATGGGAGGGAAGGGAAACTGAGAAAACTAAGCCCAAACTGACTTTGCTGCTGAAGACCAGACACTCTCCCTCTTTGCTCCTCTATGGATGAAGACATATTTCAATCCAACACTGTATTTTCCTCCTGAAGCCACTGTTGAAGATCTTCAGCTAAAGCTATTATGGCTGGTTCTGCCAAGAAAACTGTTCTGAGCATGTGACAAGGCTATCGTGTCAACAGCCATGTGTTGCACCTCTGTTTGAGACACAATTAGGCGGACAGCTAGCTAAGATTAAGAGAACTGCCTCATARTCTTGGCAGCCTCATGCCTGTCCAGCCTCATGCCTGGACAACTGAATCTTGTACAAAACAYCTGCAGATCTGATCCAAAGTGAAACAAGTTTCTGAGTGTTGTTTGTTTGTTTTGCACAAAAAGGTGGTATATATGGTATTTCCTACCATACTRTTTTTACTCTTTTATTGTTCCAGTCCTGGCCCTCACTATCAAGTAAATGAGTGTCATGTCCTCATCTCTGAGYACTTTAAAAGTCGCTCAGGTTTCAGCCATAAGCCTCTCCGTCTCTGAAGAAGGAAGAGAAGAAGGAAGACACTGGCTACTTTGTTTTCTTTTGTAATGGAGAGGAAGCACAGCCATGGATRCAAGTCTGATGGTCCTTTGCTACTTGTATCACATGTATTTTGCCGATGGCTAGTGACGCAGGAGGCCCTGTGGAGACGTTCATGCAGCAAAAAGTTCTCCAGAAAATCCTACTACCAGAAGTGGATCATTTGCTCCTTTTTCTGATGATAGGATTGGTTCCTGTGATGTTCCTGGTGGGTGGTTGCTTAGTCTGGCCTTTAAAATCTCCTTCCACAATTTTTCTGCTCAAGCAGTAGGGAGTATGGTTCTGGCTGTCAGAAAGGTACTGCTATTTTCTCAATGTCTAACCCAAATTTTCCATTCCTATAGTTTAGACATATTGCTTCTTTTCCATTTTAGCATTGATCATAAAATATATTTCCTTTGTTATTATGTAAAAAAAAGGGATAGATTATCCATATCTTTCTTCAGTCTTTACTCTCCTGGCAATTCATTCTACCTTTTTCCAYGGGCATATTTTCTAAAGCCCTAAGGAGTGTTACGAGTGTCTCTGTGATGCTCCCCAGCTGGTTCCAACATGATGGCTGCATTTTTTTGCTTGTGCTCACTATAATCCCCAGATCCCTTTTGGCATTATCCTTCCCTGAAGTCTTCCCTTTAAGCATGTCTGTATATYACTGGAAAACATTTCTATTACACCTTTATGCATGATATTCAGCTGTTATGAAATGTCATTATTTTCAAACCTGCTCTCCCTTGATATCATAGTGCAATAAAATAAGCATTCCAGTAAAAATTTGGTCATCATTAATGAACACATCAACACCATAATTCTGTTGGGCCTTTTATTAAAAAAAAAAGTTTGTTAATCTTGCAAGTGAACTCAAAACTCACTGATTTAATTAAAAGATATTGMTAAAAAGTTTTTTGATAGAAAGTTTCTCAAAGATTAATAAATATCAGAGCTCAGCTGCTAGAAATTAGCCTGTCTTTTGCAAGACCTAACAGAATATGACTTACATAGCTGATTCATTGACTAAGA
Source organism: Alauda arvensis (assembly GCA_902810485.1). Lineage (NCBI taxonomy): Eukaryota > Metazoa > Chordata > Aves > Passeriformes > Alaudidae > Alauda > Alauda arvensis. The sequence continues at coordinate 1,569,129 of CADDXX010000080.1, forward strand.
CTGACAATTTAGTTCAGAGAGTCACATGAAGAGTACAAGACCAAATGGCACCCCAAGGTTTCCAACCACACCAAAAGAAATGTAGAGCTGAAGAAAACTCTGCAGAAAATAAATAAGTGGGTCTTTAAGGTGCATTCTCAGGCCATGCTTGACTTGAGATGAGTTTGATAAACCTGAGAAATCTCTTAGGTCATCCCTGGGCTAATGGCCATCCCTGACTTAAGAAGTTTCTTATGTTTATTGGTGTAATTAACCTAGGACATGATTTTTGGTTGTTCATACAGGAAATACAGCGAGCATGTAAGAGCCAGACGGCAAAAGAGAACCAGATCTTCTGTATGGTCTCTTCTTCATCAGTCTCAAAGCTGGAGCTGTGAAATTTCATATATGTGTGCTACTGTATGTGACCTTTTGTTGATCTTACACATCATCCTAAACATGGTGCAAAACATCTCCATGGGACCGAAGATTTCCTGTGGAGCAGAAAAGCACCACCATATGTCTGAGTGCTTGACAGGAATTTATCTGGATCTCAGAAACAGAATCACACCTTGTACCTACTGAAACCGTGGAGATTAATGAGAGGATTCACGGTTAGGAGAAGGCGCTGAAGTGTGTAACACTCTCTAAACATCCTGTTTCTTTGCATCTTCCCATATTAACAAACTAGCAGCTCAGCTACAAGGAAGTCCAGTGTTTCTGAATGCCAAACTACCCATCAGAAAGCCTAGCATTCTTCTCTTTATGTTTTTAGTTGCTTGTCTATAGCTGTCAGGACAGAAATCTGTCTTGTCCATTGCTGATATGTTTAAGCCCTAAGGTGTAAGAGTAGTTTGATTGCTTTTGACATGTTTTCTTACCTTGGTTAGCTATAGAGTTTWTCTCCCCAAACAAATACCAGTGACGTGCCTCAGTATCATGATGAAGCTGTGTTTTGTATGGTTTCTTTGCCTTTTCATTTTGTAAAGTACTTTCATGTTCCATTGGGGGAAGAGCAGCCAGTTGGCCTTCTCTACATTTAATGAGGCTGGGTAACAAATACTGCATTGTAAATTGCAACCCAAGAGTCTCTTATGGAAGAGTATATTTCCTCTTAAATAACAATGCAAAAATGTTACCTATTATTTTGCACRGAGCAATTCCTTCCCTCTTCTTCCAAGAATCATGCCTCACAATAGAATTTTTAAGATTTATTTTATCAGTTTTGTTTCCTTTGTTAATGAAGTTATTTACTATAAAGTAAATGAGTAAATGAAGTCTTAGCACTCACTTTGCTATTACACCAAGTAGATCTTTTCTCAATGTTTGAAACTTAATAAAATCATCTGTGTTAGTGATGTTCAATGCTGTGTTATTGAGAATTCTGTACTCATCTGTAACATATTGTCTGGAGAATCTAGGATTCACATCTCAAAGACACACTTTGAATCTCTATTTAATGTTTACTCCTGTTTCTGTATATTGTCTTTATTGCTACTAGTGCCATTGTGCTWGATGTTGAAAAACCATGATTTTGTTGTCTGGACTGGTGGCTGGAGCTTTGCAGATGGCTATTTCCAGTACTGGTAGTAGTGATAGCAGCTCTTGTGGTTCACTGGTGACTTATGACTTATATTTTCTTTTCATGCACAATGTTCTTGATTTTGGGAAATGCTGGTTTTCCTCCACTTCGCACAATGCCAAYAGCCCTTCTGCAAACAAACAAAGAAACAGACAAACAAGCAAACAAGAATCCACTTTAAAGTTCTGGGACTTTACATAGAAAAGCTGGGTGTTCATATCCAGGTAGATATTCATGCTTCTTAAAAATATCTGTGTGGTGGTAATTTTTTGTGCAACAATTCAGTTGCAAACTGAGGCTACATGATATTTGGATGGAAGAGCTTAGACAAACACAGCCTGTTAGAATTGCTGACTTATTTCCAACTGTGGTGACTTCTTTTAGAATTAATTACTCTGGGATAACACGGTGCTGTTGAGTTATTCAACAGAATTCTTCCATCTGTATGTCTTCATATTACAAGCTAATTGAAGAGTTCATTGGTTGTTTTCAGAACTCATAAAGAATTGTGACCTGCTCATGAATCCTGCAAGACTCGCTATTCAGAATATTGTCTTTTTTGTTTTCTTCTTATTTTYCTTATATTTTATTTGGRGCTTGGTGTTGGGGTTTTTTTGCAGGGTTTTGGGGTCTTTTGTAAACTAGTGCCAGTATGCTACCTATATATCCTGTATAAAAGCTGTGTGGGCTGAATGACACCAGGTGAAATTTTAAGCAACTATACAAGGCGTTTTACTTTGAGAATTGTCTGCTGACCTACATAAAACCATTAAAGCTCCTAAATCATATTTTCTTGGCATATTAYTTCAAAAGAATGCTTTAGAATCTGAATTGCTTAAATAATTAAAGARAAATGCAAATGCCTTTTGGCATACTGCCACAGATCATAGCTTTGGTTACAGAAAATAAACTTCATTCTCAGAATTTAYTTTTTTTTTTTTTTTTTWAATTCTGCTGTTAACTGGGACATACCATGGCTTAAAATACTGTTAATAAAATTAAACAATCTGAAGAAACCCCCTTTGTAGTGTGATATCAAGAGGAAAGCTTATGCTTTGATTAAGGTAATTGCTATCAGCACCACAGAGCTTTGTAGGTGAGAATTACTGTCATAGTGGGAATGGGGGAATCTGAYCCATCAAGTATCATGAAATCTGTACAGTTCTATGGTGCAAAGTGTCTTTTGAGTTGAGATTACAACAACTTGATATCAAAGTCTGTGCACTTGCTGTAGCTTAAAGAAACCAGACACCTCTCTATTCTCCCCACTCCTACTACCCCTGACTTTGTCATTAGGAAATGCCACTGGAAAGCAAACAAAAGAATGGTGTCTCATTAGTGGTAAATGTCAGGGAACCACATTTTCTTTGGCTTTATTGACACATTGCTTTCTTAAAAGTAATCACCTTCAGCTATAATGGATTACTCCACCAGGAGGAAAACTAATCCTCCTCTTCAGCTGCCAATCAGGGCCAAAGAATGTTCCAAGAATTCCACAAGATGACACTCTTAGCAAAATAAGTGCAGTTTGGGAAATTCTTTGCCTTGGTTGCCTTTTGAGGCAGTAATGATTTACAGGGGTTTCATATTGCTCTGGAACTGTTACCAAGATTTCAGCACCTGCATCATAACAGCAACTCTGTTTTTTTCTTCTTTCATTTAGGAATATGCTGTTGACCCACAAACTGAGCAAAGCTGTCATGGAAGTTACATATGTATCACTAGGGAGTAATTGGTAACTTTTGCTGTGTAATAAATGTCTTTTTGGAACAGGCTTTTCTTATATGAAAAAGAAAAGCAGCGAATACACCAACTAAGATGYATTCAAATCTAGAATTCCTGTTATTTCGTTCTTAGCTGCTACAGTAGGCAGCAACCCCTCTGGCTGGTTGAATCACCCTGACATTTGTATAAGACCAAAAAGAAGCTGTTCTGAACTTGTGCTTTCTAATGTTAGTTGGTTATAAAGCGAAGAAATGCAAATGTGTAATACTCCTTATTTTTCTCCCTCAATAGTCAAGAAACATAAATGCTACAACATTAAGGCTGAATTCAGTGTGGCAAGTAAGTTTTCAGAGGACATCCTGTAGATCTATACCATGGAGAAGGAATTTAAGACGCTGAGCATTCTTGTGGTAACCTGATGGGCAAATGGCGGTTAAGTGAAGAATCTTTAGTTTTCAGACACTGGTTTGAGCAAACAGCTTTTTATTTAGGTACTAAACTGAGGTGTAGGATGGGGACTGTCTCTAGGTGCTAGACAACACTTGAAAGTGAATTCAGATTAAAGGATCTGAGTTTATGGCATTTCAGSTTTTTTCTGGCTTATTTCAGCTATGCACAGTCTCACTGGAGAGCAAATGGACCTTCTCTCTTTTAATTTACACATTTTTCAGGATGAATTAAGATGCTGTAGAACACAGCTTGACAAAGAGTTGGAATCTATTTGGGGACAGCTTTCCTACTTTACCTCTAATCAAGCTTTTTTCTCTTATCTTCTTTAAGAGGGTTACAGTCCTGCCTACACTTTTTAAGCTATTGCAGTATACATAAATATATTGAAGCCAATTGCTAATCTGGAGGTTGAAATAAACTCTTTTGCAGTTTACCTAACCTTGTGGGATCTCTTAATCTTGCCACAGCATAAATAAATAAAAATAATAATATGTTGATATGTGGATGTTAATCTGAAATGTTGACAATGCCCTTCAGTTTGTAAAACTGGGCTGAAAAACTGATGTGTGCCAGGGTCCTCATGAGATTTCTGATGCTTCTGASTAGGTGAACAGTTGTCTGTAAACAGGTTTTCTTATGTTCTTTCCCAATTTTCAAGTACAGTCTCTGTGGGAATCAGAACATACAGCACTAGGGAAATAAAAAAAAAAGAGGAAAACAATGGAATAAAGCAATTGCAGTCCTTCAAACTGCCAGCAATGCTTGCTTTGAGCTTGTATTTGTCCTGAACTCCAGCTCTGCTTACAATTTTGGGCGTGACACAACTGAAGGGGAGGGGGAGAGACATCAATTGTTTTCTGTGGTGAAGAAGGCAATAGATTTCAAGGGCAAAATCCACAAGGGCAAAAAAAATGAAGTAGAAGTTTCTTAGGCATCACATTAGGGATTAGGTCCTAAATTTAAATGTCAAATAGGGCTGATCAATGGTTATATTTGGCTAGCACTGGTTGAGTGGTTTTCAGTGGTTGCTTCTGCTTTGTGCTCCAACTAAAAYGCAGCTTTGTAATTTTAAATAACAGCCAGAAAACATACAGTACTACAGAAGGAGGATTCATTGAACACTTAAAAAATTGTTCTAAGACTCTTCTTGAAGGCGCTTTTCTTTAAAAAGGGAAAAATGTTTTTCTATGTGTTAAGGAGCTCCTGTATAGAAATACTGGCTCTCCAACTGCARTCAGTCATAAGGARAAAGYGTGTGTGAYGTACAGTGTAGCAAGTAATGGGATTTTTTGCTCTTCAGCAAAAAGACCAGTTGTTTTAGTAAAAATTCTATACTGAAGTCCATTTTGGAAAGGCCTTTCATTACATGGTCAAACATTAGATTTTCTATTTAATGTGCTTTCAAGATTRCTCATAGCTTGCATGCTGTTATGTAAAGATCAGATTGGTATATCTTTAACTTGGCAMTTAAATCTATACCTACACAGCTAGACCAAATTCTGTATTTTTGAAGATTTGAGCTTTCTTCAGTTCCTTCTGCCTGATCATTGAACTTAATGCTGCGACCACCCAGTGCGGCTCTGTGTGGTTAGCACTATTAAAACTATGGGAAACCACTTCCAGTAAGATTGTTGAACATAAAGGGAAACATTTTAAAAACATGTAATCATTGAATAATCCAAGTATTTAATTTCTTTTTAAGTAAAAATACTCTGTTCACCTTCTATATCTTATAAAAAAATCAGTTGAGTTAGAATTTATCTAGTTAAACTGACAGCATGCAGGCTATGTTTAATCTGATAAATTTCTTCTGGATCTAAAACAAATAGAAAGTTCTGAATGTTGAAATTTTTAACTCACTCAGTTTTACCTTTCTTAATTCTTGCTAGAGATTTCCTCCTTAATAATCAAATAGACATTTCTTAAATTTACAACAATGTTCTTTCAAAGAGGAGGGTTTTGTGTATATAACCCAGTCAGAAGCATGTGGGCCAGACAGTGGCACCCACAAAAAGGCTCTGACTGTTCTGGTCTTCCAGCTAAGCTGTAATTAATATGGGGATGACTATTGGTGTCAAGGCTTTAGTAGCAAATCTGGGGCAAAACCATAGACCAGCTTCCATTGGTAGTGGCTGTAATTCAGAACTATGTAAGATAGAATTTGTCACACTCCACCCCTTTACAGGTGCAGTACAGATTGTTACATATACAAAATAGTATTCAAATACTATTCATTATCATAGTACATTAATTTTACTTGTAAATACAAAATGTTGGGAAATATGTTGCTTTATTATATGAATAATGAACCTRCGCTTAAATACACTAAGTTTGTGTATTCCTAAAATCAGGAATGAAGGTTACAAATTTGCATTTAATTTGGCTTTTTTTGATGTTATGGTAGAGTTTTTAAATATAGTTTCAAAGTTGTATTTCTTTTTTCATTCACACAGCAGCTTGAGYATCTTATTTTCCTGTATGACCTCTGAATTCTAAAATTGAACACATACTGAGTTTGCTGTAATATGTCTACAATAAGAGGATTGCATCCTACTAGAATGGGATTTTAGAAAATATTCTTCCTCATAGAATAGAGCTAAGCAGAGGTAATATAATATATATCCACAACTCTGTAATTGGTTTCTCCCTCTCAAAAAGCACTGGTGGAAAAGTCAATTCACCAGCAGATTGAAGGAAAGCTATGACTACAAGAAGTTRTGCTCAAAAGGAAACATTGAACAAGAAATGGAAGACCAGAAACCTGCTAGGTGATGAGTGGTACATAGCTAAATACCTGGAAGGCTGATATGAAGTCAGAAGAGAAGGAAACGTGGCCTTCATTATCTATTGTAAAAGAAATGAGCCAATCCTGTTGCCCATAAAATAGKGTTGCTGGTTTTCAGTGTAGATCATATGTTCAAGTGGATTGTGTCCAGAAATGGTAAGAGAACTGCATAAATTTCTGTTTCAAATCCCAAGACTTCACAAACCAGCCACTGTTTCCCACTAAGAACTCATTCTCAAGTCAGTAATTTTAAAGAACATCAGTACCCCCTAATACTACTTCACCTGCAATGTAATTTAGAATGGAATAATTTCTTTTCCAGGATTTATGAATTATTCATTAATATTAGCTTCTGCACATTAAATGTCACCCAGAAGTTAGTGCATTATTCTGTTATTATATTCTACTTGCTTGTCTCATTGTATTTTTGTCGTGTGCAAAGAGAAAAGGGAATGCCTGCGAAAATCAACAGTGTTTCACCCTAACACAAGAAGGTAGTAGACCATGTAGACAGAGCATAGTGAGGAGAATTGTCCTGTAGAAGTAGCAACTAAAGTTCAATAAGAAACTCTGCAGGTGCTTCTGAGTAATTTATCAGAACAACCAGTTACTTACTTGGTTTTATTACCCTTTAAAAAATTAAATTAGATAAAAACTATTTATTTGCCATCTATGGAAGGRGTAGTGTAGCCTGTGTAAAGGCTATCTTGCCTTCCCTATATTTTTTCAGAGTCTCACTCTACAGCTGACCAGCAAAACTTTTCCATTCTGACTGTATCAGTTAGATGACAAAAGCTGTGCCTTTAAACATGGAAATAAACAAGCTGCTCTATTCAATTGAGTACTAATGAATTCTTGGTATCCCAGACATATTTCCTTCTTTTGCAAAATTCAGCGAAACTTAAATCTGGTTAAAATCACTGAACAGTTTGACTATATAAWTCTGTTCTTCCCATTTCCTCAGAAAACCAAATTAAAATTGTGTGGTCATCTTCCTTAAGAGACAGGATGGAAGAATAYTTTGTAGATACAGCAATAGTTTTGTGCAGTGTAATCTCTGACAAGACAAATTCATAGATCCATTGTTTGCGCAAGATTTTACTTATCCTTCTTGCATTCACTTTCCCATAGCTGCAAATGCTCTGTGTTATTCAACAAGATGCCTCAGAATGGTTGCATGTTCTTTGTGGTCAATCTGTAAGTCAAGAGTACAGCTACTCACTGAGAGCACCTTCCCCAGTACCTGAGCTACAGCCTGCTGAGATGTGTGCAGTTCATTCATCAATAACAACCACATGGCAAAAGGAGTTACACACACTGAAAAGCTGAAGTATTGTACTGTGTGGCTGCTTCTGCCCATGGGGATTTCACAGGTGTTTGGAACTGCTGTGTGCCAGCATCAAAGGCCTCTGCATATTTGTTCTTGGTCTCCTGGTTTCTGTGGGCTTGCTATCCCAAATACCACTGCGGACTCAGGTAGCAAGCCACAGGTGACAAATGGGACTGGCATTTGTATTGTATGGTAGCCACAGGTCTCAGTGTGGCTTAATGGACACAACTAGATTTTACACAGTTTGCACAACTCCCAAGTGCAGTTCTTGCCACAGATGATGGTTAATTCAATGTCTGGATGACTCTCTGCTCACAAGCTGCCTTATTGCAGAAGGCTCTGTGTGCCTTCGTGACAACTAAGGCTGTGTTGATGACTYCTCATCCAAATAATGAAGTGGACAAAAGTAACCCCATCTTGCCTGAGTCATAGCCTATTATTTTTCCCCATGAGCATCACTACATAGTGTGATCTGAAAAAAATYTAGTTAGGGGATGGAAGATTTTGTGGGCAAACTTTAGGAGCAACATGATTCATTGCTGTGAAGTAAATATGGAAGATATGTGTGGGCGCCCAGGGTGCTGGCACCTTGGGCTCTGCTCCCCTGGGGCAAGCRGGAAGYTTWAATGAGKATTTCTGTATGCATAGAAGYCTAAAAGTTATTGGTTGTCGWCMCTATGTCACTCCCCAGTTGTCTGTGTCCCATTGGACRGTTCCAAGTYATCCCCRCCCTTGGGGAAGTTTTAAAAATGGATGTAACTCTTTGTTCCAYGCTTTCAGCTGCAGCTCACAATGAACTGCTGTTCTGCTGGAAGTCAGTTTCCCTCATCCTYACCCCGAGAYAAACCCTTTCCTGCTGTTGGAACCTCACCCTCTCCACCCTGCAGGCTCGCACGCACRCACGGGMCCGCGGTGTCTTCCCCAAAGAGGAGGWRCCACTGCAGGTCCCACTGACACCGAGCCGGGACCRCAGACACAGGAGGGGAGAGGGRCCGGAGGRTTTTTAACAGATATGGTTAAAAAATAAACAAAACAGAAAGCTCTAGTAGGATGATATTTAGATTTCTTCCAAGCTGTCTCTCTGTTAAAACTCACACATTCATCACTGAAAATATTTTTTGGGACCGATTTTGTTTTTAGGAAAATCCTCAGTAGTAAATCTTTCAAGTATAGCTCATTGACCAGATTGCTCTAAAGTGATTTAGCATACTTTTATGTGAAAACTGCTGCAGTGTTCCTTGCCTCCATGTACTTGATTTTCAGAGCTGGTATCCTGGACCTCTAAGATTACTGTTCCAGTACAAGCTGAAAGTGAACACTGAGCTAAATTCTCAATATCTAAACCTGGCACTTCACATCATTCACGTGTGTGTAAAAGAATCCAGATTTGAATGTTTGGCAGGAAAATTTCTAACCAATCTGTCTTTCAAGGAACATTGCAGAATACCACTATGAACAATATATTTTATCCTTCCTTCCCTGTCTTGCCTTTTGCTACTGATACAGCTTCACCACCTGAGGCTGTCTAAACCTTTGTTGACCCTTTTCTCTTGCTAACTTTATGTTGCCACCTACAGTTTTCTGTCTGCCTATTGTCTCATAGTGAGACTTTAAAAGTTATCTGCTCCTAAAACTTCTCTAATGAGAGATATGTAAGGATTCTGTTGAAGAATATCAGCTTTTCATCAATCTACTCCTTTCTCTGGCACGTTAAGACACTGMATGTGACCAAGAAACAGGGAGCTTGGTACCACCAGGCTTTCTCTGGTGCTCACTGGGTTCACAGCATGATCACTGATATGTCAGCATGGAGTGTGCAGTATAAAACAGAGCACCAAATGCAAGACTGACTTTGAAACAAAGGGKTTTTTTTATTGTACTCTCAGTGAAAATCCTCAGGACTAATTGTTTAAAATGGTGAGGAGAACTGACAGCAAAGAGCTTACATGATTTCTTTCTGAATTTCTATGCAGAGRAGGTTAGCCAGTGAGAGTTGCTAAAATCATACACATCAGCTGGTGCAAAATACTAATATTTGAAAATCACTTGACACATGTGTTTAGTCTATAATTACCTACAAGATGCAAATACAGAAYATTTGAAAAGTTGAGGGTATATTGGGAGTGTGGCATAACATAACCAAACTTCAGTTACCAGGCATTTMATTAGGTTTTGGTGCAGGCAGAAGCTGTTGCTTCTTTTGCTTTTCCCTTCCCTCCACCACGCTGCCATCAGTGGATGGAGGGTTTTGTGCCTGTGCTGTAGCACAGGATGCTGTTAACACTCGGCTGCTCAAGTTGCATAATGGTTACAGAAATTTGGCACAGCACCTACCAAGCTCCTGTTTGCCTGCAGACTCCTGTTTTGCTGACCACAGGCCTTCACAGTAGGTGGATTACCYGTGCCAGGATATACAGGTGTGATTGAGTGCCATCTATTTTTGGGACATTCAGGATAATTTGTTCTCTATTAGCCTGCATGGGATATTTGAAGGGTTTTTAAAGTAAGTCCAAAGGAAATAGGCAGGGCCAAGGAATTAGATTGTGAATGCAGCACTGCTTGAATCAATTTATTTCAGCACCCTTTCATAATGTTTATTTTCTTGTCAGGGAATTCAAAAGAATTTAATCTTCAATGTATTTCTGGTCCTGTTTATGGAGCTACTCACCAGCACATTTTTTGTAATGAATGTTAGAACACTAATGCACTAATCAAGAAGTGAATGTGCAAAGGAGAATGCAGGAATTGATTGTGAAAGTATTTTTTCTCCAAGATCAATTTAATGAAGACACTATTTTTTTCAGAGCTCCRCAAAAAATAAAAATAATTTTTAAAATTACCTTCAAAACTCACCTGCTTTTAATAGTGTCTAATATTCCCATATGTATTAGTACCACAAACTTCAACCTTACAATGCTGATCTGTTAACCTTGAAAGGAATTATAAATGTGTTTGATTCTTTAGCCACCATYTAAACCAACCTTTAAGGATTCTTTAGCCCCTCCTAAATATCACTCTCGGTACATCTTGCTAGAAGGAATAAGAGAATTCACAATATAAAAAAACCTTAATATTAACTGATCCCAAAAAATTCACAAAACAAATACCTGTGGATTGATTGTCTTTTCCACACTATGGGTATGGCTTACACATGCCTGTTTTTCAGTGACCAACTCTTTTAAGCATCTTCTACATGCTCATTTTTCTGTCCTTTTAGTGGTGTCAGTTCAAGTGGTCATGGAGCCATAAGATAAAATARTCAGTTAATACCTCCAGGTTAAAAACACTGTTTTGTTTTTGTTTTTTTAAGGGTAATTTTCAGCTTGACACAGTCATTGACTCATTTCACTCATACAGTCCCAGAAAGAGCAGTACCAGCATAACCTGTGCCAGATGAGGCCAGAGGGAGGAGGAGGAACCTCTCCAGATGCCAAGGGAAACACACACGCAGTCCATTGGCTCCCCTGCTCCCTGCCCACGGGTGCCACCGGGGCAGGGCAAAGCAACTGCCTGCATGAAGCAAACTTGGCTCCTTTTGAAGTCCCAGAACAGTGCAAGAGCCTGTGGGGTTTCTTTAAATGAAACACACCCACAGGCACTGCCCATCTGCTGTTGTGTGCATCACATTCCAGAGTATTCACCTCTCCAAGCCTGCAAGTGACTGGAGGAGGATTTTTTAAAGCACGAGGTCAACACAGAGGCCCATACCCAGAACCAAATGCTTTCCTGAATACTAAGTGTTATACATGGCAGTTGTTCATGGCAGCTACATTTTTATGCATTTGCAGGCTTAATATAGTAAGCATAATGTAAACATGCATCACTCTTTTGGCTCAGCGTTCATTCATGATTACTCTCATTGCAATTGTAGAGCTGCAAAGTGGTGYCTGGTTTTCTCTTACAGACACCTCTGTAGTAATTTCCTTAGGAAGTAAGCTCACTCTCCCCCATGGAAGGGCTTTCAGAAAATGGGGGAAATCCTTTCAGTGCCAGCCACTGAAAACTGGGATGGAGTGCATTTATTTATTTATTTACTTGTTTATTTATTTATTTATTTATTTATTTTAAACTCCAAAGTATTTCTTTGTAACAACTTGTCAGCTAATGAGTTCTTTTTAAATGTGGCTCCTAAACAGTGTACACAGTATTGTTTTACTAATAGTTTCCAATTAATAGGCACTATAAAAATATAAACAGCAGGAATGGAAAAATCAATAAAAGAGTGGCTTTTGGCTTCTTTCATTCAGGCAAAATAAATGGGTTATATTGCTGCTGTTATTACTGATACAAGACATAAAGCAGATTAAAACAACATATGTTTTCAATACTAAATGCTGACTTGAGATGTGCGTAGATGCAGGCACCAAACAGGAAAAATATATTGCTGTCAAATTGTGAAAAAGGCTGCTTATTCAATGGCCCTGTCCTTGAACATCACAAAAAACAGTGGACACCATGACCCAAGGACTCTGCAAACTAATGTCAATGATCTGCAGGAGAGGTGMAACTGAAGTTGTAAAGACTGAAATAGTAATTCCATTTCTCAAAATATTTTGGCTCCATCTATGCCATCTATTTAAATAACCTTTTTCTCAAAGCAGGAGCAAACAGTGCTGTGCCTCCTAAGGAGCWCTTATGTACACAGTGATGTATATCCACAGTTACCAGGGAAGGTGAATGTCCCATTCAGACCAGCACTGGCACCTCAGCTCCAGAGTCACTTACACACCACCCGCACTGCTTAATGTGTTCATCTGCCCATGTAGCCTGGAAATAGGTTATCAGGTGCACTGGTGTCTTTCATGATGGGTTCAGGATTTCTGGGATACATTAAGGGGGGGATTGAGTCCRTAGAGTGGACACAAGTCCACAGTATGCCACCTGATATATATAATAATCCTAGCAGGATGTCTCAGAGAGGTACCCCAAGTGAAGACACACTGATATTGGATGTGATTTGGCAACCATATGGAATTCATAGGAATAGTGTCAAAGAAGCAGCTTCAAAAGAGTGAATTTAGGGGAATTTTATTCCAAGTTTCAAAACCACAGTAGAGCTAGTAAGTCAGAACAATACAAATAACACATAACCAACTCCTGCCCTCCCAAGTCATATGMCTTACAAAATGCTTACAACCTGAAGGACAGAGAAAACAACCTAAACCACCTGCAAATGCTGCTTCTAGAAGCTGAGGGTTGCTAACTGTTGTTCAGGTTACTGTCAAGTCCTGACCCAAATTCGGAGGTTAAGTCTCCAAATGAAAATATCAAAAGAGAAGATGTAATGAAATTTGCTATCAGAAGAACACATAGCTAGGGAAGTAGTCTCTCACTGCTTTCCTTGGCTACTAATGGCAAGGGTGAAGAAAGGGTAGAAGAAATGGGGATTTCTCCCTCTCCACAGCTCAGCAGGCACTACCTACATTACCAAGATTATAAACTGATTCTGGGCCCTGAAAGTTTTCCATCCCTACTCATGTCAAATCTTTTCTTGTCCACGATCACTTTCCTGGTGCCTACATCTCATTAGCAGTGTGTTGTTGGCTAGCTCATGCTAATATACACCCCAAAAATAAAGCCCATTCAATCTTTGCAGGCAAGTTAAAACAGGAATAAAAAGAGTTTGTTCAACACAAATCARTATCTTTTCCAGACCAAAGTTTGCTGCTTTCTGAGTCCATGAGCCACATATACCTTTATTGATCTTATTGGAATCTATGAGCTTAGCTGATGAGGATGTGCATCCATAACTTCAGCTTCAATAAGCAGAGTTTAAGGTTTCACAAGTCAAGGCATCTTTTCAATGGGCAACCCAGCCAGTGGCTATGGTCTTAGTCTGTGCGCATCTATCAGTCAGGTTTTGCATCTCCTGCTTTTAATGGGGGAAAATGGAAAAGATCACCTTCATGATAACTTTCTGAATGCTTATGCAAAACAGAGGACTGACATAATTTTTAGCTTGCAGCTATAGAAGTCAACAAGTTGTGTAGATCATGACTTTATAGCAGTGTGCTAGGCAAATATTTAATTTGTAATGAGAAAAAGTAATAAAAAAAAGACTAAAAATCTCATGCACTGTCAAGTAGCTCAGGTTTATGTTCCTAAAAGCTCATSTATTAAGTTTTATTTAGCTAYGTTTTTGGTCATAGACATTTTAACCTAAATTATTSAGGCACAGTCCAGCTTTGACATTGTAAACTGAATAAAATATAGATGATACTTATGTAAGTATATAGATAAATATGTAAGTATATATATGAAAATAATAGCATTAAACTGTAAATACTGCCCTCAGAAAAATTAATTGTTGAAATATAAAACAATAAATGCTTGAATTTATAATATGACCCATAACTCTTTTGAAGCTCAAGCCTTGTAAACACCTATGTTTTTAATTACCTAATTTTTAAACAATTATTAATTAGATGAATGACTGAATTATTTACTTTTGTGTTTTTAAAGATTCTGACTTACAGAAATGTTTCCTTGCAAGCCTCTACAGTCTTAAGCAGAACAAAAAATATGGTAACATTTTAAAATAATAAACTACAGTGAGGAAGTAGAACAGCACTTGTAGAACAGCAGCATTTCAGTGTGAAACTGCCAACACATTTACTGCCTAATGCCTATATTTAATTAAACCAGTCTGTGAGCATAACAAAGAATGCAACTTCTATGTTTTTGAAGATAGTCCAGTGTGCATTCCACATGGACTCTGTGTGTGGTCTTTTCATGGTCAGAAAACAATATTCTTCTCATGTCCCATGTTTTCTGTGGTAATCTCAGTTGGCTGCGTATTCCATCCAAGTGCTGAACAGTCATTCTCTTGCAGATTCACAATGAAACCCTAAAGTGTCCAGCACTGCACATAACAAATGCTTTGCTCTTGGTATTAGGCTGTAACCAACCGTGAAAGCTCTGTAGATGAACTTGTCGGACCCACCCTTTAACATTATAGGTTTTACTTTGGTTTGTGTGGAAAAGTGATGTCACTGATGAGTTGCATTTTTTTGATATGTGCTCTAAATTGCATATTTATTCTAAGCTATAAGGTTCACTCATTAGCTCTTTCAGTTTGGTTATGAAAACATTGGTTATCAGAGGAGCCAAAGAGGCCTAACAGGAGGTTCTGCTCCACCAAAGATGGAACTGAAGAATTAGGAACATTGCTAATCCAGGCAAAATTTTCCAGAATATTTATGAACCARGAAATCTGAAAGCAGACTGAGTAATCTCTTAGAAGACTGGTAACTCATAAGTGAAGCAATTTTTGTTATCAGCTTACTTATCCATTTGTTTCTGGAGATGTTAATTTCATATCTTTGATGTTTGTGTAAGGAAAGACTTAATGGTATCTTCAGATGATCCTAAAAGTTTCAGTGAAACATCCCATGGTTGGGTAAGGGTRTCTCAAGTACACCCTGTCTTCAATGCAGAATTCGATTTTCTTTAAAATTTCTTTAAAATTTCATTCAAACTTCTTTAAAGGGTATTAAAAAAAAAAAACCATTACAAAAAAAAAGGCTTTTAACAGAAGATAGAGCACAAACTGACACCTATGTGGTTCTGATGCCATTAGGAGGACTGACTCTCCATTACACACAAGCTTGAGAACACAAGCCCTGTAAGGAATGGCTGAGGGAGCTGGGGTTGTTCAGCCTGGAGAAAAGGAGACTCAAAGGTGACCTTATCACTCTCTACAACCTCCTGAAAGGTGGCTGTAGTCAGGTGGGGGTTGGTCTCTTTCTTCAGGCAGCAACTGACAGAACGAGAGGACACAGCCTTAAGCTGTGCCAAGGAAAATATAGGTTGGATATTAGGAAAAACTTTTGTACAGAAAAGGTGATAAAGTACTGGAATTGTCTGCCCAGGGAGGTGGTKGAGTCACCATCCCTGGATGTGTTTAAAAAAGACTGGATGTGGCMCTTGGTGCTGTGGTCTAGTTGAGCTATTAGGACTGGGTTGGACTCAATGATCCTGGAGATCTCTTCCAACCTTGTGATTCTGTGTGATTCTGTGTGATATTTGAAGATGCAGCTCTGGCCTTYCTGGACAATCAAGACAGAGAGTGATAGCTGGGTATTCATGAGTCTGGAGAGTGGTTCATCACTGATTCATACAAGCTGTTCCCTTCAATGAAACAGGAAGAAACCAGTACAATAGAGGTTTTGCAGMGTGAAGAAACAGGGAAGGACTTAGCATCATAAGGCAATAAATTTTGTTATTATGAAAGATGTTATGAAACACTTTGTGGTTCTAAGATTAATTTTAGTTCAAGCTTCAACTTCAGAGCAGTTGCCAATTGCCGACACTCAAACTATCCTTCTCTCAGTTACAAAATGGGGAATAAGCAGAGCAGAAAATACCTCTCTGCGAACAGCTGCTCTCCTGCTTACCTACACCACTACCTCACTGAGACTTGGGGGTACACTCTGCAARGGCTCTTGAGACTCCCTGGGCCAGGGTTGGACACTGTATATTCCAGATAATACGCATTTTTCATATTTTACCATATGTAAAGGTCCAGTCCCAATCCAACATTAAAAGTTAACAGGATGCAGCTCCTTCTGCTGCTTTTATGGCAGATGGATGTTAGTCTAGGTTTTCAGCCATCTGACAAAGTATCTACAGCAACAGCACAGGAATATTGTAATGTGGGCCTTTTTTTACTAGGTCTTTGGCTMTAGTCCAAATTGTAGGTGTAATATGGGTGAATCTTTGAAATTAATACACTTGTGCACTCTCACATGACAAAAAAGAYAGGTAAATTGCCTTTGAATTGTGTTGAAATATATTTTTGACTATGTCAGATCACCAACACACTTAAAATGCATTTTATAAATGGGACAGTTGTTAATTTAATTTCTCATTCTCTGCTATGATGAACTTCCCTCTGTCCCTAATTGCAGGCTTAGTTTTGGCCCTTCTTAGTTAATCTCTCCTTTTAGACAGAAGTAATTTTTGTTGTAAATTATGCCTTGATAATGCCTTTCAACCATTTTGGTATCCAAAGCAAAMTACTTTTAAATATTGCAGCAGCCTTAAAAGACCACTGCACAATTACAACTGTGGCTGTCTCATCTTGTAACTGTTCCACATCTTTTGTCCCTCCCCCAAATTATTTTGGATAGGGAAACAATAGAATGAGCCACTCTCCRTRCACAGCATTTTGTTACCAGAGTGAAACAGTCGAAGGAGTAACATTCTTGCTAGATAAATATGCTTGTGGCTACAAAGACCAAGGAATAAACAGGATGAAGTTTTGAGCCTCAATATTTTGTTTACTAACTGCCARCAAGGAAAATCTGTTCTACAGGAAGGTCATGAAGGCATTGAAATATGATTTGGTGTGAATGACTGCACCCTGAACCCTGACCCACARGTTCAGAGAAGTAGGCAGGTGGTAGGCAATTGTAATAGTAGCAGAGGACAAATTAGGAGAAATTGCTATTTTGTATCTATGTGCATTCTTGACATGAGATGACGGAGCAGGCAGCAACATTTCACAGGAATGCTTTCACAGTCCACTCAAAGGGAGAAAGGGGAGARACCCAGAGAAGCCAATTCTTCCAGAGAACCARATYTTCACTGCTGCMCATTACATCCCAGCTGCCCTTAGRAAAACAGCCAGTGAGTAAAATGATGGCTATAACCTGCTGAATAACCGTGACAAGTTCTGCTACTCTCACRAAGGCCCAGGGGCTACCATTCTTCTTCCATGTCACATGACAGAGAGGGTTTRCAATCTGGAATACACATCCTCCAAAAACTTACAGTGCCTAGGAAAGCCTGTGTTTCTCTAGTGGTTTCACGTTTGYTAATTTTGCTTTGCCGGCCAACCTTTTCTTTAACTAAAACTAAGTTGTGTTAATCCATGACAGTTTCCTTCTTGGTGGTTGGTGGAGGCATAGCTCCTATTTTGTTGACCATACCCACTGGWATCTGACAATGTACAACTTGCCATTTTACTCCTGAAAACCAAATTTCCTGGAAAGGTCCCTTGACCTTGTTTTGTGGCAAAAGCAGCCTTCTGGATTGTTTCCCCTCCCTCAAAAACTTGCTCTGCTGTGTTGTCCCATACTGTGATGCCATCACTGTACTGCAAGTGTTCTGGAGCCTCACCCTTTTCCAGTGCAGTCTGGATCAATAGTGGGGCTGTGTTTCTGTGCCTGGGACAGTCGATGCCAAGTGCACACCCCTCCAGCTGAAAGCAAACTCAACCTCTGCTGCTAAAGAAATGGAGAAAAGCACATTAGCACGGTGGCATCACTTTGCTGCCTTGCACTGCAGTCCATACTCCAGCACTCCCAGCACAGCAGTGCTCAGAGGTGCCGTGGCTTCATTCAGGCCATGACAGTCCACTGTCAGTTTCCATTCTCCACTGGACTTACACACTGGCCATGTAGGGCTGTTAAAGGGTGAGGGAGGCTTGCTGGCCATTCCCTGGGTCTCCAGCTCACAAATCACCTCATGGGACTATAGAGTCTCAGCTGGTGCARTTTTGCTGTCAGTGCAGTAATGCACTGTTGTTCTTTGGCCCCAAAGCAGAAGGGTCCTCTGARAGACCAGGCAAGGTATTCAGCTGTCTAATTTACTGTGTCTCCACAGCAGCTATCCCAAAAGGCAAGAAATCCCAGCATCAGAGAGGACAGCCACTGGGATCTCATTCAACTGAAAGCTGAAATCTATTCACATATCTCACAGCTCACCCAGAGATAGAAATCAGATTATTTCTGGCCCTGTCTCTTCCTCCTGTTCTGAGGGCCCTGCTTTCTCTTCACTCCTCACTATGCAAATTGATTTGTTCTTGGATTTATTCTGTACAGGTGTGACCACTACTGTCATGGGTTGTTCCTCTGGTTGAGCTGCAGTTTGAGTGGCCACAGTGAAAATTTCACCAAAACCTGGCCATTTTCTRCCATATTCCACACCATTCATGACTGTCCACCCTCAGGGAATATCTGTGAATGACCTTCAGAAACCTCTTCTGTCAACTCATCATGTGAAATCACACTGAGGAGACCATGAAGACCTAGCAACAAGAACGCACTTCCCTTAACATCCAAATTTTGAATTCCCATTCAAAATTCCCAAAAGCCATTTTAACAGACCTGAAGGAAGAAAAGGGGGTGAAAGGCTGGGGGAAATTRTCCTTCCCTGTCCCTTCATAGACTGGGCACAATTATTAATGAATTTCCAGAGGTTTTACCCAAGACTGGGGCAGGAGAGCAACACRGAGTACACATCCCAAATTGCAAATGAATACAAATCCCACATACCATCACTACCCTTGATGGTTTCATGCCTTAAACTAATGTCACACAATATAGCAGCAAAGCAATTCTGGAAAAAGAAAGTGAAAAAGGAGCACATAYGGGAACATGTACTGGGTTACGTTCCACACCCACATTGGCAGAGAAGCAACATTGTGACCAGTGGATCTGTCCCTAATACAACAAATCCTTACATCAAAATTGTTTCCAACCTGCTCTTGACAGATCTGCTTAAACCTTTGTGAGCCACGCTAGGCACCAATTAAGGCTGTCCTGTTTTATGAATGGTATTCCCAAATTTGCTACTACCACTGAAAAGAAAACCATGAGTACTCCCTTCCTGGACTTTAGTGAGGGAAAGAACAGGCAGAGGTTACTGGCTGAAATAAGAACAATTTCCTGCAATCAGCGATGAGATGAGAAACTGAACAGTAACAGCAACAATACTGATAATAAAACTGCACATAGAGAGTGATTTACATGCAAAATGCTCAGCAAAGCCCAAGGCAATGAAAAAAAATGGTGGACTGGTCCTCCAGCTACCATGCCTTTTTCCCTACCTCAAGCCATGTCACATTCTTCCAGGAAGTGAGAATCCTGTACTTCTGCCTCTCAGCATTGGTGTGAAGGGATATAGAATAACAACCCAGACATGCTCACATGGCTCCAGTCTTCATCCCCTCAGGGCTACTGCTGGAAACCAGGACTCTGGGGTACCCACTGCTGCCTTGGGCCTGTCCTTGTGGCAGGGCAGAGCTCCTCAGCCCCTGCTATATCAAACCAGAGCACTGGGGTTCACTGAAGTGAACTAGAACTATTTCCCATCTAGGTTTTCATTTCAAAGAGAGCCAGTGAGTACTGTGTGGTATCAGTGCAGTCAGATACCAAACTGATGCAGAGCTAGGAGGCAAATGGGGGAGGTGGACTCTGGGCAAGGTTTACCCTACTCACTGTGGGTGACCTACTCTACACTATCCACAGTCACTCTGTGTTTYAAGTTTCTGTGACAATTTTTGTGCAGTAAAACTAAGAGACTCTTCTTCCTCTCCCCTTCAATAGAAGAAGCACTTTATAAACAAAGAGCCAAATCCTCACTCACAGTACAGAGGRCTCTGTTTAGAGTTCAGCAGACAAATTTTACTCATTCGAGAAGCAATTCAAAATACAAATTGTAGTTGCAAAATAACAGCAGGTCTATACTTTCTACCCAGAACTCTCTACACTGAAACATTTCTGATTCAGATGTGAATTGTTTGTAGGCAATCTGACAGTTGTTTGGTAACTGACTTTGCACAGACAGTGAAGCACCCATTGGCATAGCATTAAGATTATGATATAAGGCCTCTGGAGAAAGAATCACCCTATAAAAGAGTGTTTATACGATTACCTGTACAAGGGGAAGCCAAATCCTCTTTGAATTCCTAGATCTCATCAAAATATAAGTGTGAATATATTAGACACRTATCATTTATACAGTACACAAAGACTGAAAAACTAAGTAAAAGGCAGATTCCTTGCCTCAGTTTACATAGKGTGGGGGTTTTGAAAGATGCTGTGTCTCTTTCTGACATTTTATTCAAAAGGAATAATTTATTAGACAATGGATATATGAGARCAAATTTTCTGGAAGAAGAGAGCTGGTTTTGAATGACATTGCTTATCTGCCTATAATCATTCCCTGGCAACAGAAAAGTGTCCAGGTCTGCTATAAGTTTTGCAGAAAGGCCTTTAGTCAAGAATTTGTGTGTATTTATAAACTGTCCACCATAAATTTCAGTTTAAGACGGAACAATTTCTTTAGAAGTCCTTCAGACAACATCAAGGTGCATCTCTGATGCCAGCACAACTCCATGGAGATACGAGAGAAAGGAAGGCTGGTTCAGCACAGTCTCTCAGTGTTCTTTGCTGGCTGACTGAATTTCTTTGGACTCAGATTTTTGAGAATTAGATCTGTGATCTGATCCTAAGGGACAACAGATTAAGGCTGAAAGATGAATTTCCATGCAATAAAGGTCATGAAGTCTTTTATCTTGGAARTGGTGATTTGAATGCTAAGACCTGAGGCATTGATAAAGAAAACAATGCACATTAAAATTTCTTTGACTATACAGACTCCTAGGAACAAAAATATTTCTGTTTCTCTTCCTAACTGATACTTTTGTGTATATGTTTGCATATATGTGTATGTGTGTATCTGCATTTGTATACATGAAACATAAATGCGTGTCTCTTCCAAATGTACACAGCAAACCAAATGTACACAACAAAACTTTAAGCAAACACAACCTCTTTTCTTTGGTCCAGCTTCCTAGCTCCTATTGCAGCTCAGTGTCTGAGTTATAGCTGAAGGATGCTGTGATGGCTGTCAGAATGACCCGTGTTTAACAAAGACTATCTTCAACAGCTATTTTCTCCATACTAAATTGGAACACATTATGTCAGGGGCCACCCTGGTTTTATTGAACTCAAAGCCACTACAGGGACTGAAAGTGACTCTGAAGCTGTGAGTATAAACCTTCTTTGTTGTGTGTGTGTGTGTTAGCATGTCATCTTTTGGGATAATCATCCAAATGTGGTGCCTATGGAGATGCGGGTGATTCAATGCTTGCGCTCCCGGGTGGTCAGCCTGTAATTTAAAGATTCACTGGCCTCATGAAGATAGCCACAAATGGAACAGCAACCGTAATTACAAGAGGCTGTTCCACTAATCCATGGTTAACAAATGTTAGTTAAAAGATAAATAAGCCTTATGCAAGCATTTCCTGGAGGTGTTTGAGACTTGTGTTTTCATTTGTTCCAGCTTCCCTCTTCTTTAGAGAGGGAGTACAGAAAAATAAAGAAGATTTTGTAATCTAATTTTGTTTCCACAGTCAGAAATCACAAAACATCTTTGAAGTTGAGCTGTCTTTGAAAAAAAGACAGTTCAAATATTCCTTGTTATTTATGACTCTGAGAAACAGTATAATTCTTTTCCACACTAAACTTCTCTTAACTCTGCTGCTTGTTTTATTTTTAATCTTACTTTTGATCTGCCAGTTTATAGAAGAGAACAGGAGACTCTCGGAACTTAGCACCAAAAAAAATGTCAGAAGGACTCATTTRTAAAAAATGCAAGTATTGTTATATTTCCAGTATACTTATCACATTCATTTTTGCCACTTTTTCTGCAGAAAGCCTTACTGGTTTAGTAGTTCCAAAGTGTAACAGTTCTTCAAGATAGAATTGTATCCACTTTTTTTGGGTGGCAATCTGCAGTCTGGCACTGGTGCAACTAAACCAGGCCTGATTGCAGAGCAATAAAGGAATATAGGAATTGTATTACTGCAAMAGCAGGCTAGTAACATAACTCTGCTGTAACCTACTTACTGGTATAAATCTTTACATGGGTCCTAAGTAGCTACTGGTTGCTGTCAGAAGTTAAGAATTAAGATATATTCCTTCAAATTTTACATTGTTTAAAATAAATTTGAATGCTTTGATTATCCATATAAATGTATAATATTTTCCTAAATCCTGCTGAGCTCTTAGCATTGCACTCAATTGGTATTCTGCCATATCCCAACATTGCTCCCACACCCAAGGAACCATGCAGTTGTGCAGGAGGGACAGAGAAGCAAAGATTCTTGCCCTTAAAAGCATCTGACAGCAAATACAGAGATGTAATTTACTGGATTAGTCAGTTATTTAAGTTTTCTCTMTTAAAAACATTTTAGAATGTTGATATGAGCTGTATGTGCTTAAGATTAGTCTAGTCAATAAACTTTGTTTATTCTTGGCATAGAGAGAGACTTTCCTCATGGRAGACCACAGGAAAAGGTCTTCTCTGACTAGATGACATGCTACAGGTGGAAAATCAAGACAAAGCCTTGGGTATCAGTACACCTCCAGCAAGGTTGAGGAGGAGCAGGAAAGTCTATCCTAAATAAGAATTAGTGTAATTGTTCTTACTTAACTCTGGCCATGCCGCTTAATTATAATACCTGAGCAAGAACTCAGTCAACAGCACTAAGGCAGTCAACAGCACTAAGAGATGCTAGAGCCAAACACAGACAGAAAATAAGAGAGTAGAGCAATATATTGGAATGGAATGAAAAAATGTGTTAATTCTTGTACAGTGGGAAAAAGAAACAGGAAAGTTGTAAAGTGCCACAAAATCACTACCTCTACTGAACAGGTGCCATTTTCCAGAAAAACTGGGAACACCTCCTTTGAATAACTGGAGTAGGATTATGAATGTGAGAAATTTTTTCTTAATTTTATGTGGTTGTTACCAGTATTCATTRTTATTCATCTTAGTTGAATAGTCCACCTCTTTTCTGTCAAATCACTCGAAGAGCTGGAAGAAACAGATCATATTTTCACTTCACTTGRTGTGGGAACCACTTGGATTTATTGTGTGTCTGCATGTTTTATTTGGGTGATAGTTATACACTTGTCTGGAGATTAATGCTTGCTCTGTGACAATCACCTTTAGGCTGTGCTATACCTTCCATGGTCTTCTCTAATCAAATACAATGGTACTTGAAAGATAAGCTGAGTGCTGTGAATTTCAGAGACATTTGGATCATTTCTGGAATTAAACATTGGCCTGTGAATTTTGTCCRTTCCTTTCACCTTACTTTCTGTTTTTATTGAGCTTTATAGGAAAGAGTGGTCAAAAACACCTTTATTGTTAAAAGGACTCTTTGAGAATAGGCAAATAACTCTTGAAAACAAAAAGATGATGGCAAACCACTCCCTCTTCTGTCCATCTCTGAGACATAAAAGATGGCATCTAATATTTATGAAGGAAGTGTTTTTTCTCTGGCCTGGTCAGAATAGATGCAGCAATTTGAATATAAAATAGCATACATTCTGTGTGATCAATAACAGAGCTCAAGAATTTCTACCCACTTCCATCTAATGTCAATGTTAAAAAGGGAAACTACACTTGGAAAGACAYAAGAAAATTTAAAAAGTACTTAGAAGACATTAGGGGGAAACTTTCTAGAGGCAAGCTTGATATCATACATCAACAAATTAATTAAAATAAGCAATCTGTTCTATAGCATTGGAGAGGCACAATTAACCCTAAAGAGATAGTCTAAATAGCATTTTGTGATGCCCTACAGATACACAATCTCTATAGTGAGTTACAAGTTGCGAGTTTTTCAAACTTTGTGAAGACTGTGTGTAAAGTTAACAGTTATTAATATTATATTTCTGCTACTGACCATAATTACATTCCCAAGCAGAAGCTTCACAGAAGGTCTTACTGTTATAATTTAAATCTGTCTATAAACAATGCTTAYAAAATTTATTTCTAATATGACTGAATTGACAAAAAAAGGACAAAAATAATTTCTGTTTTTAAAATTGCTTTGACAAAAATTTTAAACATAAAATTTGAGTAAGTACAATGAGCAAGTCAAAAGGGTATGAATTAATTTAGTGGCTAATCTTTATTATAGATTTCTACAAATCTTTTTTTGCTCATTTGCTCTCTATTTGGTTATGTGGGATTTTCTGATGAGCCAGGTTGTTGTAAGGAAATACTTAGAAATGCTTAGTGTTTTCAGGCAGGAACCTGGGGCTTCCCTGGAAGACAAGCTATTTATTTRGGGTTTTTATAAACATTTGCAGTGGTACAGCCAGGTTTGAGGTGCAGATGTCAAATTGTATAATCCTCTGAATCTTCAATACACACACATGCCTGCCTGTGAGGTCTGCACTTGAGCGCTCWGCAGCCATACACAGCTGGAGCCATGCACCTCTGCAGAAAAACAGCCTAACCTGTCCTTCCCAGCCTTTTGCAGTGGGGCTGGAAGGCTGAAATATTTCCTGGTTTAGTTGGGTTTTGAAAAGTCATACCCACCAAAAGAATTAGCCACATGCCAATTTCAATCAAAGTCCCCAGTAAGCATGGGTGCTTCTTTGTTATGTTGCACTYTGGGTGCTGTTTTATCAATGGGAAGAAAAGAGGTCTTGGGGAATGGCTAACAGGGCATGGTTTGGCCTTACAGCAAGGCAGGAGGAYCTGCCACTACATTATTTTCTCACCTGTTTGTAGGATCCAATGATCTCTCTTGGTGGAGGGAATAATAGCAGCAGGAAAGGTGACAACCTCCTTCAATAACATCCTTCATATGAAGTCAATATTTTTACTAGTTAAATGAGCAGGAATATGCAATAAGGTGCTAAATTTGAAGAAACTGAGGCATTCCTAACTGCAGTCTGTCAACCAAAATAACAAACATACYTCTTTTAATTAAGAGCAGTAATTCATAGTTTTGAAAACTGTAAGGCCTCCGAGGTTTGATGCTGAGGCTCTCCATCTAATGCATGTTTCTGAATGCCTCACTTGCCACTGTCTAGATTGTATCTTCCAGGTTCTGTTCTACTCTTCTATTAATTCTTGTGTATCAGCATAGGTGAGGTGTGCAGGGGTACTCATGCAGGTACTCCATTCCTAGATATTCTGGTTGAACTAGAAGCTGGTGTAGAGTGTAACACTAACCCGAATTTAGCACTGAGACCCATAACTGTCCATTGCCTTCCAAAACACTGGGAGAATGCCACGCTTACTTAAAGGTGCAATCCTTTTGTTCTACCAGTCTGCAAAAGGATAGCCATTTGTTGCACCCAGTCTGCTAATAAATGCGTAATCTACAGCATTAATATATTTCCAGCTCTGGCTCACACRGAAACAGAAACTGTTGAATTTTGTCAGATTGGTGGTTTTGTAATGTAGGGAACAGTCAATTAGTGCTATGTGCTTTAATTATTATTCTTATCCAAACAATATGAAGACAAGCAAAAAAATAAGTTTTTGGCTACTTCCYCTACAGAACCCAACACCAGTTATTATAATTTCTTATTGATTTGTGAAGGGGGAAGGTTTTTTACATAACACCTGAAAAAATCTTCATCCATCACAGYTGTAGTTAGAAAGCCAGGTGGAGTGATAAGATACTATCTAGAATGCATGGAGCACCATCTGGAACGCATGGACCTCCACGTGGGGAAGGATGGAGAGCTGACTAAGAGTTTATGGAGTTCAGGAGTGAAGGGAGGGCAGGGACAGGGGATTTTATTGTGGGTGTCTGCTACAGGCTGACCAGGGAGACATAGGTGTTGGGGCCCTCCATGGATGAATAGAAGCAGATTCACATTCATGTGTCCTGGGCCTCGTGAGGGACTTCAACCACCCCAACCCCTGCTGGAGTGAGAGCACAGCAGAGCATAATCCAGGAGGTTCCTGGAGTGCACTGATGACAATTTCGTTCTCCAAGTGATAGAGAAAGCAAGGAGAGGCACTAAGCTGGACCTTGTTCTCACCAACAAAGAGAGCCTGGTGGGGAATGCAAAGCCCAAGGGCAGGTTGGGCTGCAGTGACCATGAAACAGTGGAGTTTGAGATTCCTGGGGCAATAAGGAGGGAAAGAAGCAAGATGAATATGCCAGACTTGAAGGATCTCCTTGGTAGAGTGCCATGGGCAAGAGCCTAGAAGAGAAGAGGGGCCCAAGAGAGTTGGATGATATTGGTAGATTGTCTCTTCCAAGCTCAAGAGCCCTCATCCCTACAAAGACAATCAAGTAGAAGGCCTGGAGGTCTTCATGAAYGAACAAGGAGACCCTGGACAACTTTAAACACAAACAGGTAGTTTACTGAGGATGAAAACTAGGCAAGGTGGCCTGGGAGTAATACAAAGAAATTGTCCAAACAGCCAAGGACATGGTTAGGAAAGCTAAACCACTGGCAGATGTAAATCTTGCAAAGGAAATAAAGGGTGACAAAAAAAGAGGGTTCTTTAGTTATATGAGCAATAAAAGAAAGGCTGGGGGAAATTTGAGTWGTCCCAGGAAGGATACTGGAAACCTGGTTACCCAGGAGAAAGCTGAGGTATCCATGCCTTAGTCTTCACCAGCAAGTGCTCCAGCCAAACCCCCTGAGAYGYAGAAGGGGAGAGCAGGGACTGGGAAAGTGAAGAACTGCCCTATGCAGGAGAARATCAGTCTCAAGAACATCTAAGGAACCCAAAGGTGCACAAGTCCATGGGTCCTGATAAGATACAACTGAGGGTYCTGAGGGAACTGGCCATGGAAGTGCCTAGCTATTGTCCATCACAGTAGACAAGTCACAGCTGTTTGATGAAGTTCCCACTGACTTTAGAAGCAGGAAATATAAGCCCCACTTTACAAAAAGTGRTAAGAACACATAAAAAATTAGGAGGTGGCAGCCAACATATCCTGACAAATTTGGTGGCCTTCTATGACAGGGTTACATCAATGATGAAAGAAAGAAGGGTAACAAAGACATTATKTACCCAGCCTTGAGCCAAGCACTGGACAGTGTCCCACATTTCATCCTTTACTCTAAACTGAAAAAATGTGGAATTTTTGGGTGGACCACTTGGTTGATTAGGAATTTGCTGGATAGTCATATTCAAAGAGTTGCAGTCAACTGTAAGGCTGCTGTAAGGTCTCCATGGAACTTSCTCTTCTCCAGGCGAAACAACCACAACTGTCTCAGCCTGTCTTCATAACARAGATGCTTCAGCCCTCTGATCAACYTCATGGCCTCCTCTGRACTCCTTCCAATAGGTTCTTGTCATTCTTGTGCAAGGGGCCCCTGAACTGCACACAGAGGCTAAGGGGAATGGCCTGAGGTTGAAAGGGGGCAGTTTTAGATTTATATTAGGAAGTAATTCTTTACTGTGTGGATAGTGAGGCATTGCAACAGGTTATCCAGGGAGGYTGTGCACTCTCCAYCAYTGGASGTGTTCAAGGCCGGGMTGGACAGGACTTTGAGCAACCTGGTCTAGCAGTTGTCCCTGCCCATGGCGGGATCTTTAGGTGATGATCTTTGAGGTCCCTTTCAACACAAACCATTCTCTGATTCTATGATTCTGTGATCYTATTTTTCTGTGATTCTAAGGATTTGCTGTTCCAATCCTTTTCTAAGACAAAATGTATTTGTAAAGTAATTAGAGAGTAATTTAACTGAGAAAGGGAGACCACACAAAGCCCACAACATTCTTACAAAATGATTCAGATTCTTCATACAGGCAGACCTAGAGAGGTACATCAGGAAAKTTCTGGTATGTCTATCTTACTATTAAAACAAGTTTTTAGAGGCTCGAGAATTGCTGAAGGACTTGATTATCATTGACAAGGACTATTGTGAATTTCACTTAGTATTTCTTAAAGGGCTTTTATCTCCAAAAGAAATGTTAAATGACAAGTACATATTTTTTTTCCTRAAAGAAATGTGCCGGTTAGTCCAATTTGAATCATGGAATGCCATAACTGAGTACTATATGTCTGAAAAGTATACTGTTTGACCTAGAATGTACATACCCGAGGTTCAACACATGGATTCTTCAGTCCTTGCTTCACCATTCACCAACCCATTTTAAAAGATCTGCTTTGAGCCAATAAGGGACAGAATAAACCCRCAAACTTTTCCAACAGAGATGTCCATCAATGACAATTTTCCTTTTTTTGTTGCTGGCTCCATGCAAAATCCTTTAATGTATATAGTTTTTAAAAGACTACAGATACGTGCATAAGGAATAGTCAGTACTTTAGAATTTGTATATACTCAAAACTGTAACACCCTTGCCACTATTGTTAGTTTGCAGTTCTGAGTTTTAACTTTTGTATATTTTAAAAAATTTAAAAAATGTATCACAAATCATATACTTGTTTCTAAAATTGATCAGTTCGTCTGCACTGTGAATTCAGATAAGAAAAGTGTGATGTATATTTTGGGTAGAAAAACTTCTTTCTTTCTTGGAAGCATAACTTGAACACACACTGYTCAAGAAAGAAATGTTGTGGTAGATTTAAAAGAGACCACACAGATCTGTATGAATGTTGATTTCTTTGTATTTGGAAGTAAAGCAATCTGATAATATTTAAAAGTAGGATTAGTACAAAAGTGCCAGCCGTGGATCATTTGTAGATGCATATCTTGTAACAAAAAGCATAGTGATGTAACTAGATGCCATCTTAGGGGAGATTGTGAGTGCACGTGCCCAACTGATATTTAAAAGACAAAGTCTATTCTGAAGGAGTTATTCAAGATGAGAAAAGCCCCAGATGTTTGCTGTCTGTCGCATACATGGAAACATATAAATAGAGACTAAACATAACAAAAAATGCAAATAAAGCTAACTTTCACTCAAAGATGCAAAATTTCATTGTTTCTATCTTTAAGAGGACTCTGCTAAAATGACTTGTTGATGAGGGTGTCCAAGTGGGTTATACCTACAAGCACTGAGTTAAAGAAAATGCTGCATGCACAGTTCAGGTCTTTGCCATAGCTGCAAGACCCTTCTGAAGGGTCCATGAGCTTGTGTCCAGTTCTGGCCTGGCTCTGACCAGCCTGAACTTCTCACTGGGAGCAAAAATTAACTTTGTGTTGTAACTTCTGTTTYGACTTTCTCATAGGCAAGAATGGTGGAACCTGCTTATCCACCCCAGTTCACCAGTCAGCTTCAGCTTTATCTACCTAAAGAYTCTTCAATTCACTGTAACAATGTTGGCACAATTCTTCCATGCTCAGGCTGTTCTTAGTGGTGAGGTCTATCTGTCAACTGTAGGGGTTTCCTCATGCAGCATAATTATGCTGAAAATGCACTTACTAAATTAGGAGGAAATTTATTTGGAATGTCTTCCAGAAAAATGTAAAATGAGGAAGTTTGGTAAGAAGAACCATATTAACTGTAATTTCAGCAACAGCTTTTTTTTTTTAATCTCATTGTCACTCTTACATATTACGTCTTTAAACTTCAGCATGATTATTTCTCCTTTTATAGCACAGCCTTAGTATTAGTTAGGCAATGGGATTTATGATTTTGTTTACATCAGTTGCCATGGAGATCCACCATAAAAGATCAGTTGCTTGGCAACTGGGTATTGTGGAGCTGCAATGGAGGGAGGAATTTTTTGTCTCTCTGAAGGGAGGGCTTAAGGAATAATGAAAACTTCTTCTCATACTTCTCATGAATGCTTTATTTTCAAGGTCAACCAAATGTTTTTTTCAGTAAAGACTAATGCACTTTTCTTCAAAAGATGCACCGTAAAATGTTTCTCAAAGATTATCCTGTCTCAGAGTAAAGGACAACCAGCTTAAGAAGTTTTTATTCTCTTCATGCTCTTGCAATGTAAGGGTTAGAGCAACTGTGGGGCAGCCATAATGAAACAGGTCTCTTATTTCCTGGCTAT
The DNA here is from genome assembly GCA_902810485.1 of Alauda arvensis. NCBI lineage: Eukaryota > Metazoa > Chordata > Aves > Passeriformes > Alaudidae > Alauda > Alauda arvensis. Next base: position 1,599,463 of record CADDXX010000080.1, read on the forward strand.
TCTGCATTCATTAACAAATGAATTACTGTACATTCAAAGCTATCTCTGATCCCAGAAAATGCAATTTTTYTTCACTGAATTAATGCTTAGATTCTTGTAACTGTAGATTTACATTTCATTTCGTTATGTCATCTTTTTAACCAGCATTTAACTTACAGTGTAACTTAAAACTGAGATTCTGGGATCTTATTATTGTAACATAGAAAAACTTAAATAAAAGTATGATAGAATAGAATTTTGTAATRTTGGTTTGTGGTTTAAAATTATCCATATATGCTTGAATATATGTGATAWCACTGTATATGAGATGTGGTATCACTTTGTATGAGATGTGTACACTACATGTTTTAAATTATTAAATCAGCTTTGGGTCAGGTAATTGTTAGATAGGAAATTAAGCTTGTGCTTAATCTGAAAGTCAGGTTTTGGGGTCCTTTGAAATAATTATCTGCCTATCACCTTTTATGTTATACTTATTTTTAAACAAACTTCTTTCTTGGAAGCAACTTCAGCTTATTGTGAGATTGTAATATTTTCTCTTCAGTATTACTCTTTCAGAACTGAATTAGTACTTTGATTGTAGACTACCTTAGTGTTTCTGAGGTTTGAATTCCACTGAATTACCATGGATAAATCTACACTACCTTTGTGTCACTGCGTGTAATAGAGGTTCATCTAATTGCTTAGTGAATGGTTAATTGCTTAGTCTGACTCTTGCTCACATTGTTAAACATCTGAGTCTTTTGGGTTGGACAGGTTTAGTCCAAACACTGTCCTTGTGGGAGCAATGTCAGCAGAGAGATGTGGAAGTGATGTATRACAGCAACATCATCTTGGCAGCAATTTTAACTTATAGYAAAATAATTRCAAMGTACTGTCTCATGTAAAGCTATGAAAGACAGGTGCTGTTRTGGACAATTACTCAGAAGAGAGGAAATTACATATATGGCTGTGCATTTTAAGTGATTTGACAATACTTTGAACTTTTCATCCATGGAAGTCTCCATGAAGAGGATCTAAAGTGGAGAGGAAAGAAAATGACAGTATGTGTAGTGTTGCTTTTAACCAATACAGAATCATGTATAAGAACATTAGAAAAATKTGGAGCTTAGAACAATTACCAAAATGCTGCTAAGTACTCTAGTCTYATGTAAACCTTATGTTAAACACMTCTCTTTTACCCATGGAAGTATTAAGCAATTAAAAATCTACTTTGTCCTGGACATTAAAACATTATGGCAGGAGTGTGGTTAGATTCCATTRTTTTTCTGGAACAGAAAGGCTGATGCAAACACCATGTACATGTATCAGATCCAATAGCAGGAGATTCTGCTCTATGATGCAAGTAGACATCCATTCCATGAGGGCTGTAAGCTCCTGGGTCTCTATGAGGGGACTTTAGAAGACAGACTATGCTTTTTTAAACCTTTATTTAAAAAATAAAGGAGCAGATGGACATCACTCTGCAGTGTCATCTTCTAATGAATCAGGGTATTGTGAATTTAAGGGTAAGAAAACCAGGCAACACCCACTGTGGCAGCTTGCAAAGAGCAGTGAAAGAGCAATTTTAATTAATTCTTAGTGTTTAAAGGTTAATTAAGTACTTCTGCTGCAAGAGAGAGGTTTAAAGTTAGGGGATAACCTTCCACAGGACAGGGAACTCCTTCTTAAAGACCACTCAATGAATTTCACCCTTCCCATATTTCTCATCCTAACAGCCACCACTCAGCTCTCCATGGTTTCCCTTCAGCTCAGCCTATCCCATTGCCAGCCTTTGGCATAAGGACATTCATCTTATGTTTCACTCTTGATTTCAAGAGCACATTTTGCCTGCACAACTGCATCTCTAGCCAATAGTTAGTGGCTGGGGAGTGACTCCAGATGYCAGAGCACTAATTGTTCCTAAGGTGTAAGAGACTATGAGGGGGCTTGCTATTTGAAACTAATTAGACTATTCTTGTTGGGTTTCTRTGATGAAATAAGGTCTAGACTTTTGCTGGAAGCTTGTGACATTTCTTCAGAATTCAGTATACCTTGAAGTTTCTAGAAAAATKGATTTGGGCTAGTCTTTCTACCTGGTTTTCAAAAGCAAGTATTTCTTTTTAAGATTGAAGAAAAAGAATGATTGAGCAAATTTTCCCCCGTAGCCWCTTATTTTTGTCAGGGTCATTGCAGATTCTCCCACAATGGAACTTTTTGGCTACATTTTTAAAGAATAAGAATATTATGAGGGGAAAAAATTGCTTCTTATCAAAGAATGTCTTGCTTCCAGAATTATGGAAGATTAAAGTCTGCCACTTGTTAAASGCTTTTCCAACAAAAGAAAATAAAAACTAATGTTGAAAATACTCTACGCTTTTGAAAGGCAAAACCAAAATATGTAGGCTTTGTCAAACCCCTGTTGTGCTGGTTTTTTGCTGCTCACAAAAGTTAAAGTAGTACATTATATATTTCAGTTCATCCCATCTCTTATCTCTATAAATTAAATATAATTTCTATTATTTCCATTAAATTTTCATCAAGAACCCTTTTTTTTTCCCTCTCCACTTGGTAGTCTCCATCAGCTTTTCACTGAGAGTGCAACTGTTATTAGAATAGGTGATAAACACCTTGCTACGGGCATCTTCACAGCATCTTTCCTCTTTCATCACCTTTTTTTGCACCACACAAATTCTAGTATGCCTCATAATTTTTTTTTATCGCAAAGCAGCTCATTAGTCTATGATGACTAAACAAAACACTTATAAGGCAGGTCTATTTTGAGAAAATAGTTCTCTAAAAAGTAGCCATTGATGCACATTTTGGTGATACAGGAGGATGCTATTCTTGCCTAGGTATAGAAATCCAYATCAGCCTTTTTGTGCTCAGAATTGTGGAGTCCTGTTTCCCTATAACTYCTTAAATATCATTTGGCTCTTTTGTGATTGCAACATTTCTTTAAAATGAGCAAAATGTGGCTGTGGAAATGTGGAAATTAGGGAGCTTTCTGAAATTARGAAAATAAAAATCTTCTTACTTTAACAGATCAGCTTATCTAGTAAGTACTTCAGGAAATGCATATTTGTTTTTTTGAGGAAACCTTTCCCTATTTCAGTTTACTGCAATTACCATGCAGCATCAACGTAGCTAAATTATCTGTTTTGGTCATGTATTAGCCAAGCCAGCCATCTTCCACTGAATTTCAGTCAGCACAGGAACTCAGGTTCAGCAAGTAGAATTTTTTGTTACCAATAATTACTTTTAAAGRCAAAGAGAGAGGAGCTGAGGAATAGTTTTAAGCTAGTCTGAAGACACAACCTGCTAGTATGATCCCAGCTTGAAATGTATATTGATATAGATCCACCAATATAAACATTAGTCACTAATCACCTATGAAAAAAGATATCCTCTCTTGAGAATTAAATGCTGTCTGGCCTTTTTCAACATTAATTAATTAAMACATTTTCTTCTTCTCTTAGATATATTCCTTTATATATATATACATATACAAATACATATGGACAATGTCTCCCTTTGAATTAATTAGAGTAAATATTGTAGGAGATTTCAGAGTAACAGGAACC
>CADDXX010000080.1:1603393-1680010 GCA_902810485.1 Alauda arvensis
ACCTATATTCTTTTGTGCTTACCATGCTTTAGAAGCAGACTAACCCAAAGGAGGGTTTAGTGCATCCTAAATCAGATATTTATAAGTCAATATGCCAGAGGGGACAAACTGCAGGGGCCCTTCCCCCTTTTCCAATACCCACAGACACCTTCCTCAGTTTAATGGTCAGGCCTCCTTTGTAACTTCCTGCTCTAAGTTAACTTTGTAGCTTTTTTCGTTTTCAGTCATGAGGTAAAATTTCCTTATCAGGCATCAAAGTGGGTGATTTTCAGCCATTCTAAAAGATTGCTGAACTTAGGATCATAGAATGGCTTGGGTTGGAAGAAACTKAAAGATSACTCAGTTCAACCCCACTGGTGTGGACAGAGACACCTCCCACTAGACCAGAGCTCCGTACAACCTGGAGCACCCACAGTTTCTCTTGGCAACCTGTTCCAGTGCCTGAGCATTCCCACAGAAGAGAATTTCTTCCTAATATYTAATCTAAATCTACTCTCAGTTWGAAGCCATTGCTCCTTGTCYTGTCACTGCATGCCCTGTAAATAGTACCCCTTCATCTTTCTTGTGGGCTCCCTTAAGGAACTGTAAGGCTGCAACGAGTTCACCCCAAAGCCTTCTCTTTTCCAGGCTGAACAAACCAAATTCTCTCAGCCTTTCTTCACAGGATAGGTGCTCCATCCCTCTAATCATCTTGGAGACCCTCCTCTGGAGTTATTCCCACAGTTCCATGTCCTTCCTATGCTGGCACCCCAGAGCTGGATGCAGGGTTCCAGGTGGGGTCTCAGCAGAGCAGAGCAGAGGGACAGAATCCCCTCCCTCCCCTGCTGCCCACACTGCTTTGGATGCAGCCCAGGACACGTTTGGCTTTCTGGGCTGGGAGTGCCCATGGCTGGGTCATGTCCAGCATCTCACCACCAGCACCTCCAAGTCCTTCCCCCAGGGCTGCTCTCCATCTGCTCATCCCCCAGCCTGGATTGGTACTGGGGSTTGCCCCGACCCAGGTGCAGAACCTTGGGCTTGGTCTTGTTGAATCTCAGGAAATTCCCATGAGCCTGCTTGTCAAGCTTTGTCACATCCATCTGGATGGGATCCTGTCCTTCAGGTGTGTCAACTGCACCACTCAGCTTGGTGCCAGCTGCAGATTTGCTGAGGGTGCACTTGATCCCTTTGTCATTAATGAATGTATTAAATGCCACTGGTCCCACTACAGAYCCCTGGGGTGTCTGAGCTATTGACAACTACCTTCTGGATGTGACCATCCACCCAATTCCTTATCCTTCTAAGAGTCTACCAGTCAAATCCATCTCTCTTTGTTTTACAAAGAAGGGTGTTGTGGGCAACCATGTCAAGGCTTTACAGAAGTCCAGATAAATGATATCTGTAATCCTTCCCTTGTCCTCTGAGTAAGTCACTCTGCTTCTGGTGGCTGCTCCTGTCTCAGGGAGGCCAGAGTTTGATTCCACCAGTATATCTCTCCCTTTCTGATTCTCACTCCTTAACCATTCAACATCATCCACACCAAAGAAAAGAAAAGAAAAAGAAAAGAAAAAAGAAAAAAAAGAAAAGAAAAAAGAAACAAACCTCATTCTCCTGCCAGATAATAAATTCAATTATGACTGCTGTCATAATGTCCCAGAGATGGATTTTCTTTTGTCTCTCCTGTTCTCTAGAAAGTTAAAATTTTTCTCAATGTCAGAACCTAAATGCCAGTGTGTCAGTACTGTGACAGAGTAAATTCCTACCCATCCCTTATTCTTTGTCCCCTCCTGTGAGTCCTCTTTCCAGAGAGCTGCCTTTGATGGGGGGCTGTGGCTAAGTCTCATTGGCATGGGTATGCTATCARCAAAAGAGTGCTGGCTCACTTCCTTTCTTCATGCCTAATTAGCCAGAGAAGAAATTTTCAAAGATACCCAATAGGAGTTGGTCTCATGTGAATTCTGAGAGAAGTCTTGTTATTTGCTTTTTTTTTTGTGAAGAAATACACAGTTTCAATGAGATTTTCTGCCCCTCCCCCTTTTCTTCGAAGGAGTATATAAGAAAAAGTTAACAACTCAAAAACACTGTGAAATGTGTTAGCCCCAGAAACAACTCCTTTATCCTTTCTACCTTAAATTGTTATGAAAACATTTTAAAATAATGGGAGACTTCCCCCAGTTCCCATTTATTCTACTTTTGCRCTGAGCTGCACTGTAGTTATTTTGTTAATCTCTGCAATTTTGAACAAACCACACTTTTTGAAAGCAGTCTGTCAAAGGGTCAGGAAAGTTCTTGAAATGTTACATATGATGGGACTTTGACCTGTRGCTTTTTCTTGTAATGCTCTCTCCAGAGAAAACGCTCCCTGTGCCACTGAGCTGGCTGTGCCTTCCCATCTGGTTTCCAGCAGCTGGCATTCCTGGTGGTGTCTCTTGGCCAGCATGCATAAACAGCTCAGCACTGCCCACCCACATTTGCTGTGAACACCACTCTCAGGCACTCACTGGGACTCAGCTGGATTTTCCTAGCACCTTTTTCTCAACCTTTGCTGAAAATGAATGAGATCTGCATAATCACAATCAAATGSCCCACTATCAATTAATCTGGAAGCTGCACTTAAACACAGAGTGGTGTGTGTGCTGTCTGCATGCCATGGGGCCAGATTTTCACCTGTGTGGTGGCCGTATTTGGGGTCAAACATGTAAAAAAATGTGGTCCCAAGCTTGGATATTCCCTTGAAAATCTAGGTTTGTGTGTCAGTGTGTGTTTTTGTACRTGCACCACAGTATTGGGAACAGCTACTGTACATGCTGCAATCTTTTGAAGCTTTTTTTCCTGAATGCTAGCTTATCTTTACATCCCAGTCACTCATTTAAAATCCCTCATGGGTTACCTGTTTCTTACCCTTCTCCTTCTAGCTAAAACAGAACTTTAACAATAARTATGCCCTTCACAAACTTGCAAAAGCCCAGCTTTATCCTCCGGTCTCTGTAACTGTAGATAACAACAGAGCCACCATAAATGACATTCATTTACTGTTTCTGGCATGCATCACAGACACATGTGGAATACACTTCTAGAAGCTCTGCAAGTAATTCTTGTCACGGGAACAAACTGGACTCTAATGTTTTTAATTTCAAATCTGTAAAGCGGAAAAAATACAAATTACTATRTAATAACACCATATCACATAAAATGTTTGAATTTTGCAGTTGTAAYGCAAAGCTTCCGCTAAGGTTGAAAATGCACAGTAACTTCTAATGCAATTTTGCATGTTCTAACTTCCAGTAAAGCTATGACTTGGAAACTTTTYATGCTTTCCCTGAAGATGATTTATTCTTCCCTTGTAAAAACTAAAATGCCCCAGGAAATACATAATTTTTTTCGATTTAAGGTTTAGAAATGAAAGTTGTTATTATTACAATGGCATGTTTTGACTTTTTGAAACAAAATKAGATAAAAGCAATTGAAAACAAGCAGTACTAGCTTACTTTTGTAAGGGCAAGCTTACAAAGGCAMGCTATGTGTGTACCATCATCTCTAGAGCACCTTGCAAGATAAGGTGAGTTTTGTAGATAATGTACCACCAWTTTCAAAGAAATGCTCCAGAAACCTGCAGGACAGAAGCACTTGTGCCTAAGGAAGACATAACTGAGCAGGCAGGAGCATAGATCAGATGGAACATCCATAGTACATGGACAGGAAATTGTGGTGGTGTAAATAAAAAATGATAAGGGGCAGTCAACCCAAATATCTGTAGAATTTTTCTTTAATTTTTTTAAAGATTGCTTGACAGCATCTTCTAGAAAGCTGATTCCTTGTAGACAGATCTCACAAAATTTTTCGCTGAAAGAGAATGGCTTTCAGTCTGCACTGAAACATGGAAATGTAATGACTGGGAAGGCAGAATGGAATAAACAAGTATGAAATATTTCAAAAGTCTGAAGATAATATTATGATTCTTTTTTCTTTTAATAGAATCTTGAAAGTCCATTTGAAAAAGACTTCAACAACTAAGCAAGAAAACAGAAGAAACCTATCAAAATTAAGAAGGAYTGTTTTGATAGCCTTTTAAAGTAATAATATAACACTGAAATTATTTATTTAAATCCATTTTTTGTAAGAAATTTCTAAATATAGCACATTGATTTGAGTTTAAATGAAAACAAATTTTGAAATAACATTATTACCAGTTCCCACACAACTCCTCTTTGAAGTCTTTGGCTGTGAAGTCAATTAATAACAAAGATAAATGCCAGATGGGTTTTTGCCATGTGGATGTTATGTGAGCTGAAATTATTCTTTTTATTTTCCTTTCTGTTTTCCTTTATTCATGTAAAAGTGGGAGATTAAATTAAACAAAAACACTTTTTGGTATATCTGTAAGTGAAAAAAAAAAGTTTGTAAGGATTCAAGAGTCTATCCTAGATTTCCTCCTAGAATATGGTGTCTAACCTTCACAGTAGTCTGTGACTGAAGATGGACAGACAGACATTTTGATATGAGATGCTGAGCAACCAAATCCATCCCTATTGAAGTTTTGAGCAGTCACAGGTTTTCCAGAGACCCCAAAGTTCTACTCTGATCTTGCATCCAGTGACACCACGYTGGACTCCCAATCTTGCTCCTCAGTGTTTCCAGGAATTCTTCTGTCAAACTGATAACCTATTTAGAGTATGAAAACCTACAGCTTTCTCCCTTATCAGGTGGAAACAAAGTAATTGCTTGCTCAGAAATCTTCAGGAGATTGATCAGAAGACTGTTCCATCTCTGTGATAGTACTGCTCTTTCTGATGCGACAGCAATGTGGGATCTGCTGGGATTAACTGCTTACAGCACCATTGATTTTCCTACAGCCGTGTTTTTTCAGACAATTTGATAGTCTGATAAACWRCAATACTTTGTGASAACGGCAGTTTGTCCTACAGATACYTTTCCTCTTGAGGAAGGCYGAGWTGGGCTTTTGRTCTGTCATATTCTCCAAAACATTACATCTTACTTCAGCTCTCAGAATTAGTTTCTGCACCACTATACGAATGTGAGCTGTATGATTCCAGATAAGATTGTTCACAGGCTTAATCTTATTTGTTCAAATTTTAAGGATCACTGAGGAGTTCTTTCTTCTTTTTCCCTCTCTTTTTCATTTAGTTTCCTGGGTACCATTCATTCTTGTCTTAAGGCAATCTTTGTATTTTAGATCATCGTATTAGCAGTGTAAATTTTACATCTGTTTTTTTCTTTCACTTAGTATATCCAACAAGGTTTCTAATGCACTTTCATGCCTCATTTTCCCTTTGGCTTGGAAAGCTCATAACCTTTAATGGCAAAGAAMTGCATTTTATTTGGAGAACCTTGCAGAAGTTCCTCTGAACGCTCTCTGGACTTCCAGTCTATGACTACCAAACATTCAGGTAYTAAGACTGCACAAACTTTTTACCTTACAATAATGACAGCAATCCCTCAGACTCAAAATGGAACCAATGAAGCTGTTTCCCTTCTTCTTCCTGAACAGTAACCCAAACACAATACCTAAACATGATTTTAACTTTCACTTTCTGAACTCTTCTGTTGATTATTCACATCTTTAAAGTTCTGTGAGATTGTAATACATACRTTCAAGTTATTTGCTGCATGCTGTAACTTGAAATGCTTTAGGGGATGCTTTAAGAATGTTTTCACTTTCAAAAGGCTTACCGTGATATCCACAAGGAATGGAGTTTGCAAAAGCAAGAAGTTGAATTTGGCTAAAAAGGCAACTTCAAACACAAAAAGTGTTCAAAGAATAAAACCTCCCTGCTAACAAAAGCAGCTTGGAATGAAGGATGTTTTGCTGTAAAATTGTCTAGAATAGTTTTGAGGAMGGCTGCTGCTGCTTAGTTTGCACATTCACAGCATCACAGAATTATTCAAGGTATAAGGAGCCTTCGGAGATCATTCAGTCTAGCYTGCCCAAAGCAAGTTTCACAGGAGTTTACCCAGATTTTTTTTCCCGGTTTACTTTTGCACTGATAAAGTAGCTATAGAATCTCTCCTTGTCACTTCTTGCCAGCTGCAACTCTACAAGCCAACTCTGAGCTGTGCCTCATAATCAGGAATAGCACCAACCCTGCATGCTCTAGGCAATATTCCTAAACTGCATAWTGACTGTTCCTTTTAGCAGATTGTCCTTATATAGAGTTTTCAMTCCTAAGAAGAAGGAGCAAATGTTTTGAAAAAAGCCATGTAGTTCTACAGTACTGAAATAAATGGTTGAAAATAAAACTGTGCAGCTTCTACTTTAGGTCTGTATTAGCTCCCTGTCATCTCTATTATCTACAACTATCACTCACACAACTAACTTACATTAGTCCAAAAGAATAAYTTTAAAAGTCCCATTCATAACTATTCATGGAGATGAACATTTAAATTTGGAATTTTAAGTATTCTTGTCAGAAATATGGCTGCATGGTCAAGTAATCTGGGGCCAACAGCATGTTATAAASTAGCTGAAACTAACCAGGATAGCAAAAATCCACCGCCCTTAATGTGTGATTTATTACTGAATAAATAAAAAACTCAACTGATCACAGTTATATATTTTGTAAAATATTTTAATACCTTGAAATAAAATTTTAAAAAATTAGAAAATAGAAGGCAACTATCATTGGTTTTGGCATGGCTATTAAGCARAAAGACACTTAAACTATGAGTAAAAAAACAACTGTGTCTATTCATASAGGACAACAGTTTACCACCACTCAGGAAGATTGCTCTATTGGATATTATTTATGCTGATGTCATGTCAAAAAAACCCCAAGTTATACACGCAATTTATGATGTTTTGTATTTGCGGAGATACTGCAGTGCCTGACTTTTTTACATGGCATGACAATAACACAGGAACTATTGRTTTCACTAAGCAAGGCATGTCCTTTGCAGTACAGAAAATACATCATCATGGGATTTCTGTGTTCACARCATTTTTCTTTAAAGGTATTAAACTTTCACTTGCTTTTCTCATTTTCTTGCTGAATACTCTTCACAAGTACAGCAGTTGTAACTGATGATAATCTCAAATTCTTCACTACCACCTATTGGCCAGGTTTTCATAAGCTGATGGTGTTCATCTGCCTGATTTTACTCAGAACAGATCAAGGATCTGTGCTGTTTTGGGCTGGGGTAGTGTTAACCTTCTCAGTGAATGGTGTGGGGCTGAGTTTTGGATTTATGCTGAACACAGGATTGATAATGGAGAGATGTTTTATTGTTGCTGAGGGCTTGCACAGAGCCAAGGTTTTTTCTGCTTTTTGTGCTACCACGATGGTGAGGAAGTTGAGGAGAGGCACAGGAAGGAAGCTGGAAGGAGACACAGCCAGGATAGATGATCCAAACTGACAAATAGAGGGATATTCCAGACTGTAAGACATCATGCTCAGGACAGAAAGCTGAGRGAATGAAGAAGGAAGGGGTAACATTTGGAGTGTTGGCATTTGTTTCACCAGGTCAGTGTTTTGTGTGATGGGGCCCTGCTCTCCCAGTGAAGGCTGAACACCTGCCTGCCCACAGGAAACAGTAATYARTTCTTTGTTTTGCTTTGCTTGTTTGCATGGCTTTTTCTTTCCCTGTTTAACTGTATTTATCTCAGCCTATGAAGGCTTTTACCCTTCCAGTTCTCTCCCTGACCCTGCTGGTGGGGAAATGAGTGAGTGGTGCTGATGGCTTGGCTGCTGACATTTGCCAGGTTTCATAAATTCTGGCAAAACATGTTAGAATGAAACAGAAGTTAAAAAAAGGAGGAGAAGTCAACCTTACCTTGCACAACTAGATCTGGTAGATGTTGGCTTAATCCTAAGAAACCTTTTAACATAAACTTAATTATCTTAAAAATAGACAATTTTGGAAATAATAAATGGTATTTATTAACTTTCAAGGAGAGTTGAAATATAAAACAGGGGTAGTTATTTGCACATGGAGGTAATGATAATTTTGATCCTGCTTCTTTTTGCTTGGAAATAAGTYAAAGAAACCAAAAAATTCATACCTGTAAAAATTAAAATCAGGGTGTTAGAAATAGGTAGATTTGCAGTAGTTAGTTACTTGGGATTCAAATGAAAATATAGGCAAAAAATATACAAGAAAGAATTTGCCTTCTTTGCTTTTGCCTGAAGAGGCAACAGCTCACAATTTCTAGTCAAATGTCAGTGTTTTTCTCTCTTACAATGCTTTATATATTGTTTCATTAAAATTTTGAGTCTATATTTGCTAAGATACCCATGAATGACTGATACCTCTCCCTACCTAAGCCAGCAGACAACTATAACCCAGGGACTGCAGAAACCAAAATTAGCTTAATATTAAACTGATGTGCCTCTGCATGATCTTTTCTCCTCTCAACTCTTGCCAATGCAAAACAGTGCTAATTGCCACTCTCGCAAAAAAAAAAAAATCATGTTGTTTTAAGGATTTTATTGTAAGGAAGCCTTTTTTCTGAGATCTAAAGTTTTATTGCAATTGAAACAAACTTATTTTCCTTTATAAAGTAAGTACCAGACTGCTGAACACTCATTTATGAGTTCTGAAAGAAGGAGTACTTTGTGAGTTAAATTAAGAGAGGAAATCAGTGGACAAATATCACTCGTATTGCCAAATAAATTCTCACCTGCTCTGGGAATTACATTATAGTTAAACTGCATTTTAATATATGTATATAGTTTTAATATGCTAGGAAGGCGTGCATCCATTAAGAGCAGGGTCTCTTGATAAACCCTGAAAGACATGTTAAAGTAAAAGACATTAGGAGATGTCACTGCTAGATTTATTAAGTGTGGAAAAGATTCAAGAATCTTCACAAAGATTATCACCTCCACACTCCCCTCCAACCATTCCGAGTCATGCCTCTCTTTTCACACACATGAAGACATTTTGACATGAGACAACAAATACTAAATAAAGTGGAAGGGAGTTGTCTTCAGTAAGCTAATAATGGACACAGCCTTATCTCTCCTGATGAGAATTTTAGTTTTGATTCTAGCAGAACTAATTATTTTTACCAAAAAKGATTAATCTGATTGATAAGGAGAATGACTATTTAAAAGAATTATTGATATGATGAATCACTTAAAATCAGTACAAAATTATATGCTTTATTCATTCACCAGAAAAAGTCCTGCTGAACATATCCATTTCACTGTGAATTTAATTACAGGTTTTGCCCCTTCTGTAGCTGTCACTTGAAGATCAAGCCCCATATTTCTGTTTCTTCCTGCMCACTTTAGAGACTTCAGTGGGAGCCCTGAAACTGCAGTGAAGGTAGACTCTGATTTTAAAACACACTGCAGCCATTATTTGAATTACATTTCCTATTAAGTTCATTACTGCTTACTYGAATTACATGCTGTATGAGTCTCACTCCTTGGATTTGCTGTGTCCTCTGGAGAAAGGCTGACTCTTACTTGTACAAGAAGGTCACGCATTTCAATCAGTCTGCAGTTGCTAACAGAAATTATGGCTTGGTGACATTTACTCCTTTTGGTTTTGACTGCAGTCGTTGAATGGTGTGCTAGTGTGGAATACCACTTTTTTCATGGTAATGCATAACCACATACCTTTAGTCTGAGATAATTTCCTCTAATCTCTTAAATAAAACATTCATGAAGAACTATTGATTAAGGTTCAAAAAAATGAACTTTCAGGCTCTTTTGTTTCAAAGCAAGTGATTTCTCTTCTTCYCGTAACAGAAGGGAAGTCCTGGCTCCTTAAACATCATAAATGTAATCAAACTGTCATCCTCCTGCCTGTGGTAACAAACAGAAAATGCAATAGAGGCAGCTTTACACTGCAGATTAGTGGGGTTCATTTAGTCTCAAAGGCCRTTTGTACAAATCTCAACTGAAGTGTAAGACATCTGGGAAATGTATTTACAGTGACTCTAGGATACTTCTTTTCTCGCTGGCTGCTTGTGAAAACCCTAAATGAATCACAGTCTGGAGTCTGACTTGAAGCTGAGAAAATACTCCTTTTTGTAAAAGGAGAAGAGTGAATCACTCAGTTTGAAGGCCAACATGAGAAAAACAGTCTTTTATTAATTACTAGGTAGTCGTATATTTGGAAGCACGGCAAAACAGGATTTTTGTGTTCTCAGGAGAATTTTATGTGAGGAGAGAAAAATGCTCAACTTCAGGAGCTCTGCCTGAGGTCTGTATCTGTGACAGGTGACCCACAGGAGAATCATATTAACAAGGTCAGGAGAAGATGATGCCTTGGTGAAGGATGAATATCTCACACTCTTCTCTGAGAAGAAAGACCTGTTGCAGCTGATTTCAYTTTATCCATGGCATGACCAAGTTCAAGCTCAGAAAATTTATCTGGGAGGTCTGCTGATGGGTCTTGTCCTGGCCACCACCACTGGGCTGCTCCTGACAACAGCCCATGTGAGATGACTTCCAGAAGCCAGGTGGGTTTGACTGGATAGGCTTGCACACAGATGACATCAACAGGAATTTTGCTGTTAGCATGAACACCACTGTAATTGTCAGAGCATGATGTGAGTGATCCACACAGATTGCAAGCCATGGTCATGGAAACTCCACCTCCATCTTACACATCCAGCTAGCATACAGGCATACTGGGTATAAAGATCCACATTAATGCTCTTCCTGTCCTGCCAAAGGAAAGATAAAATGCACTGTACAACAACTAAAGAGTGAAAGTGTCGGAGGCCATGAATACTGGTAACTTTTAAGAGCCCTGCCTTAAAAGTGCAGAAGCAGGCAATTCCAAAGTGTTGGAAATCAAGGAAGTRGGTCATGAGGCTGGCTTGGGCCAGGAAGGTTCTTCTAGAACTGAGGGGGAAAACGGAAGTGTATGGACACAGGACACCAGGACAGGCAGCATGGGAGGACTGCTGAGATGTTGTTTGCCACTGTAGGGAGAAAATTCATGTGGCCAAAGCTTAATTAGAGTTCCAGCTGGCTGGCACTGTGACAACAAAATTAGCTTTTTTATATGCATTAACAGTGAGAGAAGGAGGGATAACACTGACCCRTTCCTTGACAAGGYTGGTCACCTCACAAATTGGGATGTGCACAAAGCAGAGAGGTTTAATGCCCTCTTTGCCGCTGTTTTCAATAGCAGTAATCATCCCTGGGTCTTAGAGCCTGGTGAGCTAGAAGGTAATAACTGGAGGATGTATAAACTCCCAGTTAACTCTGAATTTGTTTGTGACTTGCTGATCCAGTGGGATGCACATAARTCTATGGAACCTGATGGATCTCATCCCAAGATACTGAAAGATCTGGCTGAYGTCATCACAAGACCTCTCTCTGCTACTTTTCAACAGTCTGAAGAGTCAACTGGCAAATGTGAGGTAGTTTTGGRAGTGGTGAGGCACTGGAACATGTCACCCACAGAAGTGGTGGATGCCTCATTTCTGGAAGTGTTTTGGTCAGGCTGGTTTTGAGCAGCCTGCTTGAGTGGAAAGATGTCTCTGTCCGTGGCAGGGATTTTTGACTGGATGATCTTAGGGTCCTTTCAACCCAAACCATTCTACAATTTTATGATTCTATAAAGTGTCCCAATTTTCAAGAAGGAAGTAAAAATGTAAGGAGTGCCCTGGTAAATACAGTCCTGTCAGTTTCACTTTATTGTCTGGTATTATGGAGAATATTTTCCTGGGATTTATAGACATTCATTTGAGAGACAATGCAGCCTTCAGTGGCCCTAGCCAGCACACGCTCAGAAAGGGAAAGTTTTACTTAACCTAACTTAATTTCCTTGTGACAAGGCCACCCATCTAGCTGGTCAAGGGAAGCTGGTAGATTGATGGTTTGGGATTTCAGCAAAGATTTTGATACTGTCTCACAAGGCACATAAACTAGACAAGTCCATAACARGATGCTTGGACAGTTGGTGAACGGGTCTGATTGAAAGTGTTATAGGGAAGGAGGTTTCAACAGGCTTGTGGCCAAGTCACCAGTGGAGTTCCCCAGAGCTCAAGTTTAGGGGCAGTTCTTCCCAGTGTTTTCATAAATGATCTGGGCAGAGGAGTAGAATATATATTAAGATTGCCAGTGATACTAAATTAGGAGGAGCTGCAGGCTCCATTGAGAGTGGAAAGGGAACTGGATAGAAAAAAGACCYGTGTAATTATTAACTGAATGCAATTTAAGAAGTATTGGATTCTCCACCTGGGGTGAGGGAATCCTCATTATWTATACAAACTGAGGGATCAGAGGCTAGAGGGCAGCCCCAGGGAAAGAGATCCTGGGTCCTGGATYGATAGCAAGTTGAACATGRGCCAGCAGTGCCCTGGCAGCCAGGAGGGGCARCCCTGTCCTGGGGTGCATCAGGCACAGCATCAGCAGCAAGGGAAGGGRTTGTCCTGCTCTGCTCTGAGCTCAGGCAGCCTCACCTCAAGTGCTGGGGGCAGTTTTGAGTGCCACAACATAAGGAAATAAAACTATATCCAGAGAAGGATGACTGAGATGCTGTAAAGGTCTAGAGGGAAGAYTTATGAGGAGCAGCTGAGGTCACTTGGATTGTTCATCTTGCAGAAGAGTAGGCTGAGGAGTTATCTCATTACAGTCTACAGCGTCCTCAGAGGGGCAGTGAGTAGGAGGTGATGATTTCCCCTCTCTAGCTACCAGCAATAAGTCMAGAGAAAATGAAACAAAGCTGGATCAGGGGAAGTTTAGACTGTACACTAACTAGGGTGAGATTCTTTGCCTGAAGAAGAGGCAGGAACGTGCTCCCCAGGAAAGAGGTGATGGCACCAAGGCAATCAGAGTTCAAGGAGAGTCTGGACAATGTTCATGGTAATACAGTTTACTTTTAGGCAGTGGTATGAGGAATAGGGTGTTGGACTTGATTATACCTGTGGATTCCTTACAATGTGGCAAGGATGTGGTATGATTCTATTACTCTAAATCATTTAGATAGCATTTTCATAGATGTATAGAACAGTTATAGAAAAAGTTATAGAAAACCATAATTACTGTCACAGTCCATTTGTATGTCAAATTTACAGGACTAGATATTTAACAAATTAGAWTTTTTTTCTAGGGAAGAAACATTCAAATATGTTAAATAAGGGCTCTACCCTCTTTGTAGAGTAGTCTAATGTATTTATTCACTAATTGATTGTTTCATTAATGAGGTTTGCAACACACAAGTCCTCCCATTCTTAATTTGCAACCGGCAACTTACACATCTGTGACTAAAATACCTAATCAAGTAAGGGTGGCAGAGCTTATCCTTCCTCCCCTATCAGGGTTTGTGCATTCCCTGTGTCACACAGGGAACCACAAAAGCCTCAGTAGTCTGGCTGCAGGATTGGTTGGATGCACTTTGGCTAAGCTGATGTATTTATGCCTTCCAGCTCAGAAGGCTTGTCTACAAAATTTCCCTGATTTTGTGGATACAGAARAAACTGCTAATCCATACACACTGACAAAGCTCTCAAAAATGTCACGTTTTGCAGCCTCTACTTTGGTGCAGCATCTCAGGTGCAAAAGCAGAAGAAAAAATACACACAAGCATATGATGAAATCCAGAGATAAAAATTTTATTTTAAATTACGTAAGCATACAGCCCGGACCACTTGGCAAAAAGTCTCCTGATGACACTAGCACCTGTGTGACTCTGAAGACAGTTCCTTCTCTCTACTCTAGATTCCCAAATTTTGTCATGTCAAAGGTAAGACAAGGGTARTCTCAAGGCAAGCATGCACACACACTCCTTCACTGTGCACTGCTAGGCTGAGAAAGAGTGCTACAGCATCAGTTGGTAAGTCAGATGAACTGTGTCACCCAGCAGCACTCAACGTGACTGCARCACCCACCTTTCAAACTCAGGCAAAGTTCTGGGTGATTCAAGCTTTTCCAATAACTTTTTCAACCCCAGTCCTCTGATCTTACTGTCCTGTAACTTCATGAAGGATGAGTAGGATAGGACTGAAACCAATTGGCACAAYTGTCAAATTTCTTGTGGTTCTGCCTTGGCAGCAATGCTGGATCCAATTTTTCTAATGTGCTATATTAACAGGAATTAAATATCTGGGCCTGGTTTTCTCCTCAGTCCAGCAGCAGCTGTGGTGAATGGGAGAGAATCTACACCTCAAGGCTTGGAGGTAAGCTGTACCTAACTTCACCTCAGCCTGCCTAACAGACAGYGGTATTTGTTCAGAAAAATTTTCTCCATGTTCTGCAAGGACATCTACTAGTCAGAACAACTCTTGGTTCACAAAAAGTCTTTCAAAATAGTGGCCCTAATGTAATTTGTTATTACAACAAATCTGTCTATCATTCTGTTTATATCTGTCTCTCCTTCCCTTTTCCTCTCCCCTATATTCTGACCTTTTYTAAGTCAGGATTTGTATCTTCTTCACATTACTGTAATGTACACAATACAAGGTACTGACCTTGCATATCTYTGCTCAGTGAGACTGTACTCTTCCAAATGATAACCTTCAGTTGTAACACAGAAATTATATTCCTTGTAGTATATGGCAAGCTTAGGGAAGGAGTGTGAAAAAGGTCAGTTTTCTTCCTGTGGTAAAATCTTTATCTCTTCATATATCCTGGCAAGGTGGCTCTCAGCTCCTGAAATAGGTGCTGTGTCCTGGTGTCACCCCAATTACTCCACTGGAATTATGCAGACTGACTTCTCCACCTATCCTAGAAAATTTACTGCTGTGAAGTACATAGCAGATATGTGTCTCTCAGGTAGAAAGACAGTATATTTGGAATACTCTAAAATAGCCAGAAGCTTTAATACTGTGCACTGCACATGTGTCACATGCATGTGGTAAGATGCAAAGGGAGATATTCAGTGTTGCCTTTGACAGCAAAAGGATGAGGATTTACCCCACACTGGTCAAATGGAAATAAAATGATTACACAAAAATAAGTGATAAGACAGAGAAAAAACACAAGAAGGAAAGAAATATCTGGTGAAAACTTCAGAAGCTGTGCATTGAATTAYTGGGCTTTAGTAATTTGAAAAATATGGTACCTATTGATCTAACTAGAACATTTTCATTTCTGTGCCTACACTCTGCTGTGAAATRAAAGATAATAAATGAAGATGATTACTGGAGATTTTTTGCCCGTTGTTTACTGGGAGGAAAGGTGACTTRCAGCAGGCTTACAGACCAATACACTTAGTAATGAAGAGGCACCTAAATTGTGGTAAGCTTATAAGTTTCTCTTGTTGAAAAAGTACAGAGTGGTAACAGAGTTCCTGTCCATATCCTGAGCCAGAAGCTGCAGCTCTCTGTGGGAGGCACACATGTAGCTGTTGGAAAATGGCTCCACTGTTTTCTTTTGAATAGCTTTTCCCCAGGTGCAGATGCCAGATGCACGACCTTCTGCACCGCAGAGAGCTCTGGATCACTTTTGTCGCACAGGGACTTTTTCACATTAATATCATGCCCCAAGTAGGTCCCAGCATTTCAGCTTTCGCTAGGAAATAAAGCCTGTGAGCACTCTGTAGAGAAAGGAAGAAGGGAGAAGAGGGATACTGCAGGGGGACTGCAAGATTGTGTTTCACTGTTAATTTGGAAGTCAGTTTGTCAGCAGTCATGGCTGGATGGAGAGATGTGGTTCAATAGTCAGAGCACAGAACTAGATATTATAAATCTCTKATTTGGCTCTGAAGCATCATCTTTCTGTGGTATAACCCATGTTACTTAGTCTTTCTTCACCTGTAAGATAGGGATATTACATATTTTTCAGGGCTATATGGAGGGTTTATTGCCTTAAGTTTCTGAAGTGTTTCACAGAGAAAAGAAATTAAYGTATCTGTAAAAATGTAGATAGAAGCTTTAGTTCAGGTAAGGTCTTGGAATGCTAGTGATTTAGTTCCATTTATCTGGATTTCATTTCAAGGATATTGAGCTTGTAATATTTCAAGAAAAAAGATATTAAAAGATAATATTATCTCTTTACAATGCAATGATATATTTTATTTCCTCCAAAACTGTTGCAGATTTTGGTTTTTTTTTCTTTTGCCGGTGTTTTTTGTTTATTCACCACCTATATTGTTCCTTCTTTCTTCTTTCCCTCCTCTCCCTATACATTTTTTCAAAAAGTCATAACATTTATAATTTTTTACATATATCAATGTGGGGTTGTATTCAGTTACACTGTCCAGGATATGTTCAACTCAGGTAAACCTCAGTACAACTCACAGGGCCATTTGTAATTCTGACAGCCTTGTGAACAATTACCCTGACAAACACTGTCATTTAGTCAAATGCAGGATTAAGAGCTGTAATAACTRTTAGAGAGGCCTGTTGATTATTAGAAAGGGTTTTGGAATCAATAGTGTACAATGAYTTCAGTGGAGAACTGCCTATGAGTCAAACCTGCTTTGAGGATGGAAAACAAGAGTTTGTTCTTAAATTTCTCTTTCTAAAGTTATTAATGACTTTTAAGGACACAGGTAGTAGCCTGTTGCTGTACTACTTTGAAACAGGTAGTTGAAATGTCAGYCATTTAGATTTATAACACAAAAGATTGAAAAACAGAAGGGTTCAACCACATGTTGGTACTCATGAATAAGAACACAGAATGGAAAATATCTTCAGGTTAGAGAACAAATAAAAATTATGCACGGTTAGACCCAAATCAGATATTTACTTATAATAATAGGAATATCACTGGTTATTCATACTCTGGTAATATTCTTTAAATGTTTAGTCTACAAATTCTCCTTGTTTTCCCCAAGTACTTTAAATACATGATTAGAAATAAAATCACAATTTTCTTGCAAACTGTAGGTGAGCTCTTAGGAAGGTGCACAGTAATTTGCATAAACTGGGCTAAATTTGCTTTCTGCTGCAGTAAATGGCAAAACTTGTTTTTGGTCTCAGTAGAAGGAGGATTCAGTCAGTACTCTTGCTAAATAGCAAATGAAAGCACTTATGGAAATTTAGTTACTTTTTACTAGTTTTTCATTTAAGCTACCAATGTCTTGTTCTGCTGTAGGAAAAAATACAAGATTCTGTTTTAATAGAAGGCTGCATCCAACTGGAATTCTGTTTAAAAGGTGCCAGAGTCAGAAATCCTATTATAAATTGGGACAAGAAGCAGGTCTGCTAAGACTTCTAGAGAACAAATTAACAAGTGGGAATGATTAAGTTAGAAATGACTTGGTGTTCTAATTGAAGAAGTCATGCAGCATGATGTCACTCTCTGTTATTAGCATTTAATTGCTTTCAGAGAGAGCTCTGTGTGCCTCTCTTCTCTCTCCCACAAGAAAACACTCACAGCATCTAAAATGCATCATGTTATAGAAGAATGTTGCTGTTTGGTCTGTTTTAAGTTCATGTAATTAAATTAGCTAAATAAAAACCACAGAGCTGTTTATAGGCTCAGCTTTGAAATTTTTATTTTATGCATCCAGGTCTGTTTCCAGTCTCATTGGCTGGTTTAAAAACTATTCTTGAAATGTGTCTAACAAAGCATAGTCACATCCCGTGACTGCACCTGGTTTGCTGAACTGGTTATKTGAATTTTTCTCAGCAAAGTGTTAGTGTAGGGTCATGATACTATAGAAGCTGAGAGGGAGAGGAGCACACTCTGCTAGCTACTTATCCATGCTTACAACATATTAAAACCTTTTTGTTACCAAAGTGTTGGAACAAATGGACTCCACTTTTACATTAAAGCCAGGCAAAACTTCTAATTTGTGCTTCTATCAATTGCAGTTCATCCAGCTGCCTCATATTATCTGAACAGAACAGTATGTTCATACACCATGGAAAAATAAAGACTTAACTAAATGACATTTCAAAGGAGAGAATTACAACCTGAAGACTGGTGTATTTTTATAGAGGTAGCCCCCATTGCAACACTAAAACTACTGAAGTACCATTACCCTGAGACTTTTACCTATCCTGTTTTCTATGTCTCTGATGGCATTTAATACACGTTTTCGGGTATTCAATAATTATATTATCCAAGACAAAAATTAAAATAATTGAKATTGAACACAATTTTGACAGACTTCAGACTTCATTGCTGAGTTTCTCTACATGCTTGCAAAACAATAATACTGAGGAATGTTACACATTCTCAGAACTTGCTCCTCATTGCTTTGAAGAGAATGTCCAGCTCATCAGCTCACATGTTTTCTACTGGCCTAGTTGCAAGGTTGAAAATTAGGTATCTTAAACATTGCTATGAGGGACAGAACTGTGCTTGGTTCATCACACCTTTTTCTACCTATGCTGTGGCTTCAGAAAATGGTGGGGGGTGGGATCTAAGTTGTGCCTGCTGAGAGGAGAGATAAGCCTGAGGATTTCTCTCTTATGAAAATATTAAATACGTTCTTTTTTCTCCAGACATGAGGATTGCTGTCCTACCTTGGGGCAGCCTGACACAGGGCTTTTTATGGGACAATTTTCCTTCTTCCTACTTAATGGGGTTTTGCCAAAAASCAGAAAGAAGTAAACCTCCTAAGTGCAAGAAAAGAAACCTTTCCTTTCTTCTGTGCATGTGATTACTCCAGAAGTAAATTCCCTTCCCACTGCAGCAGCTGATCCCTTCTAACCAATGATAATTTGTTTGTTTCTCTTGGYTCTGATTAATAAAACCTGTACATACTGCACTTCAAACAACCAAATAAGCCACTAAATTTACTGAACCAGAACTGCTCTTTGGTCAGTTCTGCTCTCTTTCAGTTCTGAACCTCAAATCACTCTTTTATGTAGTTGCTTGTCCTTAGGTATGTTTATGCTACATTGTTGTAAAGTGACAAAGTGGGAAATACAGATGAATAAGCTCTCTGAACAAGATTAAAAAATTAATGAAATGAGAATACTTTCCCTGTGGGAGTCCAGTGCACCTCCAAAAGATTTACTGAGGCCTGGTATCTTAGTTATTTTATGGCTGTTACATAATTGGCTGCCTCCGCTCAAGGCTGGCTCTGACATCYTCTCTGTGTAGCCTGGGATGAGGCTGCTGTACAAAGTCCTGTGAAAAAGAGGTGAAAAGCAGCACAGGGGCTCCTTGTTTTGCTTGGGAGCTGCAGATAARTTCAGGCAATTGATCACTGAACTCCACTACAGCTGTGCCAGTGCTCAGYTGTGTACTTTGCTGTTTCAGACCCTGCCCAAACTTTACTTCAGGGTTTGACTTCAGACCTGCTTTGTCACTGTGAGCTTGCTCAGGGATCATTGGAMTCATTGCTGATGTGGTTTCCAGAACCAGACCTGCTCTGCTCTCCTTGTTCTGACCCCTTGCCTGAAAGACTGCCACCCTACCTGCCTTGCTGTAGCTCTGAATTCTGGGTTTACCTTCCCATCTGGATGGATGCAGTCCTGTTGCTCTCTGACAGACTGKCTGCTCTTGGTAGGCTAGTCTGGGGAAATGAGGAGGTGCCACCCACTGTCAGTGAATGTCTGGAGTGCTTGCAGCTCCATCTGGGAATGGATGATGAGGTTGCTGAGAGYTTCTGGATTAGTACTAAAGGGGGTGCAGGGACAGGGCAATTTATTGTGGGGGTCACTAGAGGCTGCCTGACCAAGGAGACAGCTGATGAGGCCCTCTGCAGAGGTGTAAGAGCAGCCTCGTGTCTACAAGCCCTGATGCTCAATGGGAAAGTTTGAACCTTCAAACTCCTGTTGGAGGCAGAGCACAGCAGAGCATAAGCAATCCAGGAGGGTCCTGGAATGAACTGATGGCTTTTTCATTCTCYAAGAGATAGAGGAGCCAAGAAGGAGAGACACTAAGCTGGACCTTATTCTCACCAACAAGGAGGGCCTGGTGGGGAATGTGAAGCCYTAGGGCAGGCTGGGCTGCAGTGAATGTGAAACTGTGGGGTTCAAGATCYCTAGGGAAACAAGGAGAGCAGACAGGGAGTTCACGTTGTTGGGTTTCAGTAGGTCTGGCTGGCCTCTTGAAGGACCTCCTTGGTAGAATGCCATGGGATTGAGCCTTGGAGGGAAGAGGAGCCCAGGAGAGCTGGATGGTATTTAACAATCATTTTCACTAAGAGCAAAGCATTCCAGCAAAGAGGAAGTCAGGTAAAAATGCTAAAATGCTGTGTGGATGAATAAAGAACTCCTGGACAAAGTCAAATATGAAAAGGAAGCCTATAGACAGTGGAAGCACTGCATGAAGAATGCACAAAAGCTGTCCAGAACAATTCCAGACAAGAATCAGGTCGGGAAAGCTTAAACCCTGATAGAAGTAAATGTGTGCCCTCTCCATAAGGAAACAGGAGACCTGGTTACTCATGGTATTGATAAGGCTGATGTAYTGACCGTTTTGCCTCAGTATTCATTGGCAAGTAAGCCAGTCACTTTGCTCAAGACACAGAAAGAAAAGCCAGGCACTGGGAGAATGAAGAACTGCCTGCTCTGGGAGATCAGGTTGAAACACATCTAAGAACCTGAAGTTTCASAAGTCAACAGGACCTGATGAAATATTTCTGAGGGTCCTGAGGGAGTTAGCCGAAGAAGTGGCTAAGCCACTATCCATCATATTTGAGAAGTCATGACAGTGTAGTGAAGTTCTCACTGACTGCAAAAGAGGAAAACTAAGATGCATTTTTAAAAGGGAAGAACAGAAAGTATGTGGAGCTACAGTTTCACCTCRAGGTCCAGCAAGACTGTGGAGCAGATCCTTCTGGAAACTATGTGAAGACACATGTGAAATAAAGAGGTGATTYGTGCATGCACCCACMTGGCTGCACYAAGTGCAAAWCATGCCTGACAGATTTGGTGGCTGCCTATGTTACGGACTAAGTGAGTAGGGAAGAGAAACAAATATCATCTATCTGGCCTTGAGCAAAGCACTGGGCACTGTCTCACATGACATCCTCATCTCTGAAAYGGAAGGACATGGATGGACCACTTGATGGATAAGGACCTGGATGGTCTCACTCCAAGGCTAGAGAGTGGAGAGCAGTGATGAGTGGTGTCCTCAAGGGTCAGTACTGGGACAGGCACTGCTTAGCCTCTTCATCAGTAACACAGACAATGGGATTGAGAGCACCCTCAGGAAGTACACTGACAACACCAAGCTGTGTGATACAGCCATACTGCATGGAAGCTGTGCCATCCAGAGGGACCTCAGCAGGCTTGAGAGGTGGGCCTGTGTAAATCTCATGAAGCCAAGTGCATGGTCCTGCACCTGTATCAGGGCAATTCCAAGCACAAATACAGTCTGGACAGCAAATGAATTGAGAGCAGCTCAATGCAGAGAAAGACTTAGGGGTGCTGGTTTACAAGAATGTTGACATGACCCAGCAATCTGCACTTGCAGGCCAGAAGGACAACTGTATCCTGACTTGCATTAAAAGGAGGGGCCAGCAGGTCAAGGGAGGTGATTCTTCCCCTCTATTCTCGCCTTCTATTCTCTATTTCACTTGGAGTAGTGTATCCAGCTCCAGGGTCCCCAGAACAKGAAGGCTTTTGATCTGTGGGGCCAATTCCATAGGAAGGACACACGGATGATCAGAGGGCTGCAACACCCCTCTTATGTAGTCAGACTCAGAGGAACTGGGTTATTCAACACAAAGGACARCCTTATTTTGGCCTTTCAGGACCTAAAAGTGCTCTGCAAGAAGGCTGGGAAAGGACTTCTCACAAAGGCATGCAGTGATAGAGCAAGGGGTGATGGCTTTAAACTGAAAGRAGGCACATGTGAAACACAAATGAAAGAAGTTTACATTAGATATTAGGAAGGAATTCTTTACTGTGAGTGTGGAGAGTCACTGAAACAGGCCATCCAGAGAAGYTGTAGAGTCKCCATTCCTGGAGATGTTCAAGACCAGGCTGGATGTGGTTCTGAGAAATCTGGTATAAGGTGTCCCTGCCCATGGCAGAGGTATTAGAGCCAGATCATCTTAAAGATACTTTATAAAAAAACTGTTCTAAGATTCTAAATTTTTTTTGTTTAAATTTGATTTATTTTATTACAAATAATGAAGATGCTAAACTCAGAAGAAAGTTTAAKCCATGAAGTGAGAAAAACTTTATCTGTACTGTAAAGTTGCTTCTTTCTGCTGTGAAGAGCAGTGGTATTAGAACACTACTTGCATACACACCCTTTTTATTCATCCAATACATTCCGTCACGAAAACACATTTTTCTTSTAAAAAATAAAATTTCTTGAGTATCATKTTCGAGTAGATGCATCCTGTCTGTTTTTTACTTTACTTACCTTCCTTCAGATTTAGAACTTCACTATTTGCTATTCAAACCTATCTCTGACTGCATTTTACTTTGTTTTCAAAGAATGAGATTTATAATATTTATAAGAAAAAACTCCACACATTAGAAGAACATATCTAGTTAAAGATTGCTTTTTGACCCTTTAGTTATTTCAGAGAAATCATGGTGATRTAGATTTGTTTGATTTTTTTTCTCAGATTGTCATGAAGATCCTTATTAAAATATTTGAAGGCAATAAATTAAATGCTTATATTAGTGAGAAGGATTAAATCTACTCTYAAGGTTTATTTTTATACAGAAGTGTTTCAAATGGCTCAAGTTTTCCATATTGCTTTTTATTAGCAAATAAAATAATGGTACAAATATTTTTTTAATTAACATTGCTTTCAGAAGTGARGCCTATTACTGTTTTATGTTTGTCACACGATAGAGACATGAAGACATTCTGTACATTTAACAGCAGACTATAAAAGATCAGGGCTTCATTGGCTGTCCTGGTTCTTATCATCATGAAAGTGGACACTTCAAGAGCTGACTGAGGATGTTGGTATATTACTTTTATGGAGAGTTTTTCTAACATAATATAATGTACATAATGAGAGACCAAAGGAACTGGACAAAAAGGGAGTAGATTAAAAAGGAAAAAAAAAAAAGGGGAAGGAAGGATTTGTCCTTCCATTATGTGGTAGAAAGAATACCATTTTGTACATCTTGCAACAGCCTCCTAAAAGATCAGTTGAAAAACGTGGGTAAGATATATGGACAGCAGAGATTGTTAGTGGACTGGACAATACAGACTAAGAAATGAAGGCTGAAGTCATGAAACAATGTTAAACGACTTTTGTCTCCCTCTTTAAATTTGTGATCAGAGCCACAGAGCTTTTAGTATCATTAGTACAGGAAAAACATCCACAACAATCAAAAGTCTGCGTAACTGTAGTAAATTAACAARTGTTCAACCTCCATGCAAATATACTAGTGTGTACAGATTTGTCACAGTCTTTGGGAGCTATGCATAGATGATACCAGAWTGTGATGTTTTCAGCAGAGAAATTACATTCAGGAAATATATTCAAGCAACTTCATCAGGAGGAGGCATAGGAGGTGCTGGGCAGGAAGCAGTATTGCAGGAAAAGGACAACATAGTCCTTTATGGGCTGACTAAATGCATAYCTAGATAGCTACCATCAGTCACAAGACAGAAAAGATTGGAGAGCAAGTAAGAACTATGCTCTTTATCAGTTGATTCCCAGATTTTAAACCATCACTTCCAGATCTRTTCTTTACGTTTTTCCAAGGCCCTGGCTTTTGAGGGGGCAAATGATTGCTTAGGAAGCATCAGCTTAGAAAGAAACAGCTTAGAAGTCCAGATTATTTTGCATGAACAAAAACAGTTTTATGCATTGAGGCAAAAGTTATTTTAAAAATTATGGAAACCTTCAAGTATGCACAGATAGCTGTGTGTTACACAGTGAGTCATATACAAGCAAAACCTAACAAATTCCTCATAACTTCATCTGAATATGTGTGACCTGCATGTGTTCAGATGTATAACAGTGTGATCTAAACATACATGACAAACATTAACCTTTTATTGATAAGCTTTTGCATCASCTCATCAACAATATTCTAAATGTCTCAAAAACAAGATTCTGTTCAAACCTACTCGACAATCCTTCAACTCAAATCCAACTCAGGTCCTCGGTCTTAACTGACATGAACAAACTGCATGCCTTGACTACRTAGCAAACTTTGTTCTACAACATGGGTGAGACTAGC
This sequence comes from Alauda arvensis, assembly GCA_902810485.1. Classification (NCBI taxonomy): domain Eukaryota; kingdom Metazoa; phylum Chordata; class Aves; order Passeriformes; family Alaudidae; genus Alauda; species Alauda arvensis. Next base: position 1,627,308 of record CADDXX010000080.1, read on the forward strand.
AAAGTGAAKTCTTCAAACAAAAGATCCTCTGCTGAGGACCTGAGAGAAGAAAATCTTATTTTGATAATTCTAAGAAAACAAATTCACAGTTACAAACTCACCAAATTCTGGGAAAAAATTCATGCCAATTTTTCTCTTGGAAAGGATATTGTAGGTTTTCTCAATATCTCACAGTGCAGACCACAACRGCTGTTCCTTGTGGGCATGGAAAACACAGAAGCAACAGCAGCCAACACTGAAGCAAGGAACCAGCAAATGGGTCAAGCCTCTCTACAGCTGACACCTGTGATGACTGAAGCTCATAAATGCCTACTAATAGAAGGAGAGCTAAATGAGTTATTAGAACTCATCTTATCTAGAGTTGAAAACATAATCCAGCAGCTGCTGTCAAGCACAAACTAATTTCTCTTTACTACCCGTACACAGATCTTACCCATTACTTTATTTCCTACACAAATTCTGTCCTATTGCATGTAATTTTTAACTTCTCAGTGGTTATGCCTAAGCTTTCTGAGAGATTAGTTCTCTTTCACTAAAAATCACCTGAGATGTTCAGAGTCCTGGTCATTAATATAGGCAAAGTTCTATTGTAGGTTCTGGGTGCAAGTGAGAAAATACCCATTGTATTATTGAGTCTTAAAGAGACCTCTCTTCTCTCTCAAACCAAAAGGTTGCTCTTCATATGCAATTGGATGTCATTGCAGGAATCAGCATTATATTTTTAGAGTTGTCTATGTACAAGACAACAGGTTGTTTTCCAATCAATTTCTCATGGACTTTTTAGAAAAAGGATGTCCTAGTGCCTTCAGTTCTCCTGCAGCATCTGTATCAACTTCACTACTTCTTCCTACACTTAAGGTTCTAACAATTCAGAGGGAGAACAAGATTTTATGTTGTATGAAGTCACAGATACCTTTTATTACTTTACCGTGGTTTTTCCCCTATAACTTTTCATCAGTCAATGTTTTATTTCTGTCAAGAGTAAGCTGAAGTGAAGAGTTTGTATGATACACCCTCTTTYACAGAGGACTGGTGTGCTTGTGTTATACCTCTTGATGGTTTCTCGCATTTATCTCCATCACCCTCAGTCCCTGGCTTGGAGAAACTTTGCAGTTTGGAACAGCATAACAATATGTCTCTTACAATGCAGGAAGACAGAGAAATTCTGTTGGCTTCATCCTTGGCTTCAAGTCTTGTTTAATTGTTCTACCTGACAGTGGAGCGTCTTTAGCAGAATACGATGGAAKGTCCCATTCTCTGCACAGCAGGGTGGCTATTGCTGGGTCAATGATCAGGCATCCTTCTCTCTTATTTTAGGCATGGCTTTAGGAAACCCAGACACCCAAAGCTAGGACAGTGTGTTCCAGAGCAAGCAAGGTACTTAAAAATTGGACACTGCAGTGTGTTAATGTGCTGTGTTCCAGAGTGTCTGACACTGCTAAAAACCTCAGTGTGAGAAGGTGTTTATTCTTCCCACAGGCTGGCAAAACYTGTGTATTCTATTGCATGCACAACTAAGATGGATTCTGACTACATCAAGCAAGATGTCCTTTGGAAATCTACTTTGGTTATGATTTGCCTGCACTATCCCTTTTAAATTAATCCAAAGCAAACCACACAGTGACATCCCATTGAATCTGGTGGAAGATTTGCTGTACTTAGAAGCTTTGTAAGAGTGCTGAGCCATTTGTGGGTTGGTTTTGCTTTGTTTTTTCATGCAAACATTTTGAAGGGGGGGAAAAGTTGTCTCAGAAGTTTTTGCTATGAAAATTCTTTTCGGTTTTCTTTTTTTTTTTTTTTTGAGGATTTGAATATGTATAAGGAATACTTTTCATAGTGCTTGAAAATATAGTAAAAGCAATAAAAAAGAAAAATGGAAGAAAATATACTACTTAATCTCATCTCTGTAGAAACAAAGTCTATCTGGGCAAAGAAAAAGAAAGTAGTTGAGAAATTACTTGTCATCTGATACAGGACACTATGTGTCTTGTAAACACTTAATCCTGTGGTAGTCTTCAAATTGAAAGAGCATCACACCAGCAGAGCAAGCTTTTGCTGACACTRCTTCCTACACATGGTAAAACCATGTTAATCAGATCTTAATCACTTTTAGCTGCTGCTGACCAATGAGCATTTCCTATTTTGGAAAGCTGAAGACCAGCAGGTGTTATATGGTGCTCATGTGGGAAACAAAATCTCCCTTCCTCTGCTGACACGTTTTTGGTAAGTATGTTGATTTGGGCTTGTGGATGATGTCTGATATTCTGCTAGAGAGTGACAGTTTATAAGTGCACTTTTCCTGGAATAATCTAATTTTTCTAATGAGAATGAGACACATTTGCAACATATTATGCTAAAATCAGATAACCAAAGATTTGAACTATGTGTAACAGTTGGTGCTCTCTGTAGAGGTTTACTAAAAGGGATATGGGAAAAGTCCCTCATTTTTATTCCTCCATGTGCTACTGTATAATATRGAAGCTTAATCTTGTTTCAAAAATTAAATCATATACGTTGGCCTTGCAGGCTCCTTGCATATGCAGATGGTCCATGACTATGCCTGTAACATGTGGCCATACACATTACAAATACACATTGAAATTACCCTTTAAGAAACCTGAAATACTTAACAGTAGCTACAGATTACAACAAAGGTAGCCTTAAACAGAGACATAAATCTAGCCATGGTCTTTGAGCACCAGCTCTATCTGAAACRATTGAAATTTAGCTGACTATTAAGTAATTTTAATAATTTTCCTGTGAAAAGAACATTRAGTTTGAAAGCAATTAATCCTGACAATGAGGTAAGGATGTTTATCTGAATAGGACCTGTAGACCAGCATGGTCTTAAAGTCTGAGAAAAATGTAACAATTAAACTGCTTTGAAGTTTTGGTCTCAAATGTCTACCTCTTTCAGTTTCATACTAAGAATCCATCCATTTTGTGACAACTAACTACCATAGGTCTTCTGATCAGGGAGATGTTGAACCAAACACACAGAAGCACACACAAAGTCACTGACATACTCAGATGCACGTTATCCAAAAGATCTGGAGTGCCTGGAAAACCCTGCACGTAGCAAGACTCCTTTGTGACACTGCAGGTGGTAAACACCAGTGATCAGAGCCTCTTGCACCACTCTGCAGGCATGGAACTAAGTGTCCTGTTCTCCCAAGTGACAGTCARCCACTACACAGCTTGGTGGTGTGTACAGCACAGCTCCTACATGGGCACGTCCAGTAGCTGCTCTGCTTTACTGGCTGATGTTTCTCAGCCTTTCTAGGCAATTACCTGGCCCCACACTTCATGGGTTTGCAGAGGCACTGCAGTTCCTCCTAYGATCCATGATTTTTCCACACAGCTTTTTTTCCTTTCTTTTGAGCCAAGCAAAGTAAAACAGTAGCCATACGAACTGCTGGGAGATTTCCCAGTGGCAGGACTCCAACTACAGCGCCTTGCTGCAGAAATAATGCAGACTCAAGCTAGAATTGCTGKATTTAAGACCAACTATAATAACATCTTTTATTTTTAATTATCTCAATACAGACAACCTTAATATTCTCTCCTGCCTCCMTGGAATTAGAAGCAGGCATCCATGTCCATTGAGAGCTGTTCAACATTTTTCCTCTGAACCCTCATTTTTCAGTTCACAGTACACTTAGTTTCTGAATTAAACATGAAAGGAACATCTCAGACATCAATATTTGAGATCAATGCACATTCACAAAGACAATATATGGAAACTCTTACGCTGCAGCCTGCACTTTTAATTTTCTCCTCTTCCTCATGACATTTCATGGATGGTTTGGGAACTGGAGTGCTAAAAATGCTCTGCCTGGCTAAGTTAGTCACAGTGAGAACTACAAAAATGGTGGTCTCACTCAAAAGTTTCAAGAGAGTGAAACATGCTGCCCAATGAGAGGTAATGATGAACTATAACAAYTTTTTTTGCAGAATGCACATAAAAAATTTCACCTGTGCAACACAAACTTCAGAATCAACTTTCCAGATATTCAAAAACGTATGTTTCTGGTTTCTTGTTTTTGAAATGAGCACCGTAACACTAACATTCACTTAAATTTAAATGAAAATGTTAAGTGTGACAGTTATGTTTTTGTTAGCCCATGTATGTCAACACAGGACTCAGTCATCTTATCCCACGGGTGACTTCTGTAAMGCAGGCAGATTGTGCCACCAGACTCCCTGAGGCCAGAGTAGAAAGGCAGGACTCATAGTTTTTTGAAAGCTTCCCCAAACCTTTCAAACACAGAAACAAACAGCTGGTGATTTTGCAGCTGGTAGCAAGCTGGTCTTTGTGTTCACAGCAAACCAGTCTTGCTGGTAAAACAGCACTTCGCTGTCTGGAGTCAAAATAATTCAGACGGGGGAACTTTGCCCGCTCTGTAGACACTGCTGGGCCTGAAAGACAGTCTCTAATGCTTTTTTTCCACCTGGTACTAACAATTTAATTTTCTCTAGCTGACTAAGACACAGTTTACTCTTGAGTAAAACATAAAGTTGTACTGTATTAGGTGTRTCCAGGATCTGTTGTGCTTTAATTCTAGACATTTCTGGTCTTTCTAGGTAATTGCCTTTCCCTGCACTTTGTAAGTGTACAGAGGCACAGTAACTCTGTAATTCTTCTCCATGGCACCTTTTTTCCTTTCCTCTGCATGAAGAAAGCAAAACACTGCAGTGTGAAGCCTGTGAGTTACTTTGGTCCTAAACTGTTCTCAGGTTCTTATGGACACACAGGGCTGTTTTTACTCCATTTTTATGGGGGAATTTACTGTTCCATATTAGAARGATCTCCTCCTTTGAAATGGTTAGTTTGTGGGCTTTTAGCAATTAAATAAAAATAATCCTTGAAGCAAAAAAAAGAGTTTCAAGGAACCACAATGTGGACTGTGAACTTGAATGCCAGTTGAACCYGATCCTCAGCAGAATTTGTGCTGCAGTAATAACAGAGAGTAACTAGAAACWGCTCCAAAGGAGAAGGCAGGCCCCTAACCCACTTTAAAAAGCTGGAAATAGAAACAMAACCTTTAATCATTTTTGGTTTGGTTCAAGAAATTAAGAGCCAATCTTAAAGATTTGCAAAACTAGCTCATGAACTGTCCATTCATTGCACCATCTACTGTGAAACCACTTTGACATTTAAAGTTCAAATTCAGACTCAGTTGAGTAGTTTCGAGTGGAAAAGGAGAAAATAGGAAAAAATGCCTTAAAGCATTATTTGCCAATTCTTTCTCAGATATTTCCGCACTAAAATTAGATCAAAAATGAAACTATTTATCCTTACTTGCAACATTGAGAAAACTTCACAGTGGAATATTCTGCCACTTGCATTGTCACTAATAATAATGCACTCTGTACTTAGACCTGAAGTAACATGTTATTTTTGCATAGGGAGAAAAGGCTATTTATCCACTTACATATATGTATAGGACTGTAGAGCGAGACAGGTTTCATTTGTGGTAAAATTCTTGAGAATTTCTGAAAATCCTTTTAAATGTACCACCTATTTTTTGTGCAGTGCAAACACTTGATGTTTGCTTGCTGTTTTGCAGAGGAACTTCAGAGGAAATTATTTGTTTTTCCATAACGGAGAATTTCTCAAGAGGACGTGCCTGTGATAGCTTTATGAACAGAAGAATATTACTTTTATCCATGTAATRTTTTTTTTTGTTTTTATCTAGTCCCAATAGAAAACAAAATTAGTATTATTCTTTAAAGAAAACAAAAATATTTTTCTGCTGCTCTCCTTTTTGAMGAACATTTACAAAATGCCTCAAAAGGGCAATGCAAGTGTTTTCTATATGCTTGTTGAGCATGAAGAGCTTTTTTGTTTTTMTTAAGTAATGTTCATCACTTTTAAAGATGTCAAACACACCATCTATTTTAAACACATAGTTGTGAGTTTACTGCAGAAGGCCATTTATGGCTGTCTTTGTTTAGGTCAGACTGTTTACCAGAAAATATTACTAATTACCTATCCCAATTKCATTGCTGTAGGTTCATCACAGCATTAAGCTATACCTATTTCAAATTTTTATTGATTTGCATTAAAAATACCAAATGGGCCGCACATTATGCCTACACATACAAAATTAGAAAATGGAAATAGTTATTGAGGCCTCAGAAGTCATTAATTTAAGAAGCCATTAATAAATGTCCCAGGGCCTTCATTTTACTTTTTTTATTCTAGCACATTCTCCTTTTGCAAAATAACATGTTTTTCTTTTTTTTTTCTTTTCTTTTTGAGAGACCTTCTCTCTGTATTTTGTGTTTATTTCCTCAAATGAACTGTTTAAATTAGGAGATATGGATGGCAATTAAATAATCTTTTACAAATTGTTTAATCTATCTGTATTTTCTGTAGTGTAATGGATTTTTTTGTGTATCATAATAASATAAAGAATTGCATCAAAGACAAAGAGGGAAATTTTAAAGAGCTTCAGTCTGGATTATGCATTGCATAATTGCATCCCCTTCAATTGCAATGATGATACTGGAATAAAAATTGTATTCTCATAATACCTTAGAGTCATTGTTCAAATATTCAARAAATGAAAGAGTCAGGCTGATCTCAGGGTTACATACAGAATTAGTAGCAGCGACATGGAGAACATACTCGTTAAACAATTGCTAATGAAGTTACCTGTGGTCCTGTTACTGTCAGTGGAGTTAAGTACAGTTGCAAAGAGTATTCTTGCAGCATAGAAAAAAAATCTGAACTGTTGCTTTTATTCTCATGATGACTGATACAGCAAAGAGCTGAAATTCAAGTATTCCTATGAACTGTTTCTTGCATGCTGCTCATTTTTGGACTTTTAAAAATCTGTGTTCAAATGGACACTACCACTTCCTTGTAAATCATGGCAATTTAGCCACTAAATATATGTTCAGAGATTAAAATAAATTTTACTTAAAGAATCTTTACTCTATAGATTATTTGCATGATAGTGGTGTAGGGTAAACATATAATTACTAAATATARCATTTTTGTCTTTATTGCCAGTTATTTGAGCCACACAATTATAATAAAAATATTCAACTCATGCATTGCTTTTATTAATTCAAAAGTTGTTCCAAAGAATAAGGACCTTGTTTTGAAGACATCTAGAAGAACGGATCAYGCAAAATCCCTTAAATTATTTCCTATAAAATTCCGTCACCCTTGGCTACTCTGAACAGCCAGACTCATAATATTTTTTTCCCTCAGTGAACATATACAAAAATTGCTTTCTTCTATGGTTAATACTTTAGAGAGTATGTTATAATTCCCCATGGCAAAGTTTTCATAGCAGAATTACAGCCTAAGAAAATTAATGATGAGCAGCAAAATGCTCCAGGGATATAGTGCAATTATTTTCATGATAACTCACACCCTTTACTTGCTTTTCTTCCTCTGTCTCTTATGTAAATTTTATTTTAACAAAGAACTGCTCAGTCTATCAGTAAAACATGAAGGTTTATAGAAGGACTTTCAAAAGGCTTACGTTTAATTGATGTCCAAACCCTCTCAGTCTGCAAATCAGTAACAAAAGATGTTTTGCCTTCTTTCTGCAAACACAGCAGATGTCTAAGTAAAATATCACCTCTGGAACAGAAGCAACTGACTTTTATGTTCTCATCACAAAAATGGAAGCTCTACACTGGTGGCCTTTCTTATTTACACCACACACATGGCAATCTTTGACATTCATTTCCTTGAATATAAACAGGAGATACAGCCTCCCTCTCCAGAAGTTAATGAATTGAATGATAAGACCCCTTAATTCAAATGCCTAATGACCCTATAGTAAGTGAAAAGTAAGTGTGTCAAAACTGATTTTAGGATAAAATAGAACATTGGTGAAACAGTACCTTTGTGCTTACTGWGACAGGATTTGTTCACATACAGCCTCAAGCCAAATTAGATAGAGCAGTTTTAATGCTGACTAAAATGATGTTTTCAATTTTACTAAAAGCCAATTGAAATGAGCTGGAGCACAGTAACTTGTAACTTATCTATAGGATCCTTTAACTTGAACAGGATACTTAGTGAAAGACATTAACAATATTGAGATTACTGAGCATAAACCAATGGATTGAAAACTTCAGAGAAAAAATTTGTTCATTAGAACTAGTCTGATGTTTTCAGGTGGGCTGTTCAGTCTTAAAAAAAGAAACTACAGAACATGAAACTTTCAAATGTGCCCCAGTTATGGGAAAAAAAATAATTTCAAGTCACACAGAGTAATACATTACATTACTGGAGAAARAGGGTTCAGGACATTCATCTACACTGCAGAAAACCTGCGTGATTCAGATGGACCCTCTATCTATRTATTCTGGGCTAGGCAAATGTGTAAAATTCTCTGCTTTGATTCACTCCATTTTTATGAAAACACCTAAAATTTCTGTGAACACATACCTAGTCTTTTTGTCTGACTGTGATGTGAGATGTTTTCTTTTTTTTAATTTGAAAAAGGGAGAACACAGCTTCTCATCCAACTCTGAACTACTGGTCACGAGACTTGCTTGGTGTGTAGGAATAACATAGCATTCARTTTCCATGAAACTCTAGAGTCCCAAACCATGAAAACAGGAGGAAAAGTACCTTCTTTAATTTAAGCAAGATTTTAGTTTCTCTTTGTTATGGTTTGTTGGGGATTTTATGTTCATTTGTTTTGTTAATACGACTTCCACAAGGTACTTAAAGCTCTTAATCTCTTTTCCATTTAATTTTTACATAAATTTGATACCTAYAGTGTAGGAAACTGAGTATCTTATATGATGATATCCTGATTATCTCCAGAAAAAAACAAAAAGTCAAGTTAAACTGTCCAGCCAAAACATTTAAACCACTTTTTGGTGTAGATCATATAAAACCTGGGGAAGTATTTTGCCAGTCCCCTCACAGTTGCTCGACTAAAACTTGGGGAAGTTGCTACTTGGACTTTATTGTAACTTCTTGAGCTGAGATGGAATCTTCCCATTCTCTGCTTATACAGTTGGTGGTAAAAAATATTCAGTCACTCTTCATGCAATCAGAATTCTACTACAGATACTTCTGCATCTTATTATTATTCCTCCATGGAAAATTTCTAGTCTTTGCACCTTTGCATAGTGCCTGTTCTTGAAATTCAAGTTTGATGTAGAAGATCAAACCTACTGTTGGCAGCACCTCAGTTTTAGCCAAAATTAATTTCCAATAAAATCTACAGGCTTCCCACAAGTTTTTCAGTTCRCTTAGCTCCTATTACATAAAGAAGAAGTTGTGAATCTGGGTCTTTATAAAATGTAAAAAATATGCTGTCTTGTAATAGCTGCAGGGTGGGACCAGGAGAGCAAAGTAGTCATTACTTTGAAATTCACCAGTACACTGAACTGCAAAACTGAACACTGGGCAAGACATGTTCCCATCATTAAGGAATAAACACACATTGGTAGAGACTCTTTGTTTGTTCAAAATTCTCAACAATTACACTCTCTTTCCATAAAGTTGTAAACTACATGAAAARAACGAACCTTATACTGGTATGAAGCATATTGGATAGCTAAAAAAACATTAATGAACTGTCCCAATATGTAATCTTCTGTCATGACCAAGAATTAAGAAAGAACTCCATAATCCTATCTGTTAGCAGGCTAAACATAAAACTTCTGCAAATTCATGCAARTAAAAATGTCATTCATTGGAAACAGAAGCTGCTTCACTTGCATTTCTGGTGAGTATTTAGATGGCCAGGAGGGCAGGACGGAAATAAGGCAGAAATGAGGATGAGCATGCAGGTATTATTTCATAAGGCTGCAGAAACTGCATCTTAAACTCTCCTGACATTGTGATACACTGCCTTCCATGGTAGCTTCCCATTTATAATAATCAATTAAATCAGCTTGTTGACTGATTTCTGTTTTTTCATTGCTGATTGACTCCAAAGCATTTTAGTGGAGAGCAATAGAAACACCACAGCCATACTGGCAAACTCTGTTCCACTGTAAAGAAATAGCAGAGCAGACAAGACTGCCAACTAGATGAACACATGGATTTTCCTCTAGTTTTCYAAAGTAGCATGCATTACACCTCACAGTCCTTAGAAAACAGTGGACTGTGCTGGGRGGAAAAAACCACCAAACAATGTAAAAGCACTTTATATGTGTAGTTTTTCATAATAGCATGTGATTTTAAACTACACATGAATAATCAAGAATGGAACTGTTCTCCAGTCATTGCTTTCTGTCAGTGTACAAGCAGTTCAAATTTCAGAAGGACTGCTGGCTTTTTTCCCTTGGTGTTAGTAGAATAGAAAATGAAGTTTAACAAACTTGATTATCAGTGATRGCTCTACAACACTAAGSCAAAAGAAATTGAACACTTAAATATTTCTGGGCAATTTAATGCATGGCATTTGATTTTGGTTTGTGTAACTGGTGAAGCCTTCCAGTTCCCACTAAGCTCATGTGAAGCAGTGTTAGGTTAGCAGTTCTACAAACCTGACTTGTTCTCTGCCAGTTTACAGCTTAAATGTAAAAGGATTTCAAACAGTGGTCACTTGAGAAATTTTTGCTTTTACATGCAAACTACCAAGCAGCCCTTAGCCCATCTGCTTGGGAGCCTCAGAGCCTCATATTTTATAAACATTTATATTTCAACTCAGTTGGTGTTTCAGAGAACTTATGCTCATTGATTTACTGTACTTAAAAGGCAATGTTTGAGAAATTGAGTTTTTATGTATTTTTATCCATTGCTGTCAATGTTGTGTGAATGGTTCTACAGCTGGCATTATTTATAGAGCTATGTAAACTATGGCTAGACTTTGTTTCCCAAGCAAGTTCTGAAACAGACATCAGAATTAGCTCAAAAAGAAAAAAAAGGAAAAAAAAAACCTCTCAAATAYCCAATGACCTCCTCCTTACTCTTACAGATCACTGTCATTTTCTGAACACCATACATAATTTTTATACTAATCTGATGCAACCAGGAATCTCTGTAGGAACCAGTTCCACGCCACCATTTTCTACAGAGGACAGCTAGTACCAACAGAGATTTTAGGACAAACTTGACCAATTATGCACTATGACACATCAAACACCCTGCCACTCATCCCRTGGCTGAGGCCCTTTTGATGGAAGAGGAAAACCGAGTTCAGCTTCTTTACTGCACAAAGGGCTGTGGTTTTTCAGTTCTTAAGTTCAGTCTTGTTTCCCTYACAAAAGAAGCCCCCTTTTTAGGAAAGTTAAAACTATAATGCCCTCACGAGTAACCTGAAAACCTGTTCCATATGAAACACATCTCAGTTTGTTTGTTTTCTGTATGTACTTCAGCAGTTCTTAGCTCCTAAACACATGCACACTCATGGAGACTTCTAAGTGATTTTTACAACCCCACAGATACCAAGTGAGGAGTAGCAGCTGAGCTTAWAGAACATTTGCACCCCACTGCAAGATTCACCATAATGGACGACTTCTTTTTTGTCATAAATCCCTGATAAATATAAGATGATCATCTACTTCATTTATAAATTATACTGCCAATAATTTAAAAAAAGCTTGAAAACTTAGCCTAAATATAGCCCAATGCCTGATAGGTAAAAAGCAAGCAAAATATCTGAATAACAAGTTTCTTCCTATGTAAATGCTTCGACTTTGCTGAAAGTACTGTCTCTTGTCTTTTTAAATTTGTGTTTWGGGACCAGCTTACTTGACTAAGCTTCAGTATTAGCTAAGATCTCTGCAGAAAAATTTATGTTTAATAAGAGGYTAATAATTAATTTATCCCATTGACTTCACAAGTTCTGTGGAATAACAGTAGTGAAAATTTCAAAAATGAAATCATGGTAGGTAAGAGTATATATCAACATAAACACTSTTGTTTATATCTCAACTTCTCCTGAGTTGGGTATCAAAATAAACAGGAAAGCCATGAACAATGTTACTGGCAGGACCACTGGTAGTGTTTTCATGTATCACCTTCAGTCCTACTGCCAGGGACCCCTAGGTAGGCACACTCATTCAACATTCAAGCCCTTGAAAATCTGTTCTCCCTTCCTTGTTTTCTGCAAGTATCTGGAGCCTACAGCACACATAATCCCCAGCAGAGAGGAAAAGCAACTTGAGTTAGACCACATTTGTCTCTACTTTTTCCTCTACTTTCCCAAACAGAGGAAAKTTCTCAGTGTCAATTGTCTCGGGGATATTCCACAAGTACAACCTGCACTGCAAAGTCACTGTAGTCCRTTGTGTCACATATCTTGAATGGTATTAATGAATTTGATCCTTTAAGAACACACTACTCCTGCTGTGATAACAGCACAATCAGTGGAAGTGGCCCAACACTTCTACTGTAATTCTCTATATTCAGTCATTTCCTGCCATCGATCAACTCATCATGTGAACTGAATTTCCCCATTCTGGTCTTCACTACAGACTGCAATTTCTTAAMAGAAGCTTTAATTTAAAAATCTGAAACAACAACACTTTTCCAGCATGCAAATAAGGAAAAATAGAAATAAAGAGTACACATCTGAAATCACTATTTCAGATTTGCATTCCTTAAATAATAGGTGTTGTGTGTGCTGCCAAAGTTGAGGATCTATTTGATATTGGAAAAATAGATGAATGTTTTCTCAAAGAGTTTTCAAAAGAGTCCCAGAGTGAATAAACTTGACAGACTACTAATTCTGCCACTTACTGATTTCTGGACATGTGTTTTTATGATTTCAGAGTATTTTTGATAGGTACRGCCATGAAAAAAATAACATATTAATGTCAGTAACAATACAAAAATGAAAAAAAATGCTTTATTTTCAATTTATTTTGAAAGGCCAAGCTAGAACTCTGACATAAGCTCATATTGAAAGTGTCGGAAGAGTATAAATTGTAAAATTTTTAGTGCACTATAGTCCATTTAAAACCTGTTTCTTTATTTGGACACATGTTTGTGTAAACTCAAACAAATAAAAGAATGTGGTAAGTTAATACTGCCATACAGATGTAGCAACAAATGATTTTGCAGAAAGAGTTATTTTGTCAAAAATTATTTCATGGCCAACAGCAAGAAACTGATATTGGCAGTAATTCTATAATATCGAAGTTTGAGCAGGCATCACTTCTTGCCTGGAATTTTAGAAATTATTAACAAGAACACAAAACTGTATTTATTGTCCTACACTGACTAACTTCCAGGACTATTTGAAACAGAAATTGCAAGGAAAAAAAATGCCAAAAGGAAAACTGGTCTTTAGGAATTTGAGTACAATGACCTCAAGGTGTATCGTATTTTACTGAAGCACAAAGGAATTCTGTGAATGCAGTCACAGTCAAGCTTTCTGATACATGCCCCTTTCAAAATTATCATGGTCCATGCAACTTTTCTGTCCAGATTTACTATTCTTTACCCACTCAGTCAATAACACTGAAAACATTTTGATAAATAAAATGCATAGATCTGTTGTTGAATCCCTCTTGGAAGTATAAGCACTGTAGATGGAAGACAGCACACGGTACTTAAAATCTTGTACTACAGTGCATGCTCTTTTTCTGGGGGTTATGACTGAACCATAAATGGGAAGGGGACCTGGATAAATACAGCTGTGCTGAGAGGGAGTGAAGCGATGGAAGGGGTAATACAAGACTGCACCATCTGTAGAATATCCTCTCTATTACTTTGCTCCTTTCAATTCTACAAAGGTTATTTTAATGGCTGCTGAAATCCAAGATGGGCATTCCTATTGTAGCTCTAGGGCAAATATTTGAAGCTATTTTTGTTTCTGTGTAACAGCAAATGGCACCTGTCAYTTCCAAATGCAGGGAAATAGTGGAAAACACTCTGAACTGAACTATACACACTAGAGAGAAACAGTCTCACAGCAATTACACTGTCCTAGGCAAACAAGTCCTTATCAACAATGGCATTGAACTTTGAAATTATTTCAAATCAGAAAACCCTTTACTTCGACTAAAAAGCTTTATATGTGTCAGAAATAATTGGCAAGGTTTTAGCATTATTTTAATTCTTTCATGATTGGATTACTAATCACAACTAATCATAAAGTTTATTCTTGTTTTGCTAAAATAAAAATCTGAATCCAGTCACACAGTACTATGCCTCCAAAGGTGGATATTTTTAATTGAATAACAGGAACTTGCAAWGAATCTTCTAGAGAATTTTTCTGCAATAAGATGACAGAAGGATTTTATCCCTCCTTGCAAAGAAAATCAAACAAGTAATGCTGATATATCTCCGAGAAGCCAACTTACTCCAGCAGGGTTTCCTGCAAAACCTCTAAAGGTACAATGGCAACATACAATTCCTGCCTTGACCAACTTACCATTTTCTGAGCCTTGATAAGAGAACAGCTTTACACTGTATTATTGGACAGTTACTCAGCCACACTGGTTACACATCTGAGATTTAAAATTATTTTGTGAGTTGCTTTGAATGAAACTTGTTCCTAAACATTGATTTCAATAATTCTGAACTTTTAACCCTTCAACAAAGCTATTTACAGTCCAGCAAGACCCCAGCTGCAAAAAGAGTCCAGCTCGGGAAGTATTCAACTGCAGAGGCTAATAATGTAACTTTGGGACTTYTACAAAGCCTTCGTATGTGGTCAGTGGCTCTGCAAGAGACCACACACACACAAACAGAGGCTCTCGTAATTCCCGGACCTTTTCACCACCTGTTCTCAAGCCATGTTATCAGATGTGAAGGAACCAGTAAAAAACAGTTTATAAGCTATAAATGGAAGTGGCTACGTCAGAGAGATGATAAACATTTCACTGCAAGTTATTTGTGTCGCAGACTATAATTTAAATGGCACTAAACTGTTTTAAAGTATCGGTTTCAAGTTACAGGATGTCACAGTTGCTGTTTCGGGGTAGGAGATATGTGTGCTAGGACGATCAAAGAGGTGATACTTCTTGTTTAACAGATCACGTCAAAGATAAGGTTATCTTCCCCTTGCCTCTCTGCTTCAKCTTTACCCCTGTCTGCTGCTTAAGTGTGAAAGCTTGGTTTCATTTAGAAAAAAAACAGAAGAGTGCCTACTACGTTCAGTCATTTCACAGCCTTCAGAGGTGTTGAGTTAGTACAGAAGTGGTGATATCTCTATCCCTATGGGAGTCAACAAAATTAATCTAAAAAAAAAAAATAAAATTAAAAAGGTAACCTTAGCCACACTCTTATTTTAAATAGACTAAATCTGAGTGGAAAACATATTTCATATATGACCCAGGTGATTATGAAGAGGAAACTATATCCACATCTGACTATAGCTATACATTTCTTACATGGTTCTCTAAAGGCTCTTGCTTTAGAAATTGTTTTAATAGTAGGTCCTCTGTCACTGCTGACTTGTATGAAATTGTCTTCTATAATTAGATATTTAGTATCATATATAATGTAAGTGAGGCATTTGTTAGGAATATGTTGAATATGTTGTGAATTTCAGCCTTATTTCCCCTGACTTAAACCCATTTCTATTTGTTACTTAAACCCAAAAGTTAGAACTGACTGATTTCCAAGAGATAAGAGAAATGAAATATTTTTGTACCCAGTTTTAAGCTGACCCAGTTAGTTTTGCATGTCTCATTCAATAAAAATTTGACATMATTTTTGTTCTCAGTAACCTTATTCTTGAAATTATATTCATATATKCTGGCTACTTATTGGTTTGAGTGTAAATTATCAGGGTTGTGAATCCTTGCCTATAAGGAGATGTGAAGAAGGATTTAATGATATCAGTAATGGAGATATGCAGCAAAATCATCATACACAGRCTTAGTAAGAAGAAGGATTGACTTTCTGCACATCTCCAAGTTCTGGAACCTAGAGCTTGAGAGATAAATGTCTTGAACGCAGTACTGGAGGCTGGGCAGTGCAAGATAGGAAGTCATGCTATTCTCACCATAAATATACCAGATGCTTTTCTAAGACTGTCTTTGGGGCTAGGTAACTTGCCTCAAACCCATTGCAGCAGTTCCATAAGTTAGATTGTTTTGTAAGGGTGGTAATAATGCTTTTCGGTATGGAAAGYTTCTTTCTTGTGCTAATTAGCTGAGGAATGAAAGTTTGAGAGTTTGTGCCTGCAGAGATTATTCTCCCAGCTAAAGCTCTTGTGCCATGCTAACCTTTCTAATTTCAGCAGAACTTTCTGTTCAGATGAACTATAGTTTTCCTGGAAAGAATGTATTTTTCCATTAGCAAAGCCCCTTTTCAAAGCACTGACAAAATAAAACAATGTTTTTGGCAAGATAGGCTCATTTACAAGTTTGAARTGAAGTGTGAAAATTGCTGAAAATGGTTGCTTTTATTGCAAATATTTCCTATGCTTCTAACAGAACACATTCAGTTGCACCAGACAATACATTTTGAGGAAACTTCATTTGAGGAAACAACCTGAAAATTTCAGAACTTTAAAGGGAGAACTTTAAAAATAATGGTKTGTCAAGCTCTTTCTTTTACTYCAAGGTGGCTCCTACCTGAACTTGSAGTGTTATTCTGTCTTCTTGTATCTATGGTCTTTTCCCTCTTACCTCTTCTTCCCATGAYCTATGAGCAATACTGTCATGCTTTGGAATAGTACTTCCCAATACAGTGTYCCTGATCTCCTTCTACCAAACCAGACACCCTTGCTCAATCCTCATCTCTTCYTGTCCCCCTTCCTTTGGAGGCACAAAGGTGAAAATTACAGGTTGAGATAAGAACAATTTACTGKAAGCGGCAATAGATAAGAAACAGCAACAGTAACAGCAACAGTGTGAGTAACAATAAGAAAAGGGATGGGACAAAGAAATTATTTACATGGAAAGTGAAACAATACTGACCACCAAGTTAAGTCCCTTACTCCCACTGAGATTCCCTTACTCCCATGTGAGCTGGTATCCTAACAGTAGGGTCTGGCCATGCATCCTCYTAGGTACTGTAAACTGTGTTCTGACTGAAACTAGCCTATGTACTGAGAAGGGTATTTTATACTTTCTCTRATGGATGACTGTCTTCTGAACTGTTTATCTAATTTTGTCATGAATTCTATAGTCTCCAGAATGCAATGCATCATTATGTAATTTCTAAAGAATCAACAAATTTGGTATTTATTATATCTTTTATTAAACAAGAGGGTTTTTCCATCATTCTACCCTAGTCATCTGTTTCTCTGTCGAATGTTAGGAAAGGAGCTTCTTCTGCTTCTTACTACCCCTGATTTATTGTAATAACTTGGGATATTTGCTATCAAACATTTAAAGTGAACATATYCTCTGAGGCTTTTGTGAACCTTGATAATTCTGCTCTAAGAACACTCAAGCAGCAAGAGCTGAATCTGCATAGATTTCAGTATAACTTGACACATGGAGGGGAGCTTGGAAACGGAATGAAGTTTTCTGAAATGTAGGCAAAGTTTTGCACTTTTTTGTTAAGTMGTTGGGCAGAATCTTACTTCTCAAACAACTTCATTTCTCATTAGAATGTGCAGTAACAGCTAAAGCAAGGAGRAAAAGCTGAACCCAAGTCCAAAACAGGACAAATATATCTTGGATGCCCAGAATTTTTTATGGATGCAAACCTGAGTGCTTGAGCATGGAGCTGCAATAAGAATTGATGACAAACTGAACCTTTATCCCTGTGAATTGGAAATTGATGTATATCATCAGCTCATATCCAGGCCAGGTTAGCCACCATTGAAGCTCTTTATGGAACAACTGTGTATTTTGTTAAAGAGRGGTTAATGAGTATGGAAAGCTTTTCATCACACAAAACTATGTGGATGCTATTGTGGAAGATGTGACACAATTCCTCTTTCAGTCCTTTTTAGGATGCAGCTCAGYAAAGTGAAAGCTAGGTGGAAAGACTAGCACTGCCATTACATGCAGTGYACCACTTATTTTAAAAAGGGAACATCAAGCCCAACTAATTTAAAGAGATATATAATTTGGAAATTATACTGGCAGTGTATCCAATCSCTAATAATATCCCACTACTTAATGCTCATGCGGATTCCATTCAAGGGAAGACTCACTGGATTCTGTCAGAAAGGAACAGTGCCTTATGTATTCCCAGGGAATTAATTTTGTTTGGAAAGAATACAGACGTCGCGAGCTTTAAATGAAAGAAAATTAATTATTTATATGTTTTCCTGTTTTTCTCTAGGTGGTTGGGAACCACCTACATCATTGTCAAGAYTGAGATTCTCTGGCCATATAACCAGGCAGAGCCCTGGTTATTACTGCTAACACATTACTCAGCTTGGCTGAGCAGACAGCTCTCTATGRCCTTCCAGAATGGGCATWACAATCCACTGCTGTAAAAGCACAYGATTGGCTCCACATGAGGAATCATGACATTTGCTACACAGTACCATCTTCATGGTCTAATCTTGTCTCTAGAGTTAATTCTGTGTTGGTAATAATTTTRAAAGGCTTGTTTCTCTTTATCATGAGGCAAAAAAGTTCCATACATGTATCACATGTACACTGAGTACATAGCTTTCTATTACCACTCTCAGGAATTTCCATTTGAGTAATCTTTCTTTTTCTTTTCTAAATGTGTATTATTTGAGCAATGGCACACTTATTTATACATAAAATAGATGATGAGTGCTTTTTTGTAAGACTGATTCTTTCTTTACTTGAGGCAGAGGGCAGAGATAGAGAAAACATGTCTTATTTTGATAGCCAGAATACAGCTGTGGAGTGATTGTGAACAGTTTTTGAGTTCCACGTTGTTCAACCCATTGTTTTTTCATCTTGAACAGAAATAGTATCCTATCCACTTATTGCAACTATTTACCTAGATTACAGTTTTCCCCATTTTTGTMATGTTTTTTTCTTTTATCAAAAGACACTCAGACTTGCAGATCTACTTGGAATTCAACCATTTCCCCAAGAAGGTACAGCATCACTTGCTCTTCACTCTCCTAGGCTCTGTTTTAAACTTCTGATCACTTTCTAATCATCAGAAGGCTCCATAACCTCTGGAGGCAGGAAACATCATTAATCCCCAGCCGGTCAAGAGCATGGGAGCTGGGCAGTGAACCCAAACTTGGGGACCACCTTGCCACAGGGTTCTCAATTAGTTCTGTAGCATCATCATCAAAAAATCACTCATATGAAATGGTAGCATCCTGAAATTTCTCACCTCTGAAAAGTTTCTACATTAAAATTTTGTTCAAAGTGTGACATGGATTTGATCTAAATTAAATAAAGATAAGGGGAAAAATAGTGTGAGACTTCATCCTCAAAAAGTTTTGGCATTGAGCTGGATAAAGAAACAAGATAAAAATCCTGGTGTTACTAATATCCCCTGCTTATTAGTTGCAACAAACCCATCTTGAATAACCAATAGTGCTTTTCCATGTTTGGAAGGTGGGAAACTCAGGCTGATGTCACTGTGCCAAGAGTTCCACACGTGGTCTCCAGTGGTGCTGTGGGCTGCTGAGTTCAGAAAGGGCTCTCTRGGTTCAGAAAGGGAATCCCTCACATGTTGGAGTTGCGTGTGGTCTCTCCAGAAGAACACTCTGGAAAATAAAAATATGCATTTTCTGTTTTTACAAATTCCTTATTGTTTTTCTTTTAATGCTGAGAGAAAAACAGAGCATGAAGTCAAAGGCTCAAAACTGCAAGAGAACAAAGAAATAGTAGACAGAGAGGTACATGGAGAAGACACATAGAATTTGTTCTCCAATCTATCCACTGATTTCAAGATTGAATGAAGAGTACAGGCTACTGTTTTCTTGCGTCTCTTATTTCAGGTRACTCTGGTTAAGCATTTGATCACAAATGCCAAAAGAAAAATATAATTTTATGAATAAAAGTGACTAGGCTCTCACACAAGCCCTTGAAATGCTGTGTGACTTTCCCTCTTGGAGCTGATTTTACTTGTCTCATACACTACTGACATAACTGTAGGCGGTTCTCTTTACTTCATTTATCTAGTTACAGTACACACACACACACAGGCACAGATTAAGGCATGCCAAGCTCAAGGCCTGCAAGATAGTGTTAATTATGACACACATCATTATTGCATCTCTGTGGAAAAACTGAAATAGGCAGAGATATATCCCCCTTGTCTTGAGCCTGGAAATCCWTGTGTCCTAGGAACATTGTGCATATTCAGCAACCATATTGTATGTYTCTTTCTAATGTAAAGCTTGTGCTTTCCATTTTGTTCCATCTCTTTTGCAGTTTTCCATGACATSCTTTTTGATGTCTGCAGAGCTGCCTGAACAACAATCATAAAGGTCCTAATCCTAAAGCTTTTTCTGGCTCTGTGGGTGAAGTRCAGATTTTTAGGATGTTTGCCAAGACAGCCTGTGCAAAGGATTTGTTTTTGCAAGTGTTTGTGTGCATATGCGTGCATGATCCATGTGTGTGGCCTGTGTGAATACCAAGTGCCATTTACCCTTAAGGCTCTCTGAACCACCCTCTGCCTGTGTAGAAAACATCTCCCTGCTGCAATGAAGCAGAATTAAAATAGTTATTTGCCCATTTTTTCTTTCATGTACACCCAGTCTGCCTCCCTCCCACCATGAACCTCCTTTGCCGTTTTCCTGCACGTTCTGAGCAGCAGCTGGATGTCCCCTCATGTTATCATGCAGATAAGGCAGAGCTGAGAAGAGAGGAACAAGGCAATGGAAACACTTTCATTACTGCTCTTTGTCTAGTAGAGTAACTGCATTAAACTCCCTCCCTGCTGCACCAACACTAACAGAAAGCTGCTTTTCCATGCATGTTCCTCCTTCCTTGTTGCCACTCCGTCTACTTCATCTCCCTCACTTGTGCCATTCTTTTCCAGTACTGTAATTGATTTAAGCCTCTCACTCCTCAGAGGCTTCATGCTTGAACTTCTTGGAGAGTGACATAGGAGCTCTGCTTCAAGGGCCATGAAAACACTATATTATTTTTCTATYCTATTAAACTGTTTCTTCTAAACAACTGAGACATGGAAATAAAACCATACCAAACTAATAGTAGCCCTCTTGACATGATTGCTATAAAACTTTGGAAGTGATTTATTTASTTGCTTTCTTTCTCATGCATGCTTGCTGCTAGGAATTTACTAACTTYGTTTAACTATCTGTGCAGGCAGTTTTATACCTCACTCTAAAGTCTTGGGTAAATAACTCCAATTTTTAAAAATTTAATAAAAATGTTGCTTGCATGTGAAGTTCATTGGAAAAGTAATGATTCCACTTCACTGCTAAYGTACTGAAAATCAGATTTTTCTGTCTTGAAATCTGAGATAATTGTTATTAACTTTATTGTGAATAATGCAAAAAAATGAAGTCTTGTTTGCTGCAGAGCACAATATTTGATATTCAAACACTGTCTTTCTTTTAATTTCATTATTTTTTAAAAAATGTTGAATTTCTTATTCCCACTTTTTCTGTTAGAGAAGCTGTGGTAGAAGGAAGATCAATGYTTCTTTCACAAGGATTTGAGAATCTTGCTGGTCTAATGCCTTTCCACTAGCCTATATTGCTTCCATTTTAGGAAGGCAGATAGCTCAGATTCTTTTAATGTRCTTATGTTCCCCACCTCAAAGCTGCTTTGAAATGATTAAGCACATGGCCAGGAACCACAAGTCCTTCCTCCTTCCACAGCTGGGTGCTCATCATATTTTATGACTACATCAAGCTCTGCACACAGCACTTAACTTCTGTGAGCGAGGAACAAAGGSTTTGGAAGAGTGAGGATGCACAACTGCCCAGTACTTTCCCCTGCAGATACAATATAGATATATAGGAGACCACAATAAGTGATGATGAAATCACATCAGTGCTTTGGTGGAAACTTGGGTCCTTTCACTGTGTRCCTCAATGGATCCCAAACTTCCCCTTTTGTCTTTGATTTTTAATTTTATCATCTACATTTTAATTGGTCTATGCCTGTGTACCTTCAGTCTCATGACAYCTAGCACCTTCATCTCAGACAATTGTCTTCCACTTAAAAAGATCAAGGAAATTTTGTCGCAGAGAATCAGTGACAAAAATCACAGAAAYGTGCCTGTGAGAGGAACCCCTCAAGAAGCAAGCAGGGACTGAATGTTTGCTTTTAAATCTTGCCTTTGGCAAGTAAATATTGCTTACTGTTTGGGAAATTGTGATGGAAATGCACCCAGGTTGTTACTTCCCTGTCATTGGTGTAAGCAATTCAATTATGAAAATCGAGCTGACATAGTGGTATTGTCATCTGAAATTTTATTGCACTTAGCTTCAGTTCCAGATCCTTTTGTGTCTGAAAGTACACAAAAATACTAACTCAGTATTTTTAAAAGACAAGGTAAACACATCCCTCAGAATCCCATTTGTGTATTAGTAGAAAAATGTAATCCTGTACAAAGGAAATGAAAGCATAGAATAATCTCACATATTAACCTGTAGTTTTTATAATGGGTAAAAGTGGTGCTGATGATTGAGCAGATAAAATTCACCTRTATTTATACCACAGGTTTATAGTTATAATAAAAGCTAATCTTTGCTATATAAGTCAAGCAATATGCTACAGCTGACAGTGTAGTGCAGATTTCTCTCTACAGCACACTCTGTATTATCTCCAGACAAACTGAAATGGAAGGAAATGCACTGATCCTTGATTTGCAACCACTAAGTACTGAGCTACCACCTCAAACTCAGCTCTTTGATCAGAAGACAAAAAACACATACTAAAATGCTTTCATTAAGGATTCACACTGCTTTGTGCAAGAGGTGGGGCACTTGACCCATTTTATTTCTTTCAGTGAATAATTATAGTCTCTTGTTTCCTCTGCTTTCAAATTGTTGCTGTGTTCCTCCCATCCTTAGCACAAGGTTGTGCACCATTTTGTCTATTTTTAAACAGCAACTTCACTCCATCCTACAAACACCTGTATTTCCTTGCTGATGATCCACCCTKTGGTGATATTGATCCAACCAGGCATCCAATCTGTCCATTTCCCCTCCTTGCTGAACTCCTTGAATTTTTTGAACAGCATCAAGCGCACAGAAGGGCCACATCTTRTAGGCCAGAACTGCCACTGAATCGTATCTATCGATGTTCTGGTATTTAAGATTTTCCACCTCTGTTATCTTGTCATGCACTTTTAGTATGTCTGTGTATTCATAAGACTTCAGCTAAGAGGAAAGTGCCACTTTCTAAGCCAAGGAGCTCAAAAAAGTTCCACTTTCTAGCACACAGAGCTAGCAGGCGCACCAGTAGCTCTGAATTCCCTAGCTTGGAATGAGTGGTAGGCCTCTGACTGTTCTTGGGCTTATTCTTACTGAAACTAATTGAAATAAATTATCAAATTATTTTGCTTTTTTTTTTTTTTTTCCTTTTTCCTCACAGATGTAAAAATCCCATACAGGTGACAAAAGGAGAGAGTAGTCATATGAACTGCGAAACTGATCTAGTTTATTTTCAGTACAGATAGAAGAAGTTTCATGTGCTAGTAGTCTTAATTGATTGCTTTTCTAATGGTAGATGGCACAAGCAAGGGAGAAGAAATCAGCATGATTTCTCCATTGAAAATGATAGTTTACAAAAATCCAGGAGCATAATTGTCATCCACTATTTTTTTCTGTCAGGTAGGATTTTGCTGCCTGGCTCTTATAACAGCACAGGCTTTTGATTCAAGAAGTAGTGAGAAAGTAACTGATTTCCAAATATGTACGACGGGACTGTCGGCAACTCCGGAGTAGGTCGGGAATTCACATAGAATTATACACTGTTTCCAACTGCGGGGAGCCTAGGATGTTTTGTTTTTCAAATGTGGCCAAGGCACTTCGGCTGGGTTTTTGGAAAGGGGTTCTGTGAGAAGTGCAGCAACACCCAAAGTTAGGCACATGGTGAGAGGTCTGAGTTCCCTAAGGGAACTAAGGAAAAGTGGGTCAGGAGTTCAGAAAAGCACATAGTGAAGTGAAATAAAATTTTCTTCCTCTGCTACCACCTTCCCTACCTGCTATTATTTCTACTGTGCTGACTCAGAACAGGTTGACTCCTGTGGTTATGAACATGCTCTGATTCTGACCAGGGTGAAGTTAACTTCCCTCRTATGTGCCACCTTTGGGATTTGTGGCTAAAACCCTTGATCAGTGACCAATGTTTCGGTTGTTGTGAGCAGTGTGGGAACTGCACCAAGGCTTTCTCTTTTTCCCTCCCTGTCCTTCCTCCCAGCTGTAGGGCAAGGGTGGTCAAGAAGTGGGAATGGGGCATAATCTGGAGAGCTGACCAATACTAACCAAACCTTACCTTACCTTAGTTTAGTTTGGCTTAGTTTATCTTAGCTTAGTTTAATTTACCTTGGTTTAGTTTAATTTAGCTTAGCTTAGTTTATCATAGTTTAATTTATCTTAACTGCTGACTGGGTTCAAACAACCCCATAATGCATTTATTTCAGTGAAAAATTTAACTCTTCCAGCTAAAAAAGACAGATAATATGAGGTCCTRTTTGTGGTGAATCTGAAATTGGTCATTGATAGAAGTACTGCTGCACATATTTCACACAAAAAAACGTAAGTATTTTTTAGTCTAGTGCAGAGCAGCAATATACTTCAGGAAACACTGAATAACCAGAGCTCATGCCATGCTAATTTGTCTTGACTCAGCACATTATGCATGGGTTTTATGCTCTCCTCTAAACTTTTCAGAGAATTATTATTATTCCAAGGGTATTATTACTCCAAGTGTTACAAGCAGATCTGATTTGTTAAGGAAAGAACCATCACACTTGGACTCTAACAGTTCATCTAATTCCTGTTGCTACTAATACTCCAGACTTCTCTAGTTTCTTCCCTATTTTCAGCTGAAGATCTCAGAAACATTGTCAGAAGTACTTTTTTCTTCTCCGTATGCGCTTTCCCACAGGCATGAGCACAAGCACAGCTCATCTGATGAGTGTTCTTCAAAAGAGCCACATTAGATATCAGAAAATGACAGATGATCTGTAGTTTTTCTAGATAATTCAAATACTCACCAGAACCTGAAAATAGTTCTTAAAAACTATTTTGACTTTTCCTCCATACTGTTAATGTTTTATAATTTTTTGCCTGGCTTAACTSTTGTAACACATTATTTTGAAAACAGAAATGGTGGCAGATTTTAATACTACAAAACTAGCATTTAGCAAAATATCTCAAAGAYATATTGTAAGTTCAAAAATATCAACCAATTTTTAGCAGAAAGTCTAAGACAAGCAGCTATTTGGTAGTGTAGTAATTTAGAAGAAGCCAACTAATAATTGTAGTTGAATTATTAAYGTAAGTTTCAAAACCCAGGGAAAAAACAAGTCTGGAATTCTGTTGTCCCTGGTACTCCAGCTGACAGTCTGTAGAGAGAGAGTGATGCAGAAAGAGACAGATCTGAAAAGAGAGCTGAATTCTTCTGTTTGCTTATTGAAATCTTAGTATTTTGATTTCCCAGAGTAAAAAGGCACTGCCTTTTTTTACTGAAGAGCAGTATCTTCAGAAARMAARGCTTGTGTTTCTTTGTACCCTTCTRTGCTTTCTCTGAGAATAGACAGACGCTTATGGCACAGGAAAATGCTCTCCTTTCTTCATAAATCTTATGCCAATATAACATGTTTGTTAGAGCCCAAGAGAAGTTCTGTTGGACTATGCTTGGAACATACCAGCATCAAAGAAGGTGAAGTAATTGTCTCATTTATTAAGATCCAACTCAATTAACAGCAGTTAATTTCAAAGAAGTCAGGAGGAAATACAGCAAAAGTTGCATTTCTTGCTGCAATTTCACTTAAGTGACAAAGGAAATTGGCTTATTTTATTYAAATGGATATCAGATGTTGCTAAAAGACAAGAAAACTCAGCCATGGGAAGCAGTTCCCTAATTCAGCAGGGTACTTGGAAGGCTTGTGGCAACTGCTGACTAATCATGTAGGTAGGGAATCATCCAGCCAGTGAACTGAAAARCATTTCACTTTCTAGCTTTGCTGAMGACCCTTTCTGGAGGCAGATCTTACACCTTTAGGTGATTTGTGTCATTTCTGCACAGTGGAGATAAATGCCATGGTTCAATGTCTGGACTAGTATCCCTTAGCAGCCAGGACAGTAGTATCCCTAAGAAAACAAATCAACATTTAGCACAAGGTTTATAYACATGTTACACTTCTGTTGCAAGAAAATCTATTAAAATATTCCAAAATTTGGTTAATTTTTGAAATTTCTAATTACTGACATGGAGTGTATTTCTTAGGAAAAAGCTGGTAATATACCTAAGCCAGATATGCCTGATTTTTAGTAGCAAAGCACATTATTTTTTTTAGAGATTGCAATTTAAGAGACTGCAAACTCTGTTATGAAAACTAACAGATGCAGAACCTAGAAGGAATGTAAAAATTGGCCCAGGTGGGCTAAATTAATCAAACCAGTAGTACAGCTAATTGAAGTGGGCATTCTGGTTCAGCTTTTAGGGGAGCCAGTGTGAGAGGGCCATACTGAGCATTCTGTTCACCATACTTCACAGCMAAAATAAGTATTTCAAAAACCTAAAAAGCCTAAGCTAAATTTAGACCTGTGTCACTTAGAATTGTTCTATAGGCCTCTCACGTTCTCACTTGCCATTTAAATGGAATCATCTCTGTCCATTTAGCAGTTGCTGGGGTTTTTTGGTTCTTTTTTTTTCGTCAGGGTCAATGCCCACATATTGAATTTCCACCCACTCGATTCTGGTTCTGATACTGGTGAGAACCTATATGCGTACTTTATTTTCACCACAAGYATTCCCCTTGAGCAACCCTTTCATCTGGGAGGCCACTTTTGCTGTTCAATCTATCTGTAAGCACTGCAGAAGAGAGGGGCTTTGCAAGCTAGCGAGCAGACCCAGTTGTTTGCATTTAGAACCACCCAGTTTAACTGGCATKAGTTTATACTTAGTGCATGCTACATTCACTCAGTATTTATTTCTTAATGAGAAAAGCATTATTTGCAATCTACAAAAGATGGTGGATTTAATTAATCCAGATTCATGGATTCATGGAAGAAGAAATTTTTTATGCTGGTWTATCAGAAATTATGTTATATATGATTAACAGAAGGACTGGAAGATGAGGAAAACACTAACTAAATAGGAAAACCCAGTGAATTATGCTTAAAGGGAAAGTCCTTGACTAAAATAAAGYCATTCAGTGGTAAGTAATTATTTCAGGAAATCCATTCTGTGGATAAAATTCATGATTTGTTTAAGTTGATTAAAAGATCATTAATATGTGTGCAGGTAACAGTATTTGCTGTTGCCCTAGAGAGTGGAGGAGCATGACATTCATCCAGAGCAGAACCCAAACATGACACAGGAATTAGGCAAGTTTGAGGATGGGAGCCATGGCATGAACTCAGCAGTGAAAAATGTAAAGTCATGCATTTAGCATCTGTTAATAAGAATTTCCTCTCTCCCAAGAGGTCACTTTTTGGAAGAACAGAAGGTCTATTATCTGTTCTGCTGTAAGATTTTTTAGTGCTGATTTTTTAATGAGATATTCCTGTGTTAATACAACTCAGGTACCACAATCATTGTAGTTCCTCTCTCCTGTGCTTCCCATGAGCCAAGAARAAACTGGGATAAGAGAAGGGAATGCTGGAGACAGAACAAGGCAGAAGGAGTGTTTTGAAATGAATATTTCATGGACATTTTCATACCAGTGTGACTTCAGGAATAAACATAGCATGCCTGAGCCTAGGCAGACTCTTGTGTGGCAAATTCACTCCCATTGGTGGTATCCCACACGATTTCACATGTGACTGTATCTCAGCTGCAGCCAGAGGAGCCTTTCATGCACAGACAGATGCAGGCAGTTGCACTCCCTGGCTGGCTTACTCACTTCCATGCTAAACAAAAGGTCTCTGTATGAGGTCACCATATAACGAGCCATGGTTCAGTTTTAAATACRTTTTCAATGTTTCCATCCCAGTGCAGAACAAAGAGGAGTGCCCCAATTCAGGCCAACATCATCATTTGAGGAGAAAAATTATTTTTGTCATCAGTTGTCTCAGCATCACTGTTTCATGGGAAGCAGGCTTCCTGATACATTTGATACTGGCTGTGATGTCAAATGCCTGTCATTGCCCTTGTTAATCTTAATTGGTGATCTCTCCTTTGAGCTTTGTTACATTTCTGCATGCTCAGTTTTATATAAATGAATCCTGTTTTGATTGTCCTTCAAAATTATACTGTTTTGGTTATCAAATATTTRCTTACCTTGCTTGCAAGTATGCAAAATCTGGGGTGCAAAAAAACCCCAAAACGAACAAACAAACAAACAAACAAAAAAACCTTAAAAAAAAACCCAAACAAAAAAAAAACCCCAAAGAACAAAACAACAACAAAAGGTATGCTGGTTGGTTTGTGCTTATATAAGAAGGCGATTTTTCAAGTTGCTCCACATAATTTCAGTCCTTTTCCACAATGTCAGATCAACTTTCAGTCTGCAGGCTCATAGYGTGTTTTCACTCATAGTTTCTCTATAGACTTTATATCTTGGTGWTGATACTTTCTCAAAACACTGAATTTCTTCTAGTTTCTGGGTAGGAATTTAGGATTTGAACTGCTGCACACTACATCTAAGGTGTGCTAACGTACTATTTTTAGAGAGTACAATTAAACATGAGGTATAGAATGTTTTAGGATTCAAAAATTAGATTTGCTTTAATAAACATCACAGAATAAAGGAWTTTTTTCTGAAGATTATAGAAGACTTCATATGAATCATCTAATTAATGCTGAACTAGAATAAACAGTTTTGTATTCAGCTGGATGTGTTTACATCTATCTCACTGCAATTTACAGGCACAGCACAATGGAGGGCTATTTTAAACATACTCAGCTTTATTTCAATAATTCTTCATCACAATGGGGCTTAAAGAAGTCTGTTGCATTAGGAAATCTGAACTCAAAATCTTTAGCCAATCTCTCTTCCTTGAATCCTTCCAGCTCCCTGGTACATCTCAGTTCTGCTTTTGCTCTTTCGTGTTCTTGACTCTGTATATACCTTACTCAGCCAGTTCACAGGCAGATGCACATAAGCAAGTGATTAAATGTTGCAGTAAGTATTCTACATACTCTAGTAGTATCAGGTTCTTTTTCTCCTGGAAGTGCTTACTGAATGTTTTATAGGAWGTTGGTCTAAGCTTGCAGTAGAAGCAAACATATTTTCAGGTGTCACAATCCTAGTATCTGATAGATCTTTGCAACTATTGCTGAAATAATGGACTTGGAAAAYATACCCTATTGGGTTCCTTAGTAATGAAACATACAGACAGATTTTCTTGGCAAATTCTAACACTAACATACCAGCACATTAACAAGGTACTTTATAGCAATATATGGACAACCAGGTTACTGTGCAAAATATTTCATTATAGAAACACCAGTGACTTTCAGTACAACCCTCAAGTTCCCTCAGTTCAGTGTGTTTTGCATGCTTTCATTTATTATCTTCCTTGACTTCCAGAACATGTCTGCTTCTTCCCATGGCTTTGATTAYCCAAACCCCTTTCTGTGTCTAGTGGGAAGTTCCTGCTGTCTGCTGACTGCAGTCTCTTTAGAGTTAGATTTTCCTTCTCACAGACCCGCATTTGTACTACAGCTTAGACCTGGGCACAATGGTAAGGTTTCAAGCCTCTCACAAGAGACTACCTCAGAAATGTGTCACCAAACGAGGCAGAATGCGAAATATTCCTTGTGTAAACAGCCGGCTAATCTTCAGCCCTGCTCACTCCTCACAAATCAATCAGATCTAGGTGTTCCTCATCTCTGCTTTTTCTGAATTGATGGTTTCTAATTATGTAATGGTTTATCAACTGGCATCACWTCAGAGAACAAAATGTGGCATGGAAAAGGCTGCAATCTGGCCCTTCTGTAGCTGAGCTTTTATTAGAAAATGGAGGTAGGAAGCTTTGGAGAATGGATGKTTTTTTCTCCCTTCCCTCCTCTGGCTGGTCAAAGCAGTGAGGCTTCTGACTTCTGTTTTCAATTGAGATTTTATTTTYTTTGACTATTGTTAAAAACAAAAAGATTCTGTGAGGAAAAAACAGCTTTTAAAGGAACGTGTGTGTGGCTTTYGCTCCTCTCTATTTGGTGACACAGCCTACATGACTGTACTTCGAAAATGCTTTTCCTGAGGGGAAAAGGGGAGTCTGAATGTCTCCCACAATATAAAAGATTCTCTCCCCATAATGACAGCAACAAAGACAAGGTAACATTTAAGGATTTCAGAGATTTGCAARGACAGTTCCTCATGATGCACTGCAGAATTTAAAAAGCATGTTAGATGTATGGCTGATTTCTCCAATCCCACAGTTCTGCAAAGAAAATCCAGTAAGSCTCTCTTTTCCATTCATGAATCTACACCCCTTCGTTATCCCTGCCAAGGAAAGCACAAGAGTTTTAACATTTAAGCACAACTGAAAAAAAGTTCAAGGAAAATGTCAGTCAAAAGGTCTATTTACAAGAGCCTCAGGAACTTCAGTCTTTTAACTTGGTGAATTAAATATATCTTTATGGAGCAAGATGTAGAATTAGACCTCTCTCTTCAGGACACAGTAATGCCACAGTTGTAGAAGCCCCTATWCTTTTTCTATTTCTTTTGAGTGTTGGTTTTTTTCATAATAGAGGCTTCAGAATCTTTAAACACTGCTGGAATAGAGGAAACATAGCAAAAAGCCCTGAACGTCCATGTTTTTGTGTTTATTTCAAGCATGACATGGAAATGCAAATAGATCAGATTAATGTCTGTCTGATAGCTGGTTTTCACAGCCAGTTGTATTTATTAGTAAACTTCATCTAAAGCCTGTTTTCAAGATATTWCTTGTTTTACAAACACAACTAAATAAGCAAGAAATATAGATCAGGCAAAACTGAGTATTTGACGGACAATTGAAAAATTATGCCAGTGCCAAAGCAAATAAAGAAATACAATACCAAAAACTTTGGTTTTGTTCTGTTAAATGACAACCTTATTTTGAAAGTTGGTAAGTGTTATGTAATTTTTTTTGTTTTCCTCTTATAACAAAGCAGAGCATTCACTGGAGATTTAATTCACTTCAGAATGCTCTTTGGGGATTTTTTTTTTTGAAAGATGATAGTGAGAAAACAGCTTCTGCTTTTWAAAATAATTTAAATTTTCCTTTAAATTTCAAGCATTTTGATAGTATTTTATTTAGCAGCCTTTGATTGAAAGAAAAAGAATTATTAACAAACCTCCATGGCTTCTAACACAGATAGAATTAGTTTTTAATTTGAAAAATACATTGAGTGAAAGCCTATATTTATAAACATAAGACAYAGTACCAGAAAACTTCAGTGAAGTCAGTAAACTTTCTCTGGTTTTGCAGGTATAACAGGCTAAGCTATACCCATGTGTGTATACCCATGTTTCATAACAAGGATGATACATTTGAAGTATTAATGTATATAAGCCCTATAAAGCTTTATCTAGGTATAATCAGTAAATCTTAATTTATGGCTAGCAT
Organism: Alauda arvensis; assembly: GCA_902810485.1. NCBI lineage: Eukaryota > Metazoa > Chordata > Aves > Passeriformes > Alaudidae > Alauda > Alauda arvensis. Next base: position 1,658,753 of record CADDXX010000080.1, read on the forward strand.
AGAATTAGAAATAGAAGTGTCTTGCTCTTCAAATAAACTGTTTTTTGCTTTGACCCTAGTCCTGATTTATATTTGAGTCTTTATTTTATAATTCTTGTGTTGAAATGGCTATGATTTTGACCAAACTATTTAAAAGGCCTTTCATATTTTTTCAGTCATCTAGGCTGTTCATAATTTATTCCATAAGGTACTGTTTTCTTYCTTAATAAAAATCTCACTTCCAAAACCCATCATACATTTAATGCTACTCCAGTTTTTTAATTAGTAATTGATTTCTACCTAGTATTGTGTAAAATCAGTAGCAAAGTGTTAATTTCTTAACTGAGGCCTTAATGCATAAAATTGCTTGCTATCTTATGCTATACTTGAATTTAGAGACATGGAGTCACAGAATGGTTTGAGTTGGAAGGGACCTTCAAAGATCATGTAGTTCCAAGACCCCTGCCATGGGCAGGGACACCTTCCACTAGGCCAGGCTGCTCAGAGTCCCATTCCAACTGATGCTGAACATTGCCAGGGATGGGGCATCCACAGGTTCTCTGAGSAACCTGTCTTCCCACTCTTACARTAAAGAATTTCTTTTTCACGTCAAAGCTAAACCTGTTCTCCTTCAGTGTAAACCCTTTGCTCCTTGTTCTACCACTACAAGTCTTTCTATAAACCCTTTTATGTATTGAAAAGCTGCAGTACRGTCTCCCTGGAGCCTTCTTTTCTCCAGGCTGAACAACCCCCAACTCTCTCAGCCTGCCTGCGCAGCAGACAYGCTCCATCCCTCTGACAATCTTCCTCTGGACCCACTCCAACCTCTCCACGTCTTCCTTCACCTGGAGACTCCACAATTGGAGATCTGAGTACTGACTGCAGAGCTCCAGGTGGGGCCTCACCAGAGCAGAGCAGAGCAGAGCAGAGCAGAGCAGAGCAGAGCAGGATCCCCTCCCTGGCCCTGCTGCCCRTGATGCTTTGGATGCAGCCCAGGATAATTGGCTTTCTGGGCTGCAAGTACACAATGTTGGGTCATATCGCAATTTTTCATCTACCAATATCCTAAATTCTTCTCCACAGGCCTGCTCTCAATCCATTAATCCCTCAGTCTTTATCAATAGCAGGGGTTGCCTTGGCCCAGGTGCAGGACCTTGCACTTTGCCTTGTTGAACTTCATAAGGTTTACTTTGGCACAACCTTCAAGCCTGTCAAGGCTCTGCTGGACAGCATCCCTTCACTCATGTGCAGAACTGCRCCACACAGCTTGTTGTCATTTGTAAACTTGCTGAGAGTGCACTTAATTCCACTGTCATAAATAAAGATACTGAGGAGCCAAACAATGACCTCTGAGGGATATCACTTGTTACTGATCTCTATTTGGACACTGAGCCACTGATTGCAACTTCAGATGCAGCCAGCCAGTTCCTTAGCCATCAAAGTCCCTTCATCAAACTCAGATTTCTCCAACTTAGTTTTTACAGAGAAGTCAAAACAGAATCCATGGCTTTTCCCTTATCYACCAATGTAGTTATTCCATTCTAAAAGAGCACTGGATCTGTCAGGCATGATTTTCCCTGTGTGAACCCATGTTGCTTGCCTCTTTCATCCCTTTGCCTGTCATCCATATACCTTGACAAAACTTCCAGGAGGATCTGYTTCATTTTCTGTACCACTAGGTACAGAGGCAAGAATGACTGGCCAACAGCTCCCAGGGTCCTCCTTTCTTCCCTTTTTAAAAAGAAATTGCTTCCAATGGTTTAAAAAAAGCTTTTCCAGTCACCAGGGACTTTCCCTGACCACCATGACTTTTGACTTTGTACAGGCTATAAATATGGTGTGGTTGATAAGACAATCTTCTAAAGTTGCTCTGCTATGTAMATTTTACACAGAATTCTAAGGAAATCTTGTGGTTCTTTTCTATTTATAAGAAAAACATAAATCAAGAGTTGTCAGACTAGAATAATATTTATTCTCCATTTCCACTTAGAGTATAAATGCTTTTGTTTATGCTTAAAATATTGCATTTCCTTATTTAAATAACTTTTTCTCTTACTACAGTAGAGTTTTATCCTTGAWCAAAAAATATTGCTTTTTGCAAGCAATTGGTATCAGAGCTTCAGCATCTGTAGTTATCTTCCCTATKCTCTTTCCCTGTAGGTATTTTTTATTTCAAATCCAATAAGAATTTCTAATCTTCATATGGTAAACTTAATGTGAATGTGAACACTTAYGTCTACAGCATTCTTCCTGTGGGCTTCTACTTAGCCTGCATGTCATGGAAAAAGTTCTGTATTTTGAGCTCACTGTACTTCTTAATGAATGTAATTATTTATTCCTCGTTAAGACAACTGTAGTAATCTACACAGGAGATGTTAGAACCAGGGGCTTCTATCAGAGAAAATTCATGAACCACCAAGAGGATTATGGAGATTTTGATCATTAAGTCCATGCCAGGGAACTTTGGGCCACAGATGTTTCAATTTAGTTAATGAAAGTAGCATGACATACTTCCTCCCACATAATGGAATTAGATATTAATTTAGGAACAGTAAATATGCTAAATTATCAGAAGATGTTCACTTTATAAACAGGAAACCTGCATGCAGGACAGATCTCCAACAGGGTGAGAAGTTACAGAAAACTCAGTGTCAAACAAGTTGCTGGAGACACACATGCAGATGACAACCACTTCTGCCAGACGTTTATAATGATTCATGTTGAAGATGGATCAACAGTTCACAGCAGTGGTGATGAGAGCTTGAAATTATTTTTTCTGGAAATAGCTTTTATGGGTGTCACAAAATCTTCATTTGAGTGAAAAGTACAAGCTCACGGATATGAAACCTGGAGGACCTGCTACACTAGTTTTAATCTGGAAAGAGGGAAGAAATTGGTTCWCAGGAACTGTTTGGACCTGCTCAAGTTAACTCAGCAGGCAGTTCAGTGTGAACAGGAAGGCTGAGGACCCACAGTTATTCTGAAATAAAGATTAAGAATCACTGAAGTGTCACAATAATGGAGCAAGGTCCTTAGTAATAAAGGGATTTCTGATTGTTTGTGGCAGACCACTGGGCTGAATCGAGATAAAAATATTACAAAAATAATATGTTTTTCACCAGAGAGTGAGAAAGGAAAGCATTCTCTTGCACTGGCAAGAGAAACTTTGGTAGATAAGACAAACAYTGGAGACAAATGCATTATAAGATAAAAGCAAGGGCTCAGTTCTTCACAMTCTATTGATATAAAGCAGGGTAGCAGATGAAGCAAACTAGTTTCATTGGAGGGTCTTTTGTCAACTRAAAATGTCAAGGGTGATAGGGCCTTGGTCTTTTCTCTGGATAACCCATCTCTACTCCTTGTGCCCCTTRTTGTCTGCATAATGCATTATAGTCTCCAAACACTGCAGCCATACAATAATACATTAAAAATAAGAACAAATTTAATGGCTCACCTAGGTAAAATAATTTTACCATATTCTTACAGCTGCACTTTAATAATTATATTTCCTATAGAAATGGGAAAAAATTTCAGAAACTCTATGTGTACAGTGAGCAAACTATTTAAATAGTTCAAAAGTAGTAATTCTTCTAAGTAGTATGTATGATTTCTTGTGGAAATCAGGTTGATCATTATTGATATTTCAGCTTTTTTGATGCATTGTATATATGTACTTCTAAAGTTAAARTCAGACCACAGCCCTTAGCTAGACRTGCAAAATTGTGGGTTTACAGGCCTAATGAATAAAGACCATTTCTACAGTCTTTATTATCAAAATTTACAATGCTTTTCTTAATTTATTCTTTAGGTCAATACTTAAAAGGTCTTGTATTTMATTCTGAATTTCCTTTAGAAAATCAAGATCAAAACATCTCTCTAGGAGATTCTCATGATAATCCCTTAAAATTCTAGCAAACTTTCCATACAAAGGTACATTAAATTTTGTTTTAAACCAGTTMTCATCTTAGAATACTACTTAAAATTCCATTGAGAAATTTAAAATGTGGGTTCTGAACAGGTCTCTTGGTAACTGCGACTTAATGGTAAATAAATGAAACTGCAAAACAAAGGGTCTGAAAATGGGTTTTGGACCAGTTTAACMCAGAGAGGTGAATTATTTTTTAATAAAATCAGATAAGAGAGCTTTACCTCTTCTGTGATATTGTACTTCAGATCCTTATGCTAACCTCCCACTACATCCATCCCCACATTCTACTTTTTCCYGGGAAGTCAGTGCACTATAAATTGTTACCGGTCTTAAACTGACTTGTCATATTTGGCATCAGTTTAATTAGTTTTGGCAGATGATTTTTAGTGACTCATGGGAGAGTACTTTTGGTCTCTATACTAACAGATGTACCATTTCCTGTGCTAAAAGCAATGACAACAATGTCACATGGCTATAAAATTGTAGGAATTTGCTACTCCTAGTCCAATAAAAACAACTTGCTTTTAAAAAAAATGGAGTAGATAAGATGGAAAATACACATCAGCAGAAAYGTCTGGTCGTAAAAGATTTGATTCTTTGTCACTTATCCTAAACTTTGGGTGATGAACTAGAACTCTGTATTATCCAAAGTATTAACTTGGKAGCAACCATTACTTCTTGTGGCAAAGATCCCCACCTCATTGCAGAAAGCTGCCTCTTCACATTACACACATGGAATAAAATGGACACATACAAGCAACTAGCACTTTATTTATCAGCCCTGGTACAATTTGCTAGACTGTATATCTTAGCATGTAAAAGTGTTCTCCTAGTTGAAGACAACCTCTGTAGAGTAATAGTAGTAGACCAGAGGATGCTCTGCAACAATTTCTAAGTAATGGTTTATCCACCTGCATGTCTTAGTCTCCTGCTCTACTTAGTTTATGCAGCAGAGAAGCCCTCAAAAGATACAATAAGAAGTTAAAGTCTAGCAATTAAAATATGGCAGTTTCCTTKAAAGATCCTTAATGAGCAAATGGAAGCAGCATCCATGTGTATGCCATATTTTTGTTCCAGAGGAAGCCATCAGCTCTTTGGTAGACTTTTCTCAAGCTTKTGGGGGAATGCAACTTAAACTACCCATGGCTGTAGAAAGGATTTTTCTGCCATATCACTCAACTAATGGTTTAAGTGAAGCCCTACCAACATGGGTATATATTAAGGAAACTTCCTGACCACTCAGAAGCCACTCTTGCARCCACAGTCCCAAGGCCACAGACTGTCACTGCAGAGCAGGCAGCTCCAGTGACCTGACAAAAGCCCCACATGCCTTCCTGCACACCCCACTCYCACACAATCAGACCAGGTTTCCTTACCTGTTTGAGCCCAGGTTTTTCAYGGCAGAGTCTCAGATGTGCAGTTCCACAAAGCAGTAACATCCACAGTGCAGCAAACACAGCTCAAGCTGGTACCTCTGAGGACAACCCACAGAAAAGGAAACCCTGGGCCTTTATATTTTCCCACTCCAAGTGAGCTCAAGTCTCCTTCTTCTGCCGTATTGGCTCCKGCCTCCCCTTCACCCACCTCGCAGTCACTGGGCTTCATCTCCTTTGTTATGCTGAATGTCAGCAGTGCCAGGCTCCTGCTGTGTCTTTCAGTTTGCATTCACCTGGCTGGTCTCACTCATCYTCATGCCCTTTGTTATCCCGAATGTTGTCAGTTTGTCTCGGCCTCTTGTCTGGGCTTCTACCCAGAGGTCAATCAGCGTTTACATCTGCACCTTCTGCGACCTGTGYCCTCAGCAATGCTCACTGGCCATTTCAATTTTGTAAACAATCTGAGATTTTTATCTCTCTTTTTAAGAGCAGGAAAACCCTGTGAATCTTTGAGAGAGATTTTCATGTGAACATCTGACTGACTGTTCTGAAATGCCTGTCCTATGGAGAACAGACAAAACCCTGTGGCTTCTATCCAGCTGTATCACWCAAAGAGCCAGCCCTTCAAGGTGTGGTACAGACAGCTGAATGCAGCTAGAAGGGAAAACTCTTCTGCTATTACTAAACGTAGCCCTCTASAGCTAGCTGGAACATTTTTCTTTTTTACAAAACATGGATTAAAAACTTGTTCAATGCCAGGCCAGATGGCACTCTGAGTAACCTGGTTCAGTGAAAGGAGTCCCTACTCGTGGCAGGGGGGATTGGAACCAGATGATCATTAGGGTCACTTCCAACCCAAACTTTTCTCTGACTCTGTGATCTTCAATGATCACTTAATTCCCCCCTACAATTAACCTGATACTTTTATCAGAGCTGAATTCAGCAAAACAAAAAAAAAAAAAAAAAGAAGATAATGTATTCATCATTTAATTACAATTAAAGGTTCAGATTTAGACAAGCCACCACAGGGAGATGCAACTTGCATTTCCAAATATCAGCCACTCCTCCTGTGCCAGAGGGGGCAATTCATCACTGTGGAGGGGTTGTGGCTGTGTTTTCTGAGGGCTCTGCTGGCAGTAGACTCCAAGCCAACACCTCTGCCAGACATCCTAGTCACACCCCTTTTCTGGGCAGCCCTACTCAGCCTGGGGTACCTACAACTCTATGCTGATATTATTTGTTTCGAACCAGCAGTTTGCAGCTTTTCCACACATCAAAAAGGGAGGATAGAATTTCTCAGCACTAGAAACCTGACTTCATGTCACAAATACAAAATCATGTGCATTAATCCTTTTAATCATATATGTCTGCATAGAAGACAAGAAAGAAGAATTCTTTCAAGACTGAAATTAAACCTGGAATTGGAATGATCTCAAATGTATTTCTTGAATCGCCTTCTTTTATGTTTTCATGGTGTTTATCACAGATTCCTTCTTTCTCYTTCCATCTTGTATCATGCAAAACTGAAATAATTTTTTAAAAATTTATCTACTATAGATAAGACCACATCCTGTAATATTTATTCAGGCCTTATGAACCAAAATATTGTATTTCTCAAGTAAAATTCCAATATTTTAATGATATGTTGAATATTTGATGGAATAGGTCTARCCCCATTTAACTTGTAATGTAGAAAATCTCTTCAAAATAGAATTGAATGTTCAGTGTTAGAGATTTTCAAACATGTCTAAGTTTCTTTTCTATGAAATTAAGGTTAACCTTGACTTTCAGGTTTTTATTGGACAATRTTTAACACAAAATGAGCTATTTTGCTAATAAAGAAAGCCTAATGAGACCTATACATTGTCTGKGATACAAAAACCTCTCACCAAAGCAGAAACCAAAGCCAGATTTAATTTAAATCCTTGAAATTTRAACTGTCATCAGTGATATGCTCTCCCTCATCACCAATAGGGGTATACATGTCCAGTAGTTTAGAATAGTGTACAGGCCTTTCATATTAATGAAAGAAAGKTGAGTATTGATATTTCCAGGTCAAAAATTTTGGTTGTATAAACCGAAGATGACTAAGCATGATTTTAATAGAATAATAATATCTCATGTCAAAACACTTCAGCCTATTTTAGGAGTAYGAAAAAATTCAACTTGTAATAATTTTGTTTCACAGTGATAATGCAGATCAGTATAATTGCCTCCCTTTGGAGGCAGATAAACTGAATGAAGTAAAGATGACCTTTTCCAAGAGACATTCTCAGATAATTTTATTTTAGGCATATAATTTGGAACAAAAAACCCTTTGATGATACRAAATGGGAGGTCTGGGTGCCTCATTTAGTGCTAACAGATATTCAGATCAGTATCTAATGGAATTACTTGAATCTCAGACAATAATTTAGTCTCCATTCACGTTATTACTGTTACCTCCTCAGGAATTTGTAGCCAGGATTGAGGAGACTGTTATTTACAAAATTCCCAGCAGTACCAAATAGTTCATGTTGTCTCCAATGGACATACATAAACATTCATTTCATTATAGTCTCATCACTACTTAGCAGCAAAAACAAAATACRAAACCTTTTATCCTCTCCTTGTTAAATAAAGATCAGATCATACTTCTTACAATTAAAATCCAACTTTTAAAATGCACATACTTCATGTATGCATARTCATTATAATACTCCTTTTTTTGTCTTTCATATCCTTCTCTGTAAACAAAGTAAATACTAGTCACAGAGAAAGGATAAGTAACTTTGGTTTAGATATATGACTTGTGTTTTCATTGCTGTTTAAAAAACACACTAGATCTTATATACAGTACATAATATGCTTTGCTTCTTACCAAATCTTAATATTTTTATAGCACATATCTTCATTTTTCATTAGGCATGGTTTATGTTTCTGAGAGTATTAAAACTTGTTCAAGATGGTCAACTAATTTTTGTATAAACACTAAAAATAATCATAAGACATCATGCTGGGAGTCTAAATTACYACCCAACATGTTTCTTATTTCTAGATGTCATTACCCATGCATTTATATTTTTTAGATATGCTTTTGGCTTTACTTCCAATGTTAACTACATGACTAAGATTGGCTTCCCTGCCACTTTTGTATGTAAAGTGAATCAAATTTTGATCCTTGGCTGTATCAGAGCGTAGAATCATACAACGGTTTGAGCTGGAAGGAACCTTAAAGAGAAGATCATAAAGTCCTGGCCCACCCTGTCACAGACAGGGACTCCTTCCACTAGACCAGGGTGCTGATATCTCCATTCAGTCTGGCCTTAAACACTTCCAAGTATGGGGCATTCACAATATTTTCCAGTGCCTCACCTTAAAATTTTTGAAATTGCAGCTTAGTTTCAGATGGCATTTGTTCTCAAAAACCTTAATTCTTCTACAGTGGAGACATAAGGGGTTTTTAGGCAATAAAACCTTCTTGAAGCACTGAGCACTTAGGGACAGTTGCCCACTTCCCCATCCCAGGGAGCAGGCACCACTGCCTTGGAGAAAGGCAGAACAAGTATAATGGTGGCAAATTCAATCCAGTAAYGTCACTCACCAATGTAGGTGAAAAACAGAATTCACATAGTGGCAGGAGATACGCAAGCCACGAGGATAATCTTGTGTTGGCAATCTACTATAGCATTATCCACTAGGAACATTTCTGAAACACCACACTTGATAATTAATAAACACTTAAAAATTAAACTGAAAGCTCAGGACAAGTCATCATTCTTGATCAATATAAATKGTAAATACTTGCACTGTATGTTCAGTTAACAGTGGAGAATTTTACTTCTGGGAAGTTTTGAAGAAYAATCTTTGCATTTACTATTGTTTTTAATAGATGGGAAAATTTTAGTGCTAATAATCACAGAAGCATATTTTGCTCATCTTATTGGATAATCATATAAGTAAAAAGTCTATAGTTTGTAAAGAATAATGAATTTGGGAATGTGTATTTGAGAATATGGATGTATACACAGCAACACAGGACAGGCAATTTTTTCATGGCGTACTTCTCTACCCAAGGGTTTAGACGTCTTCTATGTTTATTACACCTACATAGAGAAAAGAAAAACGAAATCATCCTCTTGATGATTCTTCTCATTGAATGTCATTCACCCACAGCTGGGATAGGTATGCACAGAACTCAAAAATATCTATGAAGATTGCAAATGTTTTTTCTGTACTCTCAACTCTTGGCAGGTCACTGTGAAAGCCTTTTTCTTCCTGACCAGTCAGCTTATACATCAGACCTCTGTACCTCTTACAGGATCATAAAGGTCTGTCCCTTTTTGGATACTCTGAGTCCAAAATAGGCATTAACTCCCACACTTTTCTACCACTTTTAGACACAGAATTGCATTAGACTCTTCACTGCTGATGGACTCTACAAATCCCTCTATCCTGCCCAGATTCAGGCAAGCCTAAGTTGTTTTTTGGCAGCTAAACAAGTAATCATCTCCTATCAACCTTTCCACTGGAAGCAATCTTGCTTGGTTTCTGGCACTCAGCCAATGCTTTTMCAAGCACAGTAACAGATTAAAAGCCCCACTTTTTCCTCCCATTCTCAAAGCAAAAAACACTGAAACCAAGCAAAACCAAATCCCAGTGCTAGGCTTCCCCCTTTGAATTTCCAAAGAAGCTCAGTATTGGTTTAAGCTGCTCCAATGTCATGACTTTTTGGGATATACTCCATATGTCTCTTATGTAATTCTGACAAATCCTGCCAGAGGTGTCTGAAAGTTGGAATGCCCAACTCAAGAAAAATAAAGATCAGATACCTTTTTTTCTACGAGAGAAAGATGTTTCTACCAGAGATGAAAATGAAGACCTTGTAATCAAATGTGTTCCACACATTTAGAGGCAAATAATTTCTAAATGCACCTTTAAGTGTCTAGACTGCATCTATCATATRCACAAATATATTCCAAATATTTCATTTTGCCAAGGAAACAACAAAGACAAATTTTTGGCAGCAATTAGACCAAACAGCTGTCATCCTGGTGTTAGCTAAGATACAGACAGGAATGCTCTAACAGGTAAGAGCATGGGTTCCAAAACAACAGTCTGGTAAGATTTTCCTGATACTGTGATTGCTGTTCCAGTCGTACCATAAATGAAACTAACAAAAAAAATTGTCTAGGAAACGGCATCTTTGTGCCAGACTCTGGCAGAATAAAATGTCATACATCAGTTCCACTACACAGTAAGATCCATTTGTTGGCATTTGTTGACACCATTGTGCTGATTTGCCCCAAAAGCCCGTTTTACCATCGATGTTTATTGCACAAAGCAGKGCTTCAGGTTGTTAGTACTCCATATCCAATTTAATATGTATTTTGGGGAAAAAAAAGAAAATAAGAACCCACTCCCCAAGTACAGATCTTTTGTTTTTTTTATTTTGCTGCTTGATGAAAGACTTATAATGTATTGGCTGTGCCAGCTCTCCATTGCAGATCACATGATTATGTCACTGTTGATTCTTAAATGCAGCTGAATGCCTCATATGCTTGTTCTGATTGGTGGACAACTCAGTAAAGACAGGTACAGTAGCAGGAAGAACTGAAATTTTAAGAGCAAGATCAGAGAAGTCAGGAACATTACCATTAGACATTTTTGCCAAGTTCTCCTCCTTCCACACAGCACATCTTTCAAATAATACAGAACACAGTCAGAGGTTTAAATAATGACCATCTAGYTCTGGTTGGCTGCTTTGTATGGGTAACGTAATTGTGAATCACAGTATATCACAAAGTTGCTCAGACTGGACTACAAAACAGCTTCTTTTTAAGCATAATGTGAATCAATATTAAAAAAAAAATCCAAGTAGACTCCAAATTAATGATGTGCTTGGGGTATTCTTAGCCAAAGAATGAGTTTGTACAGACAAAAGTAGCTCCTCGCCAGTACTTGGACTTTTGCTTATTACAATTCATTTTGACAATATCCTATGTCTATGCTGCTAAYATTGTGCCATTGCAGACACCACTTTTCCAATGAGACTGAAACAGTACACTAAGACCAGCTACAATAGTTAAAGGACCTATCATCTTTTCTTTTTATTTTTGCAAGAGCTGTCATGGCTACTATGGTTTTTTTTTCATGACCAAAATCCAGTCAAGAGGACCTAGTTATCYCATAATTTCTCAATATCTTGTCTTCAGCATCCTAAGCTTTCTGTGGCTAACAGTGCCATCTTTGCAACTTATATGTGTTAGGATTATACCACAAATGAATACAGTGCAACTAATGAATCAAACTCTTCCCCAGAATTAATGAGTAAGTATGGATTAAAAAATGATGTTTTTAAATTATTGGAACTTAAATTATTTAAGCTGTAGTCTTTGGACTACTTTGTAGCTTTTGCAATGTTATCCTATATGTAAGAGCATCATTCATAAGTATATATTGAGGTGTAGGTAGGTTTGCATGTATGCTTAACACACTTTATACAAAATCAATGTAAATGTTGTTTCTACAGATGATAAATGCTTTCAAAAAATGTTTACTTAAAAATAATCCAGTTATTTTAGTCTGTCTTACTGAAGTTTTTTGTCATTTTTTCCAAGTAAAAAACCCCACATATTTTCAAGGACACTATATTTCAGCTTGTTCAGTTATTATTACAAAAATCGCCAAAGTTTTTGGTGACAATCTGAAATCAGTAAACATTTTAAATGCTTSTTGTCTGTCCCTGTCTGCTCCTTCTGCTCCTGAAGGAGCAGACAGGAACAGAAAATACCAGAAGAAYATGCTGAAATGAAAATTATAGCCCTGCCGAGGGCAGGAGTTTTATCTAAAGAAATTTAAAAAAGGAAATCAGACTTGACTTATGCAAGAATCAACATTTTTCCCCCTGCATTTTCAGATTGGTTGTTCAAAATATGGTTAATATAAAAATATYTTTCTTTAATTTCTTTATCAGACTTAAAAGCAGAGTAAGACTGAGGGAACATTCGTGTCTGAGCAAACTCTCCATCTTTCATTGCATGTATCTTGTTCTTATCTGTTCCAGAGAAAGGTTTTTAGCTCCCACTTTTCCTTTCTGCCCATTTTCATGTTTTGTTTATCATGTAGTATCTTTTACAAAACTAATGTGGTATGGATCCATTGACAGATTGCTTTCGAGCCTTCTCTCCTTATCTTCCTGTACTTGGATGCTCTCCATGTTGACGCACTGAGGACAGGAAGGCTTTCTTCTTCAACCTAGGCTTGTGCTTCAGCACTCCACCTTACAAGTGAGAGCTGTTTATTAAGGAAAAGGAGCACATATTTCAAACCAAAACCAAGAACTTGCTTGACAAGAAGCAGAAAAGAGACATAAGATCAGATGGTAGAAGTCTAGCTAAATGGGGTGTTGCCATTTCCTCTCACTCGACACCTAGGCTGCCCTCCCAGATGCTGGTGTTAAATATCAATCAAGTGTGGAGTGATTTCTTTTGGCTGCTGAATTGGATTCTTCTGGAGGCTATGTGGCACTGAATATGAAAGATGGGTTGATTCAGAAATAAACTGCATGACTGAGATTTAAATCTGAAAACAAATCTTGATTTGTAATTCTTGAAGGCACACCTTTATAAATTTCTACACCAAGGCAATACTGTGTATAAATCTCAGGTCTAGGGCCTGACAAGGAAACATGCCTGACTGAAACATTGCCTTAGGACTTCCAATAAATCTCAGATAAGAATCCTCTTCAGTTACTAAGGAAGCTGTAAGGAAGTGGAAAAATGCTGATAACAAATGTTATCAATTACCAGACCTTCTCAAGCTGTTTTTAATTTTATATTTTAATACCACAGACCAGCTTCAAGCCTTCTAGTCTAGGACCCATATGCATAGAGATGAGGTTGTCAGACATAAATACTTTAGGGAGCAAGACACAAAATGAGACACACAAAAATACAGCAAAATGACCAAATTAGACTGTAGTAAATTGGATAAGTTACTATAGAAATAATTTTAGTTCTGTTCTAGCTAAAGAGTGAACAAATTCTTCAGTAGATTGCTGGGACCAAGGACATACTAGATTTTAGACGGGTCAGCAAGCAGGGAACTAATTAATCTTTGGAGGTGAATCTGGCTTACAACATCCTTCTCTGTATTCTTTGCTTTTGTGGCAGTGTGCTTTTACAGAGCACTCACTTTTCCATCTAGTTTATACATAGTGTAAACTTAACAAGAAGTGCCCATAAGAGACTACTCACATAGCACTGTCTGGATCCTGATGAAGGCTGTAGCCCTTGTCCCAAACAAAGCAAAAAGTGTACAAAATACAAAGAAGTCACATGCAACCTGCTCCTCACATTTCAACTCTTGTTACCCAGTTTAAATATCCAACTAATGCATTTCCTGCTGGTATTCAGACATGAACTGTGGGACCTTCCTACGAGTTTGAAAGGTGCAACTTTGAAATGAAAAATGACAATGTCTCAGGCAGCCAGGGGAAGGAAATGCAGAAAGGCAGTGTTTTTCCATCATCCTATTCAATAATTACTGTAACAGAAAAAAAAGAGCATTCCTTAATTGAAATACATGGAAATATAATGAATATAAATATAATATAAACAGCATCTCAGTTGCATCATCAACCTTTTTCAGGGTAACTTTCAGCTTAGCTGAAAGATCACCTTTTGAAAGTGCCTTCAGTTTTATATTAGGAGGATGTCACTGGAGGATAAAATTTTAGTATCATTTACATAGAAAAGGCTGCATTATTGACACAATCTGCCTTTCAAGAAGCAAAATTCCATTTTCATATTATCCTTAAACAGTCTTTAATTCATAATCTTGATMATTTCTGTCAGAGAAATCTCACTGGTGCTGGCCACAAGTGTATGGTCAAAAATAAAACTGGCTTAACTCATGATGAATGGAATGGAATAAACAAAACAAGATTTTTCTTCACAGTACTCGAAGTTTTCCAAAATCATCATTACACAAAGTAACAACTATGAGYAGAAACTCTCAATCAATGACCACTTGGGATTCAGATCTTATATGATTCACTTCTTGAAGAGCTTGGTTTGGAAAGAAAATAATTTCCATATTCCTTACTATTTCTGAATTTAGCTCCATGAGCACAAAACTAATAGTCCAATACACCCAATTGGTTCATATACRACCCACTGAGAATCATTTTTGTTACTTTTAGTCACAGTGAACACTTTGGAGGCCCACCTCACCAGACAAGGAGCATTTCCACTCTTTAAAGGGTGCCAGATGAATAGATATGGGTCACAAATAGATCATTTTCYGCAGCATTTATCATAAAACCCAATATAGGGACTGCAGCCTAACGTTACCACCACTAAGAACCATAAATTCCARTAGAAATTATTCTCCCTGGTATGCTGGAGGCCCCTTGCCCATATTCTTAACCAGCAAGAATCTCCTCTCCAATCCTGTATCTGTCTCCAGTCCTTATGTTTTAGACAAAATTATCAGTCCCCAAAAATGGACTACTAAGGCCTCTGGCAGAAGATTTTTCTTCTTGTATTTTGCATATGATGAATAAATCAACACAAGCTACTTGCTAATAAAAGCAAACACTCAGCAAAAGGAGCCCACCTTTATAAGCAAAAAAGGTTCCATATGTGGCACTGTGTCAGGATGTAGTGCTTTGTTTCAGGCCTGACTCATCTCAGCCTAATCTTGAGAATCCACTTGTTAAGTGTTGCAGCTGTGGCTGATGTAGGACTGTAAATGCCCAAAAAGTCCCAGTGTATCAGCAAGGAGCCTGGAGGAATAAATGTGTGACAACCTCTTAAACATTAAATAAATGACAAGAATAATTTTAGGACACACACAGCCCCTTAATTCTTGGGGTTTTGGGTTTTCTGATTAGTCAGAATGGCTAATCAGAATGCAGTGTTGAAATTCCAAAAGTTATGCTTAAAGTATAATACCCATTGCAGACAGAAAATGTCTTTCATCTTCAGTCTGTCTCTCATTATGAAAATAGAAATGGAAGTCCCCACATGCCACAGTCCTTGTGGSTGGATTGTATTCTCCTAGGGCTAGAACTTTATTATTTCGTAGATATAAGCAAAGGAAAACACTGCAGAGAACAAAAAACCRTATTTTGGAGGCCAAAAGACCACTACTAAAGTCAGCCTGTCACTGTATGCTATGAGATCATTGATTTGTCATGGCCTTTGCTATTACTCTCAGACTATATGGAATGGAATACAACTGTCAAATCTTTCAGCCTCCAGTCAGTTCCAAACTCCCCCAAACTGCAGGCATTTCAGAGAAAAGGTATTGTTGGTTCTGTCCAGTTTTGAGGGAAGAAATATACACACCCAAAATCTGCTAATGCATTAATTAACTCATTAATTAACATAATTAACTCTGTTAATCTACTTAAATATTTTAAACATTTTAGTTGCACACATGACAAAGATTTGTCAGGAATATAATGTCCACTACTCCAGCCATTTCACAGGGGGCCTCTGTCCATGGTGCCAGGCAGAGCACTATCTTACTCTCTACCTGCTACATAACTGGGACAAYAGAAGATCCAAAAACAAGGCTACTGTGCGGGAAAGTGCCTGAAGAGTATAAAACACACAGTTTAAGATGTCTCTCCAATCCCCTGGATGACCCCATGAAAAATCAAATTGCAGCAATTCATCCTTTTTCTAAAACAAAGGCTGCAGACTGTTATCCGTGTATCCCCCACATAGGGAGTATGTGGCTTTGGTCCCAAAAGTCTACAATACAGTAGATAACAGCAAAGACAAATTGGCAGAAAGCATGCAACAAGAGTAAAATGATACAGCAAGAGAACACCGCTTGCTTCAAATATCCTYTTCATGATTTTTTCTTTCAGGATTAACTGCCATGTTGAAGAAAGGATTTCATGAAGGAATAAGCTAAACCTACTAGCATTAAATATTTAGAAAATGAAGCTCAGTAATCTCAGAAATTTGGAGTATTTTTGTATAAAACTCAATCTAGCAGATCAGTACCTTTTAAGTTAACCTTTTCTGAAAAATACTCTAGAAAAGACAAGTAAATTGAAAACACAATGTAAGACATTTAAATAAGAAGCCCATTTGTGAAGAGGCCATCCCTGTCTCTTCTGAAAGTAAAAAGTAATCAGGTCCTTACAAACTGCATTATAGCTCCATCTGTAGGAAGTTTGGACATAAATAATTTTGTGAGTCAGTAAATATACATAGGTATATCTGAGAGCCTTGTGGTGTTTYGTACCAGAAAGCGATTTCTTGTGTTTCTTGATGCAGAAGGAAAACAGGTGAAAGYGAAGGTGAGGTAAAAAAACCCAAACAAACCCTAAAGTGAGATCTTAAGCCCTGTCTTCATCCAACTTCACTGAAATGGTTTATGTTACTCAAAGGTTAGACTACACCTTTTTGTAATGTGATTGGAAAACACTTTTCAAAGTTTAGTTCCTGCACCTTAAGTATTTGAACTTTCTYTGAAGTTTGCCCAACTACAAGAAGTGTTGGGAGAAGCACTCAGGGAACTAAAGGCTAGTCAGCTTGATCTTGGTGCTGGGGAAGGTCATGGAGCAGATTTTCTGGAGTACCATCTCATGCAGGACGGCCAGGGTACCAGGCTTAGCCAGCACAGGTTTATGAAAGGCAGGTCTTGCTTGACTAGTGTGATCTCCTCCTAAGACAAGGTGGCCCACTTGGTGGATGAGAAGGGCTTTGGGTATTGTCTGCTTGGACTTCAGTAAAGCCTTTAACAGCATCTCCCACAGCATTTTCCTGAGAAACTGGCTGCGCACAGCCTGGATTGGGGGTRCTGGTTGCTGTGTTAAAAACTGGCTGGATGGCCAGGTCCAGRGAGTGGTGATGGATGGAGTTATATCCAGCTGGTGGTCAGTGGTCAGTCCCAAGTGGTGTTCACTAAGGCTCAGTGTTGGGGTCATAGATGCTTAATATCTTTATCAATGATCTGGATGAGGGATCAAGTGCCCCTTTGCACTTTGAGGATGACACCAACTTGGGTGGGAGTCTTGATCTGCTGGAGGGTCAGAAAACTCAACAGAGGGGTTTGGGGAGGCCAGATTGATGGATTAAAATTCAACAAGGCCGTGTAGGCCATGTGGGACACAACAACCCCATGCAGGACTATAGGTTTGGGCAGAGTGGCTGGGAAGCTGCCCAGTGGAAAAGGACCTGGGGATGCTGAACTTGACCCAGCAGTGTGCTCAGGTGACCAAGAAGGTCAATGGTATCCTGGCCTGTATCAGCAGTARTGTGGCCAGCAGGACTTGGGYAGRGATTATGCCCCTACACSTGGCACTGGCAAAGCTGCACCTTGAATTGGGYGGTCTCCAGTTCTGGGTCACTCATGGCAGGAAGGCCACTGAGATGCTGGAGTGTGCCCAAAAAATTACTGAAGCTGGTGAAGGGTCTGGAACACAAGTTGTGATGAACAGCTTAAGGAGCTGGAATTGTTTAGCCTAGAGAACAGAAGGCTCAGTRTGACCTTGTTGTTCTCTACAACGACTCAAAAGGAGGATGTAGTGAGATGAGGATCAGTCTCTTCTGCCGGGTAACAAGTAATAGGACAAGGGGAAATAGCCCCAAATTGTGCCAGGGGAATTCCAGAYGTGATAATTGATCTAAAACTATATGCAAACTATTTAAAACTATACTCCATTTCTTTATCCTTGAGATACATTAATTCCAAAACACAGAGTGAGAASTCAGGCATGGAGCAATGTAGTATTTTCTGGCTACCCTGAGAAAATGGTCACAYCCACTTTAGCTGATGTACAAAAATTACTTCTGTATTTATGTAAGATTGTTTTCTTGGCATGAACAATGCTGTTTCACTGCAGATTTGTATATTTTGTATTTTTGCAGTTAAATATGGATGTGTTTTTTATAGTAGAAAACAACATATTACCAGTAAATGTTGATCTCAGAATCTGAGTTTAGCAGTGCAGATCTATAGTGTAGAAATGAGAAACTAAAAACCAAAGGGTACTTCTTAGTGAATACTATAATAATTCTTTTTCCTCTGTGGCAAGTTTTTCACTCAACCTCCTCATATCTGATTGCTTAGCTGTGTAATACTTTGCTGTCCYCTGCATATGACACAATATGGTACTGATTAGGTAGCAGAGATGCTGTGACAGAAGGTATTGTTACTGTTAAATAAAATATTTGAAGAAAATTAATCAGCAACAACTTCACACAGTTTACGGTATATTTGTTCTTAAGATACAGGTTATCCTGTTGACTGCTTTGCACTAGTATGTTTCTATACTRTAGTTTGTTTTACATTTGCAAGCTACAGTGTCTGACAATAAGTTGAAAATGCTTCGAGCATTTTCCCCAGTGGCTTGGTTTGTTACTTCATTAGCAAGCAAGGCAAAGGCATAAGATCTGTTTGGTTTCTGCCTGCAATCTGAATAGCACATTAATATCAATCCTGATCCCTGAGAATACTGTAATCTACATTTATCCTGCAGAAAACAACATCTACTGAACAAGATGAAAGTAATTAATTTCTCAGATATAATAATTTCTCACAATCCATGAAGTGTGATCAGATTTTCAAATGTATTTAACAATTGTAAACCAGGAGATTTTGACAGTCTTCTGCATATTGTATCCTTTAAAGACTTCTGATAACAATGAATTCCRGACAATCCAATGACAGCAGCATAGTGGTTCACAGGATGAATAGATATTCAGCTGTGTGCGCTCTATACTTTGGATTTTTCATTGGCTATTGGGTCATACACATTGCAATCTCCAAAGTAATTTGGCAAAGCAGGTGTGACTATATTACTACTAGTCTCCTCTTGTAATTCTCAAATTTTTGAGCCAATTTCAACTAAAAGAAGGAGAATCTTTGACAAGTCTTGTCAGAAGATGCTTTGGGTAATTATACCTTTACCCTTTTGCAAAAATAGGACTAATTTCACATTAGAATTTCAACAGAAAAGCTTGAAGAATTTCAAACTCAAAACTTATTTCAAGCTTAAAACCTAATTTCAAGCTAGAAGCCTAATTTCAGGTTAGAAGCTTGGCATTTTGTCCAGTCAAGTTTTAAAAAGATCTAAAAAAGTGATTATCTATTTCCTTAAAAAAAATCTCTAGTTACAATTRCATTTCTAAAATCTAGTAAAACTTGTTTTCTGGGTAGAGAGGTCAATAAAAGTATCATTGTCAAAGAAAAGGCACATAGAAGGCAGTTAGCACACATTTTGCTTGACTTTCTCCAGTTAGCTACTCAGCTCACCWCTGAGGTTTTTCTGGCACACAGAGAAACTGGCAAGAAGGAAACYAGTGAACACATCAAGGATATAAAAATAAACTTTGTTAACTCTCCTGTTTCCAGAATATATTGGAAAATTAATAAACACATGATRGTAAGCAGAGTTTTCATTTTTCAACTATTTTTTTCACTTGTGTAATGTAGTTCCACTTCCTGAACAGCATTCTACATTAGAGCTTTAAAAAAGCAGATATACCCAACTAGATCAAATTAATAAATGTTACTTGCAGACCTCTTTCAAATACATGTAAACAAYTTAGATGCATTTTAAGCAGAATTCAGTTTGTGTTGGAAGGCTGAAATCAAATTGGCAAATCTGAAAGTTAGGTACTTTCTTATCCTGAGATTCTTTCATAAATCCAAGAATGCACTAGATGTAACRTAGGCTTTTAGAAATTTGTAGGAGTAAAAAAGTATCAAACATTACAGAATGAATATCAATGTCTCAAATAAGATTGTAACCCTTGCAATTCTGCAGATTCCCRCTGATGGAGACTAGAAATTTACAGTCAACACTGATGTACTCAGACTTCAATACTCAAAATCTCAATTTATGAGTCAGCATCATGGAAGACAAATGGCAAAAAGTGGCCATTCGTACTGTATATGGTTTTCATCTGAAATATAAACATTCTAATATAATGTATTMTTATAATAACTAAGTGATTTTAGACTTCTAGACCTTTTCATGACCCAGTGCCGTAAGGAAATCTATGTTTTATTGGGTGGGTGACTGTCATGTCAGTTGTCTAGCAAGGGAAGACAAAAGCCTTTTTTTATGCAGCTTTACTTAAACAGTTTATTGCACTTGATCAGACACACCAATAAAACCCTCTTAAATTATTTAATATAATTTTGTACATTACATCAGAGGTAGCAGCAAGTTGAAAATGTCTGCAAAGCAAACAGCTCAGGAAAAAAWTTGTTTTCCAGACTGTTTTTGTTGTTGTTTAAATTGGTATCTAGCCTCTAAGTATTAAAGAAAAACAGCTTAAAATTATGGAAATAAATCTCAGTTTAGAGCTAAAAGCTTAAATTTAAACCACCCTGAGAAATTGGTTATAACTAAGCACGGCAACTGTGGTTTCTGCATATGAGCACTGCATCCAGCTATACTTAGCTATCCAGCACTATATATTCTTGAAAGGGAGAGTGACATCAAAACCACTAAGCATTTCAGAGATCCAGTAATACAGATTGGTTTTTTTCCTGTTTCAGATGAAGAGTTTGTTTAACTGAAAAATTGAATTTTATTTCCTAGTCAACTGTATCTTTCAATGACCGATCATCATGTAGCCCTGAAATAAATGTTACCTGATTAAAGTAGTAAAGGTTAAAACATTTAAAACACATGCTGTAGACCTCAGAAATCAAGTCAAGATGTGTAAGGGTATGAATTATTAGAGGACTTATGAAATCCGCCCCGAACAAATTAATTCATCAGTTTAGCCAAAGGCCTGTCAATGAATTCAAGAGCTTTTMAAAAAATGAAACATCTGTTGCATATTTAAAGGTTCTGTGTATATGTAAATGTGTAAATGTTGTAGATTTTTCTTTCCAAGGTGGGATATGCAGTTTAAATAAATGTGTTTGGAAGTTACTTTGTAATTGCTGTAATGTCCTTGAGGATCAGGGGCAATTCATGAAGGGTTCCAGCAGCCTTTGAATTCTCAAGCA